>NSJW01000016.1:0-325428 GCA_019955255.1 Castanospermum australe
ACGGACTAACTTTGTGACAGTTGTACGCTCATTGTTACAGTCCTCCGCACATTCTGATAATCGTACACTTACAATGTCACATTCATAGACTGACATTGCTATATTCGTACACTCATATTGTCACAATTGTAGACTAACATTACTATATCCGTACACCCACATTGTCACAGTCGTACATTCACATTCTCACAGTTGTGCACTTACATTTTGACAGTAGTACATTCTTATTGGCACAGTCGTATAGTAACATGGGAATAGTTATACACTCACATTATCAAAGTCTTACATACACCTTGTTGCAATCTACACTCAAATACTTTCAGTCACCGGTACACTCACATTTTCATAATTGATCACTCTCATTCTGACAATCGTACACTCCCATTTTGAGAATTGTACATTTACATTGTTACAGTCATACTCATATATTGTTATAGTCGTGCACTAACATTTTGATAGTCGAAGACTAACATTGTCACAGTCACACTCTCACATTCTCCCAATTGTACACTCACATTTGCACGATCGTACTCTCACATTCTGACAGAGGTTCACTCAAAAATTTTGATAATCATAAACTCACATTCTCACGGGCATACACTCATATTCTCATAATTGTACACTTATTTTGATAATCGTACACTAAGATGTTCACAGTCATACATTCACAATCTCACAGTCGTACACTCATATTCTGATAATCGTACACTCACATTCACATTGTCAAACATTAACAAAATCACAATTGTACACTCACTTTCTCACAGCCATATTCTTACATTGTCCCAATCATACACTCACATTGTCAGAGTCATACATTGACATTTTCCTAATCGTGCACTCACTTTGTTATAGACGTATGCTCACAATCTAACAGTAATACATTCACAATGTCACAGTTGTACACTCAAATTCTGACAGAGGTATACTCAAATTTTGACAGTCATAAACTCACATTCTGATAGTCGTACACTCATATTCTAACAATCATGCACTAAGATTTTCACAATCATACATTTACATTCTTGTGGTCGTATACTCACATTCTGATAGTCATATACTGACATTGGCATAGTTTTACACTTACATTATCATGATCGTACAATTTCATTGCTACAGTCACACAATCTCATTCTAATAGTTGTACACTAACTTAGTGACAGTTGTACGCTCATTGTCATAGTCTTACTTGCACATTATGACAATCGTACACTCACATTATGACAATCGTACACTCACATTGTCATAGTTGTAGACTGACATTGCCAAATCCGTACACTCATGTTGGCCGAGTCGTTCACTCATATTCTCATAGTTGTATGTTGATATTCTTGCAATCGTACAATAATATTGTCATTGTCGTGCATTCACATTCTCACGGTCGTACACTCATATTTTGATAGTTGTACACTTACATTCGCATAGTTGTGCGCTCAGATTCAGCACAGTCGTACATTCACATTCTCACAGTCATACACTTACATTGTCATAGTCGTATTCTTACATTCTAACAGTCGTACACTCATATTGTCAGAGTTGTACACTTACATTTTCCTAGACGTACACTCACATTGTTATAGACATACGCTCACAATTTGATAGTTGTACATACACAGTGTCACAGTCGTACACTCACATTTTGACAGAGGTACACTCAAATTTTAACTGTCATATACTCATATTCTTAGAGTCCTACAATCACATTCTAGCAGTCATGCACTCACATTCTCATAGTCATATACTCATATTCTGACAATCATACACTAAGATTTTGACAGTTGTATATTCACATTCTCACGATTGTACACTCATAATTTGACAATCGTACACTTATATTTTGATAGTCGTATACTCACATTGGCTCAATCTTAAACTCACATTATGATGGTCATACACTTACATTGTTATGATCATACACTCTTATTCTAATCGTTGTACACTGCCTTTGTGACAGTTGTATGCTCATTGGCACAGTCCTACGCGCACAGTCTAACAGTCGTATACTTACATTGTCACAGTTGTAGATTGATATTACCATAGTCGCACACTCACATTGTCACAGTCGGACATTCACATTGGTCAAGTCGTTCACTCATATTCTCACAGCCGTATGCTCATATTCTGACAATCATACAATAACATCATCAATGTCGTGCATTCACATTCTCACGGTCGTACACTCATCTTTGATAGTAGTACACTCACATCAGTAGAGTCATAAACTAACAAAGTCACAGTCACACACTTACTATCTCATAGTCGTACACTATCATTATCGCAATTGTATACTCACATTCTGTCAGTCATACACTTTTATTGTTAGAGTTTTACACTTTCATTTTTCAATTGTACACTCACATTGCTATAGACTTACGTTTACAATTTGCTAGTGGTACATTCACAATGTCACAGTCATACACTCACATTCTCATTGTCATGCATATATATTCTGACAATCGTACATTAAGATTTTGACAGTCATACTCTCATACACTCATGAACATATTGGCATATTCTGAAAATCATACACTCTCTTTCTGACAGTCGTACACTTATATTCTGACAGTCATATACTATCATTGTCACAATCATACACTCACATTCTCCCAGTCGTACACTAACATTGTCAGGGTCGTACACTAACATTCTCAGAGTTATTCACTCTTATTCTACACTAACATTATCAAAGTTGTACACTTTTTTTATCATTCATACACTCACATTGTCATAGTCGTGATCTCACATTCTAGCAGTTATATATTAACATTCGAACCCTTCGTACACTTACATTGTCACAATCATACAATCATGCTGGCCCAGTCGTAGACTATCATTGTCAAGGTCGTACAATCACATTGTTATGATTGTACACTCAGATTCTCATAGTACGCTCACATTCTGATAGTTGTACACTTACATTAGCATGGTCGTACACTATCATTTCCACAGTTGTACACTTTCTTTGTTGCAGTTGTACACTACATTCTTATCGAAGACTAACATTGCCATAGTCATACTCTCTCATAGGCACTATTGTACACTAACAAAGTCACAATCGTACACTTACTTTCTGAAGTTGTACACTTACATTTTCATAATCGTACACACAAATTATCACTGTCATACTCACACACAGTCGTAGTCTTACATTTTGGAAGTTGAACATTCCGATTCTGATAATCATACACTAACATTGTCACAATCATACACACATATTGTCATAGTCATACAGTGATATTCTAACAATTGAACACTCACTTTGTCACAGTCACAGACTCACATTCTCCTAACTATGCGCTCAGATTGGCACAGTCGTACACTCACATTCTAACAGTTCTACACTCACATTCTCAAAGTCATTCACTTTCATTCTCACAGCATACACTCACATTGTCATCATGGTACATTCTCATTCTCATAGTTGTACGTTCACAATTTGACAACTGTACAATCACAATGTCACAGTTGTACACTCACATTCTGATAGAGGTGCACTCGAAATTTTGACAGTCATACATTCACATTCTCATATTTATGCACTCATATTTTGATAATGTTACACTAAGGTTTTCACAATCATGCAGTCACAATCTCACATTCGTACACTCATATTTTGAAAATCGTACACTCACTTTTTCATAGTTGTACACTCAGATTAGTGCTAGTGTACATTCACTTTGTCACGGTCGTGTACTTACATTTTCATGGTCGTACATTCACATTGTCAAAATTGTACACTTAGATTTTCCCTATTGTATACTCAATTTATTATAAATGTATGTTCACAATTTGACAGTTGTACATTCAATGTCACAATTGTACACTTACATTTTCACAGAGGTACACTCAAAATTTTGACAATCATATACTTACATCCTTACTGTCGTACACTTACATTCTAGTAGTTGTACACTAACATTCTCATAGTCATAAACTTATATTCTAAGAATCGTACATTAAGATTTTGACAATCATACATTCATACACTCACGAACCTATACTCATAGTCTGACAATCGTACACTCATTCTGCCAGTTCGTACACTCATATTCTGACATTCATATACTCATATTGTCACAATCATACACCCATATTCTCCTAGTCATACACTACCATTGTCAAGGTCGTACAGTAACATTCTTAAAGTCATTCACTCTCATTCTAACCACCATACTCTCATATTATCATAGTTGTACAGTTACATTCTGGAAGTCATGCACTCACATTCTCAAAGTCATACACTATTTTTTTATCAATTGTATGCTCAGATTGTGGCAGGCATGCTCTCACATTTTGACAGTCGTACACTCACATTCTAACCATCGTACACTTATATTGTCACAATCGTACAATCATATTGGCTCAGTCGTAGACTAACATTGTTATGGTCGTACGATCACATTGTTACGATCATACACTCACATTCTCATAGTTGTACACTCAGATTCTCACAGTATGCTCACATTCTGACAGCCTTATACTTACATTAGCATAGTCGTACACTATCATTTACGTAGTTGTACACTAGCTTTGTTGCAGTTATACACTAACATTATCATCAAATATTAACATTGCCACAGTCATATACTTTTATTCTAACAGTCGAACACTCACCTTTTGACCTGTTGTACACTCACATTCTCATACTTGTACACTCTTACAAGCACTGTCGAACACTAACAAAGTCATAGTCGTACACTTATATTGTCATAATCGTACATACAAATTATCACAGTCATACACTCACATTGTCATAGTCCTACATTCTGACAGTCGTACATTCCTACTCTGATAATCGTACACTAACATTGTCACAATGGTACACACACACTGTCATAGTCGTACACTGTCATGCTGACAGTCGAACACTCACATTGTCACGATCACACACTCACATTCTCCCAATTGTATGCTTAGATTGACACAGTCGTACACTCACATTCTGACAGTCCTACACTTACATTCTTATAATTGTACACTTACAATCTGACAGTTGTACAATCACATTGTCATAGTCCTACACTCATATTTTCCCAGTCGATCGCTTACATTGTTATAATCGTACACACTCATTATGACAATCATACACTCTCATTCTCACAACTGTACACTCACACTGTATTAGTTGTACACTTACATTTTGAAAGTCATACACTCACATTCTGACAGTCTCACACTCACATTGTCATAGCCATGCTCTCACATTTTGATAGTCAAACACTCACATTCTGACTGTCATACACTCACATTGTTATAGTCTTTTTCTCACATTTTGATAGTTATGTACACTCACATTCTGACAGTCATATACTCACATTGTCATAGTCTTACACCTACATTATCATGATCGTGCACTTACATTGCTACAGTCGTACATTCTCATTCTAACAGTGGTACACTCAAATTTTGACTATCACACACACTCATTCTCACAGTCATACACTCACATTGTCATAGTGGTACACTTACATTTTGAAAGTTGTGCACTCACATTGTCACACTTACATTTTGACAGTTTTACACTCAAATTGTCAGAATCGTGCTCTCACATTTTTAAAATTGTACACTCACTTTCTCATAGTCGAACACTTACGTTGTCACAATAATACACTCACATTGTTGCAATCGTACACTCATATTCTCACAGTCGTACACTCAGATACTCACAATACACTCACATTCTGATAGCTGTACACTTACATTGGCACAGTCATACAATCATATTCTCCTAGTCGTGCACTTTTTTTTGTCACAGTTGTACACTCACATTTTCACAGTCGTATACTCACATTCTAATAGTCGTGCACTCACATTGTTATAGTTATACTTTGACATTGGAAAATTGTACACTAACATTTTCGTAGTTGTACACTCAGATTCTCACAGTCGTATGATCACATTATCGCAGTGATTCACTCGTATTCTCATATTTGTACACCTACATTCTAACTGTTGTACTTGTATAGTCAGATTGTCTCAATTGTACACTGATATTGTCATTGTCTTATACTCACATTGTCACTGTCGTGTACTCACATTCTTATAATCGTACACTTACAATCTAACAGTTGTACACTCACATTCTCACAGTCGAACACTTACATTGTTATAGTCATATAGTTTCATTATGACAATCATGCACTCTCATTCTTACAGTCGTACACTCACATTCTGATAGTCGTACACTCACATTGTCTCAGTCATGCTCTCATATTCTGATAATCTAACACTCATATTCTGACTGTCGTACACTCACATTGTCAAAGGGGTGATAGAGTAGGAGATTAGGTGTTATCTATATTTTAGTTATTTATTTCTTGTTATTTATTCTTTATCTTATCCATATGTAACAACTCTTTCCTATTTAATAAAGTGTTCCTCAACAGTCTTGGTTGAGCCAAGCTATTCAATATTTCACACTTTTACAAATGATAGTGGTCACAGTCACGATTAAGAGTGTTCACGATCAATTTGGTTTGGGTTTAAGAGAAAAAAATGTCTAAATTAACAAATTGGATGTTCATAGGTATGTAATCTAATAGTCAAAATTTTCCTTATATTTCAAAAAGCACATTATACATTAAAATAAAGTGATGTGATGGACTATCAAAGAGTTTTTAAATTGCATGAAATTTTGTAGACTTGATCTACTTCATAATAACTTTCAATTTAATAGTTATATTGATGAAATTTGACATCCTTAAAAAATTATTAAATGGAGTAAGTATGCCAAGACTTACACTAGCTATAAGTGGATCCCCATCATATATATATATATATATATATATATATATATATATATATATTAATAGATGTTAGCATGCTCTACCTTTTCATTAGGACAATAATATCCTAATTTTTTATTTTTAAAATAAAAAATAAGACATTATTGTCTAAACGAGAAGGTGGAACTTACTAACATCCATCAATATAAAAATAAGTAGGAGGATGTTACCAATCCCTACACACACACACACACACACTGATGGGTCGAGTTGATTGGGTTTGGAGGTCAACCAAACTAAATGAATACCCCTAGTCATGACCACTTGTAAAGATGCTGAAATGAAATGGCAATAGGAATTAAGAAAAAATCAAAGTCGCCACCAATTTTTGGTGTCAAAGAAAAATAATTAGAAAAATCTTCTAAAAAATTTTAAAAGAAAAAAGGTTTGCGAAATAAAATAAGATTTACAAGCCTAATTTTGCACGAGAAATGGTAGAACTTAATTTCACTAAACCTTTAATACATCTATTTTAAGATGATTACCCTAAACCCTAAACCCTAAACTCTAGAAAGAACTAAATAAAATATTAACAAGTTTGGTTCACCCAAAGTACTTATATCCTGAAGTGACTTACACAACTTAATAACTTTTTATAAAATGCAAATTAAACTAATACAATGGTTGAATCATTTGATATTATCTTGATGATTATGCATGACAAATTTAAGATAAATTAGACATTTATAGGCATATAATCTAATAGTCAAAATTTTCTTATATTTCAAAAAAAACATTATACTTAAAATAAAGTGATGTGATAGACTATCAAAGAGTTTTTGAATTGGATGAAATTTTGTAGACTTGATCTACTTCATAAGAACTTTCAATTCAATCGTTGTATTGATGAAATTCAACATCCACAAAAAATGATTAAACGAAAGAAAGTATGCCAAGACTTACACCTTGGTGCAAGTGGATTCCAACTTATATATATATATATATATATATATATATATATATATATATATATATATATATATATATATATATATATATATATATATCTAATCCTGACTATCCATATTCCTTTCACCTCTCATAATAAAAAATGCTCTCACTTGACACATTCCCTATATGTAGGATGCAAAATCTAACAAAATCTTGAATAGAATGGTTTTCAGTAGGATGCAATTTCCATAGTAAAAGTAGAGGATGATCAGAAATGTCTATAAATATGTAGGATTGGTAAGATGAGTTTGATCGATTTCAACATAAAAAATAACTTTCCCCAAAAGGACAGTTATATTTGCAGTAAACAAGTTGGAGGATCAGCTGGAATATCTGCACTTTCCTACTATGTGAATAAATAATTTTAATATAGGTATCACAGAAATGAATAAAATTTGCCCCTAACAGAAAACACATGCAAAATAATAGCTTTTCCATTAACCTCAGCGATAGTTTATATTAACAAGTAAATTCAGTAACCTTCTAAAATGAAGCAACGAGTGCATAATAGCATTCTCTTGTGGTTTTAACATCCTCATCAACCGTGAAAAATCCCCATGTCATTCTAATTCTGGAAATGTCAATGATGTTATTTTGTCTTTGTTATACATATAATAGACAATTATTGGATCATAAAAAAAATAAAAAACCAAGGTATAATGTGTCAAATTATGGTTAAAGTGCAATTGACATTGTCCACATTTTCATTTTCAAATCAGCATTAGCCTTTATTAGGGAATAAAACTTTTCTCAATTCTTCATGCAACTGAATTAGGGTTTGTCATACCTTAAGATATCATGTTAACATAGTTGTAGTATTGAAATTAAAGCCTTGAACCGGTTCTTCTTTTGTACGAGATGCATGAAGCTGCTTTCTCACTCTAGTGGCTAACGACTGTATTTACATAAATGCAACATAAACGACAACAAGGTTGACAAGTACACAAGGGAAAATTAAGGTAAGAATTACTAATGTAGACAAAATTTATATCCATCAGAAAGACAATTATGACATCTACTTCTCTACAATGGTAAGAACATTAAAGGGCCACTTATCTAAGACATACCTTCCCCAGCTCCACTCCCCACTGGTTAAAAGAATTGATGCCTAATATGAAACCTTCTACAGTAACTCTGTGTTCATAAATTCCCAACAACTGGGAAAATAAAAAAGAGCTAATATTAGGGACTAAAACTCAATTTGTATAGGGGGATTACTCCTGTATCCCCATATTTTTTTCTTGGGCACCAGTACCTAAACTAATTTGTTAAACATTTATTGGTGTTGCTTTTACTTTTTAGATTTGAAGCATTTATGGTGAAAAACAGCTAATAAATGTTTGACAAATCATCTTAAGTATTGGTACCTTTGCATAGACCTCACTACAAAAAAAAAAAACAACACTAGCAAGAGCATGCATGATGAATTTTAGAGACTAAAAATTGGCCTATCAAGATGTAAAAAAGGAAGCAACTCTAGAAGAAACTGCTAAAGTAAGGAAGATCTATTTTGGAGAAGCATTGGGCACCTTGCAATTGATCGAACAAGTTATCAATGCGAGGCAAGGGATATCTATTACGCACAGTCACTTTGTTCAACTATCAATAATTTATACATAACCGTAGTAACCCGCCTTTCTTTCTCACAAAGAGAAGAGGAATCCCCCAAGGTGAAGTACTCGGATAGATAAAACCCTTATCTAAAAGTTCCTGCAATTGATCTTTCAACTCCTTCAACTCCGTTGGTCCCATGCAATAAGGAGGTATGAAAATGGGCTGGGTATATGAAACCACATCAATACAGAATTCAATCTCCCTATCGGGAGGAAAACCAAGCAACTCCTTTGAAAAGACATTTGAAAACTCATTGACTACCAAAATATTTTCCATACTTCCTATTTGAGTGAAGGTATCTCTAACCATCGCTCAGTACCCTGCAAAACCCTTCCACAACAACTGCTTAGCAACTAAGGTAGAAATCATATTGTAAGGGGCTGACCTACGATCACCTTGTACTTGGAATATTGGCTTCTCGGGAAACTCAAATCTGACTACCTTAGAATGACAGTTGACTTTCGCATGGCAGGAAGCTAACCAATCCATGCCTAGGATTACATCAAAATCCATCATATCTAGCACAATTAGGTCTACTAGAGTCTCATTAACATGTAAGGAGATAACACAAACCTTAACCACATGCTTGACAAATATAGAATCTCTTATGGAAGTGGCCACATAAAAAGGGCGATCAAGTAATACAAATTCGCTACTAATTTGTTTGGCAAAGTACCGAGACACATACAAATGAGTAGAACTAGAGAACCTGGGTCAAATAACACTCAAGTATCAAAAGAACAAATTGAGAGAATACATGTAACAACTACATTCAACTCCTGTGCGTCCTGCTAAGTCAAAGCAAATATACGTAGTTGACCACGTCCTGACTGAGACTGGGCTATACCTCTACCAACTGACCCACGGGCACCAATCCCCGTACCAATTGAACCAGGTATTTGTCTCATTAGTTAGGTTACAATAGGTTGCAAAGGTAAAGCTGGTGGTGCTGACCCTTGGTTGGAGGTCTGTTGCTGAGGACAATCTCGTATCAAATGACCTACCTGTCCACAACAATAGTAGAGACCAATTTAATGATAACATTAGCCTAAATGAGATTTCCCACAAGTCTTGCAGGGAGCTCTAGTACCCTCAGTGTGCCCAGAACCTTGCTGACTAATTGTTCCCACAATCTGAGGAATAGATCTTTGTACAAATTGATCAGCTGATGTGCATGTAGTGGATCCAAACCTTATCTGAAGAGTCTTCTATTGAGTCTGGAACTTGGATCCCTTACCAGATCTACCACCCTGGGTGCTAGAAGAGTCTTCAGCCTTGGCTCTTTTGGTCTTTTGCTGTAAGGCATGATCTCTCATTTCTCTCATCTTAAGGCACTTGTAGCTATCCACAACAGCAGCATATGATAGAAAAAGATGAAGCTAGCCTGCCACTACTCGATACAAGGGTCTCACCAGCCTATCAACAAACCTCTTGATTTTGTCTCTTTTAATCAGAATCAAGTGTGAAGCATAGCGTGACAAATCAGAAGGAGGCATTTTCTTCTGGGAAGCACACATAGAAATCACATAAGGAAGAAAATGGAAGGAGAAAAAAAAAGAAAAGAGAGAGAGATAGCACAGGAGAGGAAAAGACAACTTTTAGGTTGAGAAACAGAGAGAGCTGGAGAGAAAAAGAGCAGACGAGAGAATGGGGCAGTATGGTAGAGAACCAGAGGAGAGTTTGGGACCAAGAGTAGTTGAAGAACCCCACTCTCAAGTTATTTTATCCCCATGCTAGCTGGTCACATTTCATCACTATACATTTCAGCCATTTTTTTCTTGATTAAGCTCCTATCTTTGGTCTTCTCTCTTAAGGAAATTGTGAATCTATTCCCTTTTATGTCTTTGGCTGATGAAGGCTTCAAAATTTTCCTTGCTTCTTGATCCTGAACAATAGCACCTCACTCACAAAATTATTGGCATACATTTATGGTACCGACACCTCTCTCTTATAGATATGTACTTCACACAACTCATGGAATCACCGTCTGCACCCACGTAACTAAGAAGATTCTCCACTGACACATCACCCACCCTCAGGACCTTCACACACTTCCTCTTACTGCACAAAACACTCATCCACCAGCCTCTATTTTTACCCATCACAGCTCATACTTCACAGTACCATTTACAGTTTTCACACACACCCACAGTCCATCAGGCACGTCACCTATTCTCACAGTCTCACTCATGGCACCACCTCCACGTGCCCTATGATAAGAATACAACCTTGTTCGAGGCAAGGCACTTCTAGGAAGAAGAGGAGAAATTTTGGCCAAATTGAAGTTGTTTCATTCATATCATTCATTTACAATATATAAATCATTCCGACACTCCACTCCTATATTCCCGAATCATACATGCAAGGCCTCATAGCATAACTACCTTTGGTGTTTACTCTCTCATAATAAGCTCTCATGCATCTATTTCCTATTTCCTATTTCCTCAAGTGTGCATGTAATCTTCCCTATTGCTTGGCCTCCTGAGCGTGCGTTTAGGTCTCCCACTTGGGTCTTCTGTTTGGGCTTCATCACTTGGGTTGTTAACATAATTTGTCAGATTTGCTAGAGCTATTGGCCTACTATCAATCTGCCCCTTATTGGCAGGCACCTTATCCTTAAGGCATAAGTGAGGGAACTCTTGTTGGATATCAGAAAGGGACTCCAACGTGGTTTCTTCCATAAACAAGCCTTCCCATTAGACCAAAGCATGAGAAGCAACAGGGATAAAAGCCAAAATCGACAGTGGCTATAGCACAAGTTGATTGTTGATTATGGTATGAGACAAAGCTAGAACTGTGGAAGGAAATGGACCCACATGAAACTTTAGATAAGAAGCATTAAAAACAAGGTGAATTTTTGCCCCAAGAGGAAGAGTCAGCTTGTAAACAACAAAACCAATACGTTGATAAGGCCTAAAATAACACTTAGCCAGCTTTTAAAGATAGCGACCCACAACATATGACTTTTGATAAGGTCAAAGCTTAACATACATCCAGTCACCAATGTGGAATTCAAAATCATAATGATGCTTGTCAGCTTGTGTTTTCATAAGCTCCTATGCCTTAAGCAGCTTGGAATGGAGTTTAATGAGGATAGCAGTACGAGAGGTAAGGTGGTGGTCAACAGCAGTGACTAGTGAGGAACTAGTAACATACTGTGGAATAGCTGGAAGGGAACGACCAGACATGACCTCATATGGAGAAACCCCCATAGCAGAATGAGAAGTGATGTTATAACACTATTTAGCCCAAGAAAGAAATTTACTCCAAAGGATGGGTTGATTATGGACAAAGGCCCTAACGTATTGCTGAAGCACTATATTAAGGACCTCAGTTTGCCTATCTGATTGCGAATGGTAGGCAGTGCTCATACATAATTTAGTACCGCTCAGCTGGAAAAGCTTGTGCCAAAAGCGACTTAAAAAATTGGATCACAATTTGAAAGCAACCTTTGATCAGCGATGTCGCACTCGGCTCAAAATAGACTAGGATTTACAATGGAATATAGCATAGTGCATAACCTAGGTCATCTCCCAAGGACCAGTTCAGATTTCTCAAGCATGTTAGAAGTTATTAATAAGTAGGGGGGTTTTGTTCATTACAAAAACAGAAAACGAATTCAAATTTTAAGAAAATTCAATTAAAGAGACACCAATCCAAGGTCTTCAATTCAAGTGGCAGAATTAATCATTGTTCAAAGAGAATGGAATTCTATTGCATACACCTTTGTTAATCCGAATTCAACTAGATAATCATCTAGAATTTCATCAACTAAAACAGAATCACAATCGCAATTCTTGATTAAGATTGATTTAGGAACAAATTCTGATTAACATAGATTATCAATCGATGATCTATTCTCCATTAGATTCAGATTAATCAACCCTAATTCCTACTTCAATTTTGAAATCATAATCAGAAATCAAATGAAGAAGGAGTAGAGGGAAGAACACAAACAGAATTTATAATTAGACAAGAGAACTCAAAACTCTAACCACAATCATTGAATTCCTTGGATTGATTGGATCTTTAGCCCTCCATAGCCATTACGAAAATGCAGAGAAGAAGGAAAAACGAAAATGGAAAAGATGAAAAGGGAGAAAAGGTTTCTACTCCAATCTGAAAACTGAACAACCAAAAACACCCCAGCAGCTGCCGTCCCTCTCTCTTTTTCGTATTCTGCCTTAACCTAATTTGTAGCTAACAATTACAATGTAATTCCTAATCTATCCCTGGCCCAAACTGCTGCCCTCTGAATAAGCTTTTCAGAGACATATAATTTGCCTTATTTGGGCTTAAATTGAGAGAGTTAAGCCCAAATTAGTGAGGGAAGGTCCAAGCTTTATGACAGCAACAGCGTCCTGACTTTGAGTCCCAATTTTGCCCTGAATCCAGCTGAATTAGAAAAATTTCATCAGACACACAAAATTGTAGATCTTCGTCTCAGTTTTCCAGGGACACCAAGATTGTCTAAATCTGACTTTTGTATCCCAATATATGGCCTGAACAAGACAGAAAGGTCAAAATGAGCTAAAATCCGAAAATTAATAAAGCTTTTACAACTAAGCTCAATGAGGCCCAATCATCAAGAACACACCCAAAAACATAATATTGGATCAAATTAGCATCAATTAGGCCAAATATAAAGCAATAATGAATGCCTCAAAATTGATTGATCAACCTTCTAGGCAATTTATAGACCATGGAGCTAAAAAGCTTAGCCACCTTCGAAGCATTATAATGGGTGGGAAGCATCCCAAAATGGGCAGCCTTTGAAAAATGGTTGACCACCACCAAAATCATAATATGGCCCTGATAGGAAGGAAGACCCATTATAAAATCGAGAGATCCTCTCAGACATAGTGCAGTAGAGGAATTGTTTGCCGCAACCCAGTGGGAGCTTATGTAAGGGACTTAATTTGCTGACACAGAAGACTGCTACACAAAAAGCTTGACATTGTGACACATCCCCTCCTAAAAAGTATTTGCACTTAAAGGGCACAAAGTTTTGGCAATACCTGTATGCCCAGCTTGGGGAATGGAAAGAAATTCCTCAATAAGAGCATGTTTGGTTGGTGAAGCAGGGCTAACTACAATCTTGCCTTTGTAGAATAGAAGGCCATTAAGGATTTAATAGTCAGGATAAAGGGCAGGGAAGGCTGAAACCTATTGACAAAGTTGACTGAGCTCATGAATGGACAGTAGTTTTGCACGAATAGTGTCCAAATTAGTATAATGAGGAACACCCAAAATAAAATACTAATCAGGATGATTGATGGAAGGAGAGATAAAGCATCAGCTATTTTATTCTGGGTACCAGGCTTGTAAAAAATGGAGCTATCAAACCCCAACAATTTTGCCAAATAAAATAGTTGCTCTGGAGTCTGAATAACCTGAGTCATCAACTCCTCAATGATGCGTTGGTCAATAACAATGAAAAATTTGTGTTCTAAAAGATACTGCCACCATTTCATCAAAGTACTTATTATGACATTTAATTTGTAACATCCTCTCTCTCTGTATACATTATATGTAGTGCGTATTTAAATAGTTCAGAAAAAGTTTAATAAACTAATCAATTATAAGATTACTATAACTAAACATAACTCATGCATGGAATTTTAGGGAAAGAAAGAAAGTGTAGCCTATCTTAATTGGTTAGGAAAGAAAATGAAATTATTAAAAAAAAAAAAGAAAACATAATAAGATGACAAGTATAAAAAAATAAAAAAATAATTTAAGACAAACAAATTGGTAAATTAAACAAAATTAGAATATTATCCTAATAAGTTTAACCTTACCCAACCTTAACTCAAGTAAAGCTCACGGTCAGCTTCTTATTAAAGGCCCTTCCCTTCAGTTGCCTTTTCAACTTCAAAACTTAATGCAAAAGTAAAAGAGGAAGAGAGGGATGCAGATAGAGTAACCTTGACAGCCACCAACCCCTGTATGTGAGGGAAAAAGTGAGACTTTGCTTTAGTTTCATAAGGGAGATTTGTGGAGGAGGCCACGCTCAAGCTTCTGACCCCATCATTTTCTTGAATCCGTGTTTCAACGAGGTAGGAATCATGAAAACTCTCCTCTGTTTTTCCACCTTAGAAACCGTAGCTTTGGCTACTGCATAAAGGGTTACCGGTTTGCCTCTCATTTTCTCCTTTGCTTTGCAAATTTTGGTTATACTTTTGGGGATTTTGGGTTAAAGTCTTACCCCTATTCTGGTTGTAACCATAGAAGGGCCTTTGTTTTCTTTTTATCTTTCTTATTTGGCCGTGAATGGCTTATGCAGTCCTTTTTATTTTTTGCATCTTGAAACTGTTCTGTTCTTTGCATTTTAGAGCTTTTGTAACTGGGAGTTATGAGCATTCTTCGTATTTCTGCATAGGTCTATTTAGTGTTTCCAGTATTTTACAATTCTGCATCCCTGTATTCATATATTTTCTACATTCTGCATGATTCTGCTTCTCTTTGTTGAGTGTTTACTGCATTCTGTAGTTCTGCATGTATTTATTAGTTGGTTCAGCATGTTTCTGCATTTGTGTATTAGGAGTTTACTGCATTTTACAGTTCTGCATCCATGTGTTCTTGCTTTTTCTGCATTCTGCATGTTTTCTGCAATATTCTCTTGTCTGTAAATACTGCATTCTGCATTTCTACTGCATTCTACAGTTTTTTTTTTCTATTTTCTATTTTATGCAAGTTAGGTTATGTTTTTAGTCTCATTTAGAGCATGGATGTAGGAGTTTTAGTGTTCTTTAGCTTGAAGCCAAGGGTCTTAAAAAGTTTAATAACAAAACTAAATGATATGGAATTAAACATAAAACATTACCTACGGCACTGGATATTGGAACAAACTAATGGAACCTACTATGACATGTGTGACCTCTTTGTATGATGCACAGTATCGAAACTGTCATGATGGAGTATAGAGATCAATGAATATTGGTAATGGCCAATGATGAAACCATGACTATATGCTCTCATTCATGCTATCATATGTGGACATCTTGAACCTTATGATGAATGAATATGTGATTGACCCTTGCGAATTATGAACTTTTATATGATAGATTCTCTTGGACAGATTTGAGCCCAAGGACTTCGAAAAAAGAAAACTTTAAAATTTTAATACATCTAAACCATGGAAAATACTACTAAGGAATAACCCCTTGGTTTCAAGTGCAGGCTATTGTGTTCTTAGGTGTAAATAGCTGTAAAGTGTAGTTTTTTTGTCATTGAAGTTCTTGGTCTCCAGTCCATCATATTTGAATTCTTAGTAGCATGACTATGTCCAACCAACCAAAGGTAGGGGCAGCATATTGAAAGAGAATAGGAACACTCAAAGGTCTGTGTTAAACTAAAGTTTGCACTCAAAGGAACGTGTCCATGTTATCAAGCACTCAAAGGAATATGCTAATGAGGTAAAACACCCAAAGGAAGGTGTATAGTTGTTAGCTTTGGCTTAAATGTATGTGTTTACTGCCTAATCATGTGTTAGAATTCTTATGAATTGCATTCTCTATGTGCATATATGTATGTGCTACAGTCTTGGTTCTAAGATAAATGACTTTTCTGTAGCTTATACAGCTGAAACATGCCATGAAACTAATTTTTCTTTTTCTTGATTCCTACTGAGAATTTCTTCTCACCCTTATTTTCAATTTTCATGGTATTTTTAGAGGATAGTTCATAATGCCGATGACTATGACCATCGTTATTGAGCTTGAGTATGTGTGGGTTTACATCCCAAAGCAAGAGGGTTTTTCAAAAGTCCTAACCAATATAAACATTTGTTATGGAGACTAGGGAAGGTGGTGAAAATATGATGTATATATAAGAAGTCTAGTAATATTAACAAGGGGTGGGGTATTATGTAGAGGGAGGACAGGCCTACAAGATGCCTTTTGTGCTTTCATGATTTTTTTTTTATGTAATTAACTGCACGTAATACCCCTACTCTTGAAGCAATATGTGTTAACTCTTATTTTGGGAACAATACAAATGCAAACTCTAGTAAAGTTACATGATAATACCCTGGACCTTATGTTACTTCTTTTCTTATTTATTTCCTTGTTGGATGCCAAACTAAGATTAGTAGAGGTGCACGTACCACTCTTCAAGGAGTGGATAAATAAGTTACAGTCACACCTCAAGAACTAGAAGCAATTACGTGTAATATAATAATTTTATTCAAACAAGCATCAAAACAAACTTAAATTTCTACAATTTAACCGTCACAAATTTCAATAACCATTGGAGGTGCTAATGAAGTAGGGAAGCTCTAAGTAGATGCACTTAGCAGAGCATTTTATATATATATATATATATAGCACACCCCACAAGTTTGTCTTAAGCTAAATTTTTACTTTGTTATATAAGTTATAATTTTTCAGACCTACCATTTTGTATTAACTGATAGGTGAACTTGGAGGCCAAATAATCAAAGATGACTTCAAACCCAATAAAGTTATGTATCTTTAATTAATCATGCATGTTTAATGTTTTAAAGCATAAATGGATTGAAACATGATTTTTTTTTTCTTTTTTATATATAATCCTATCTCAGCCTTGTGCACATCCACTCTCTGTCTAACTCCTCAGAGACCAATCCCCAAATAGTTTAGAACTTATGTCCTTACTAGGTGTTACAAATTTGGTATTAGATCATTCCTTCCAGGGAATAGTAAAGATGCAGTATAGAATTCTATCTTTCTCTCCGTGGATTTTATTAGATCCCTCTTAGGCAAATAATTGTATAGTATTGAGATTGATCAACTCAATATTAAAATGTTTTTGTATTGTATGGAAAAATGCCACATAGGAGAGCCACAGCAATTCCAGTTAATGCTTTGGCTGGTGTAATAAGAACTATAAAAGGCTTAGCTAACGGCTTCAGAACCCAAACAGAAGCCACTGCCAGGGTACTAGAACAAATACAAGAAAATCAAAATAGAAAAAACAACAATCAAGGTAGAGGCAATGGAGTTCAGGAAGAACCTGTTCCTATAGGAAACCCAAATTTTCAAGGATTGCCTGAGTTTAGAAAGACCAAGCCACCCTCCTTCCATGGAGAATATGACCTAGTGATAGTAGAAAGGTGCATAATGCAACTAGAAAAGATTTTTGAAGTCATGGGGTGTACAGATCAACAAAAGGTAACCTTTGCCACATATATATTAGAAGGAGAGGTAAAACATTAGTGGAAAGGTGCTAGGAGATTTTTAGAAGCTCAGGGGACCCAACTAACCTGGGAGGTATTCTAAACCACCTTCTTTGAAAAATACTTCTCGAAAATGTGAAAAATAAGAAGGAAGCTAAATTTATAAAACTTAGGTAGGGCAGTATGACCATAGAACAGTATGTGGCCAAATTTGAAGAGCTCTCAAAATTTTCCTCTTACATAAGGAACAATCAAAATGATAATTAGGAGGTCGTAAAGTTTAAGTAGGGATTAAAGCTAGAAATAAAGGAGAAGTTAGAAGCCTTACAAATAAGAGACTATGCTACCCTGGTAAACAAATGTAGGATAGCAGAGAAAAATTTACGAGAGGTGGAATTTGAAAAAGGAAGACAGAATTATTTTAAAAGAAAAATAGAGGCTAAAGCACAAAAGAAAAACACTACCAGGGCTAGAATAACCCAGGGAAAAGGAACGCAAGTTAAGATTGAAAATCCTACATTGTCTGTAAACATTACGGAAAGTCCCATGGTTCCAGACCATGCCTCTATGGATAAAATGCCTGTTTTAATTGTGGAAAGCCAGGACACACTGCTAGACACTGCACAAATGGAAAGGGAGCATATCCAGGACCTAGACCATAGGCCATAGGAAGAGTCTTCACCCTAAATGGAGAAATGGCAACTCATTCTCCAAGCTTAATACAAGGTAGGTACTTTATTAACAATAATCTCTTAATTGCATTTTTTCATTTGGGAGCTACTCATTCCTTCATATCTAATGATTGTGTGAGGAGATTAAAATTACCTATTTCTTCTCTACTTTTTGATCTCAATATGTCAACTCCCACTTGAAAAACAATATCTACTTCACAAGCTTGTCTAAATCATCCCATTCAAATAGAAGGAAAGTTCTTTACAATCACTGTTGTTTGTCTGCCTTTGATTGGAATTGATATCATAATCGGGATCGATTGGTTGGCAAATAACAATGTCATCTTAGACTATTCTAGGAAACTTGTCTATTTCCCAAATGATCCTACAAAAGAATTAACTAAGCCTGTTCTATTTTCCTCACTGCCACCTAGGCAAAAAGATGTCTTTTAGAAAGGGCTCAAGGATTTTTTATTTTATTTTTTTTGGATTCTAATGCTAAACAGGAAATAAAAAAGCATACCAATAGTAAGAGATTTTCCTGAAGTTTTCGCTAAGGAAATAAAACACTTGCCACCAAAAAGAAAGATTCAGTTTTTCATTGACTTAGTACCAGAGACTGGTCCCATCTCATCCACTCCCTATAGAATGTCTCCTATAGAACAAAAGGAACTCAAAAAGTAGATAGAGGAACTATTAGCTAAGGGCTTCATTAGACCAAGTGTATCATCCTGGGGAGCACCAGTACTTTTGGTTAAAAAGAAAGATGGAAGCATGAGATTATGTGTGGATTTTAGACAATTAAATAAAGCTACCATTAAAAACAAATAGCCTCTCCTTAGAATAGATGATATGTTAGATCAACTGCGAGGAGCATCGATCTTTTAAAGGATTGATCTAAGGTTAGGATACCATTAGATAAGGGTAAAGACCAAGGACATACCAATCACAACTTTCAGGACAAGGTATGGCCATTATGAATTTTTTGTGATGCCATTTGAACTTACTAATGCCCCTGCCATTTTTATGGATTACATGAATAGGATTTTTAGACCTTATCTAGATAAATTTGTTGTTGTCTTTATAGATGATATCTTAATTTACTCCAAAACAGAGGAAGAACATAGCCAACACCTCAGGATAGTGCTATAGACCCTTAAGGAAAAGCAATTGTTTGCTAAATAGGACAAATGTGAATTTTGGTTAAAGAAAATTAAATTCTTAGGGCATATGGCTTCTTCTAAAGGAGTGGAAGTAGATCCTAGTAAAGTGGATGTAGTAATTCAATGGGAAAAACTAAAAATGGAAACAGAAGTCAGGAGTTTCTTAGGACTAGCAGGATATTACCGAAGATTTATCAAAGGATTTTCTCAATTAGTTCTATCCCTGACAAAGTTGACTAGGAAAAATCATCCTTTTACATGGACCCAAGAATGTAAATCAAGTTTTTAGGAGTTAAAGGCTAGGCTTACCTCAATACCAGTCTTGGTAATCCCTGACCCCAATTTAAATTTTGTAGTTTATTGTGATGCTTCAAAGAAAAGGTTAGGATGTGTACTAATGCAACAAGGAAAAGAAGTAGCTTATGCATCTAGATAGCTCAGACATCATGAAGTAAATTACCCAACCTATGATATAGAATTAACTGTTGTGGTATTTGCCCTAAAAATATGGAGACATTATTTTTATAGGGTTAGATTTGAGGTATTCAGTGATCATAAAAGCCTAAAATACCTCTTTTACCGAAAAAAACATTGAACATGAGACAAAGAAGATGGATAGAATTTCTTAAGCATTGTGATTTTTATCTTAAATACCACCTAGGAAAGGCAAATGTAGTAGCAGATGCTTTAAGCAAGAAATCTTTGCATATATCCCTAATGATGATAAAAGAATGGACACTATTAGAAAATTTTAGGAATTTAAAAATTTCAATAAGTCTGCAACCTCATTGTTAGTGTGCCACCGAGCTTAGGGTAGAATGTGACCTTAAAGAGTTCATTAGACAATCCCAAGATAAGGATACAACTTTAAAGTCACTTAGAAGTCAAATTCCCTCAAGTAACCTTAAGCATTACAATATAGATGGACAAAGAATTATACTGTATGATAGGAGAGTATGTGCAGTAACCAATGACCAATTAAAGGAAGAGATCCTATTTGAGGCACAGTAGTAAATATACCATACATCCAGATGCAACAAAGATGTATCAGGATCTCAAGAAGATGTTTTGGCGGCCACGAATGAAAACTGATATAACAAGATTTGTGGCCAAATGTTTAATCTGTCAAAAGGTTAAGATAGAACACCAGAAACCAGCTGGATTGTTGCAACCTTTGGAGATTTCAGAATGGAAATAGGAAAACATATTCATGGACTTTGTAATAGGATTGCCTAGAACCCTTCTAGGATTTGATGCTGCCTGGTAATAATAGATAGATTGACCAAATCTACTCACATCTTGCCCATTAAGGCCAACTACTCCTCAGATAAATTAGCCCAGATATATGTTAAGGAGATAGTGAGACTTCATGGAGTGCCATTAAACATAATCTCATATAGAGACCCTAGGTTTACTTCAAGATTTTGGGGAACTCTGTAAGAAGCCTTAGGTACTAAACTGCATTTTAGTAAAGCTTACCACCTCCAAACAGATGGTCAAACAGAAAGGACTATTCAAACCTTAGAAGACATGCTTAGAGCTTCTGTGCTAGAATAAGAATGGGGAGAAGAGACTATTAGGACCAGAATTAGTTCAGCAAACTTAAGAGAAAATTAAAATAATCAAGTAAAAACTACCTACTGCTTAAAGTAGACAAAAGAGTTATACTGACAAAAGAAGAAGGCCTCTAGAATTTAAAAATGGAGAACATGTTTTTCTTTGAGTCACCCTACAAATAGAATCAGCAGGACCTTAAAATCCAAAAAGCTCCATCCTAAATTCATAAGCCCATTTCAAAATTTTAAGAGAATTGGACCAGTTGCCTATGAAATTGCACATCCCACAAATCTATCAAATCTCTATAATACTTTCCAAGTGTCTCAGCTCAGAAAATACTGTTTTGATCCCTCACATCATAGAAAATGAATCAATACAAGTAAGAGATGATTTAACATATGACATAAAGTCAAAGCAAATAATACAAACCAATATCAAGCACCTAAGGGGAAGAGAAATTTCCTTGGTTAAAGTGGTCTGGGATGGTTTATCACCTAAGGAAGCACTTGGGAATGGGAAACGGAGATTAAGGAATCATATCCGGAAATATTCATCAAACGTAACTAAATTTTGAGGACAAATTTTAAAAAGTGGGAAGAAATTGTAACATCCTCTCTCTCTATACACTATATGTAGTGCATATTTAAATAGTTCAAAAAAAATTAATAAATTAATAAATTATAAGATTACTATAATTAAACATAACTCATGCATGGAATTTTAGGGAAAGAAAATGAAATTATTAAAAAAAAAAGAAAATATAATAAGATGACAAGTATAGAAAAAACTAAAAAAAATAATTTAAGACAAACAAATTTATAAATTAAACAAACTTAGAATATTGTCCTAATGAGTTTAACCTTACCCAACCTTAACTCAAGTAAAGCCCAAGGTCAACTTCTTATTAAAGGCCCCTCCCTCCAGCTTCTTTTCATCTTCAAAACTTAATGCAAAAGAGGAAGAGAAGGACGTAGATAGAGTGACCTTGAGAGCTACCAACCCTTGCATGTGAGGGAAAAAGTGAGATTTTGCTTTAGTTTCAGAAGGGAGATTTGTAGAAGAGGCCACGCTCAAGCTTCTGACCCCATCATTTTCTTGAATACATGTTTCAAAGAGGTAGGAATCATGTAAACTGTCCTCTGTTTTTCCACCTTAGAAATTGTGGCTGCAACTATTGCATGGAGGGCAAATCTTTAGTTAGACTTTTGGGGATTTTAGGTTAAAGCCTTTCCCCTATTCTGGTCGTAATCATAGAAGGACCTTTGTTTTTTTTTTGTCTTTTTGATGCAAATGAAGTTACGACATTAAAGGATCCAGTCTAAGTCCCAGTTAGCCAGGTACGAGAGGTCGGGCAAAGAAATTTAAGGAACCACTCAACGGGCTGACTCAAGAAATCTGGTCTTAATCAAATTTACGGCCCATTGAGCATAGCTCATGTTTTTCAACAAAGAAGCATCAATGTGATTCAAACCCAAACTAATTACAGCAGTAAATCTACATGATTTGGGGGCTAATTGCAGCAGCAAATCTGCATGTTTAGGGGCTGATTGATTTAATTAGATACTTTCCTTTATTTGTTAGAGCTGACTGATTCAATCAGATATTTTCCTTTATTTGTTAGGGCTGATTAATTTAATTAGATACTTTCCTTTATTTGTAGGGCTGATTGATTTAATCAGATACTTTCCTTTATTTGCTAGGGCTGATTGATTCAATCAGATACTTTCTTTTATTTGTTAAGACTGATTGATTTAATCAGATACTTTCCTTTATTGTAATCAGCTTATTTAAAGGCGTACATGAATGAAAGAAATAACACAGTTTTATTCACAAAAATTAAGAGTTTCTCTTTGGTTCTTTGATGAACTATTCGAACTTATCGGAATCATTCCGTGGCATTCACAATTTGACTTATCAAGCAGAATTTCCACCACCATTTGTGGCGTCTTCAACATACCAAGGTTCTTACCTCTGCATAGGTAACGGGTCGAGGTTTTTTCATCCAAAAATCTGATTGTAGACAGTCGTGATACCTTAGTTGTTGACGGGTCTCATTATTCTAGTTGTAAAACCCAAAACTGAGCCAAAACAGGAAACAACCAGCCATGGTTCATAAGGTAAATCCGACCCTTTCACATCTCAAAATCGTGATATTAAGTGTTTCAAATGTCAAGACAGGGGTCACATAGCAAGCCAATGCCCGAACAAAAGAGTCATGGTGATACGGGATAATGGTGAGATTGAAACCGACGATGAATCAGAGCCCGACTTTATGCCACCATTGGAGGATGCGGATGAGGAAGAATATGCAGCCGAAGGAGAATTGTTGGTTGCAAGAAGAGCTTTTAGCATGCAGGTCAAAAGAAGATGAAGAGGTGCAGCGAGAAAAACATCTTTCATACTAGATGCCACGTGCAAAACAAGGTATGTAGTCTGATTATTGATGGAGGTAGTTGTATTAATGTTGTTAGCACTACTTTGGTGGAAAAATTGGGGCTATCAATAGTTAAACATCCCCGACCTTATAAATTGCAATGGCTCAATGATAATGGAGAGTTAAGGGTGACTAAACAGGTGTTAGTGTCATTCCACATTGGAAAATATGAAGATGAAGTTTTGTACGATGTAGTTCTGATGCAAGCTGGACACTTGTTATTAGGCCGACCTTGGCAATTTGATTGGCAAGTTAAGCATGACGGCTTTACCAACAAATACTCTTTTGTACTCAATCAAAGAACCATCATTCTTGTTCCAATGACACCGAAGCAAGTTTATGAAGATCAAGTGAGATTACAGAGAGAGAGTGATCAAAAGAAAAAGAGTGAAAGTGAACAAAAGAAAAAGAGTGAAAATCAGAGAGAGGCCGAGAAAAATGAGAGAGTAAAAAAAAATCAAAATTCGGTCATTGAGAGAAAATCAGAAAGAGAACAAGAGAATTTCTATGCAAAAGCAAGTGAAATTAAGCGAGCAATGTTTACAAATCAGCCAATGATTGTACTTTTGTACAAAGAGGCATTTTTGAACACTAATGAAATTGACCCCGCTTTGCCTAGTTCTGTTGTTTCTCTTTTGCAGGAGTTTGATGATGTCATTTCCGAGGAGATTCCACATGGTTTACCACCTATTCAAGGGATTGAACATCAAATCGATTTTGTGCCGGGTGCTTCCATTCCAAACCGACCAGCCTACTGAACTAATCCCGAGGAGAGAAAAGAATTACAAAGGCAAGTTAGTGAATTGATGGAAAAGGGGTACATGAGAGAAAGCATGAGTCCATGTGCCGTTCCGGTGATTTTAGTTCCTATGAAGGATGGGACGTGGAGAATGTGTGTTGATTGTCGAGCCATCAATAATATAACGATCCATGAGAAGGCAAGACTCAATGTCGAGTGGAGAATGGAGCAATATGCAAAACAAGCCAACAAAGGGCGCCATAAGCTAATTTTTCGAACTTAGAGACTGGGTTTGGCTGGATATGAGGAAAGAGAGATTTCCTATTCAAAAGCGTTCCAAACTACTTTTGAGAGGAGATGGTCCTTTTCAAGTCCTCGAGCGTATCAATGACAATGCCTATAAACTGGATTTACCGGGTGAGTACAATATTAGTGCTACTTTTAATGTTACTGACTTGACTCCTTTTGATGTAGGTGATGATTTGAGGACAAATCCTTTTCAAGAGGAGGGGAATGATGCAAATGAAGTTATGACATTAAAGGATCCGGTCCAAGTCCCAGTTGGCCCAGGTACGAGAGGTCGGGCAAAGAAATTCAAGGAAGCACTCAACGGGCTGATTCAAGAAATCTGGTGTCAATCAAATTTACAGCCCATTGAGGATAGCCCATGTTTTCAACAAAGAAGCATCAATGTGATTCAAACCCAACCTAATTGCAGCAGTAAATCTACATGATTTGGGAGCTAATTGCAGCAGCAGCAAATCTGCATGTTTGGGGGCTAATTGATTTAATCAGATACTTTTCTTTATTTGTTAGAGTTGATTGATTCAATCAGATATTTTCCTTTATTTGTTAGGGCTGATTAATTTAATTAGATACTTTCCTTTATTTGTAGGGCTAATTAATTTAATTAGATACTTTCCTTTATTTGCTAGGGCTAATTGATTCAATCAGATACTTTCTTTTATTTGTTAGGACTGATTGATTTAATCAGATACTTTCCTTTATTATAATCAGTCTATTTAAAGGCGTACATGAATGAAAGAAACAACACAGTTTTATTCACAAAAAATTAAGAGTTTTTCTTTGGTTCATTGAAGAAATATTTGACCTTATCGAAATCAGTCCGTGGCGTTCACACAATTCGACTTATCAAACGGAATTTCCACCACCGTTTGTGACGTCTTCAACATACCAAGGTTCTTACCTCTGCATAGGTAACGGGTTGAGGTTTTTCATCCAAAAATCTGATTGTAGACGGTCGTGGTACCTTAGTTGTTGACGGATCTCGTTATTCTTGGTGAGGTTCGCATCACTTTTGCTTCTTTTTTGTCTCTTCCTTATTTGGCTGTGAATGGCTTATGCAGTCCTTTTTATTTTCTGCATGTTGAAACTATTTTGTTCTTTGCATTTTACTGCTTTTGTAATTGGAAGTTCTAAGCATTCTTCATGTTTCTGCATAGGTGTATTAAGTGTTTCCTATATTTTGCAATTCTGCATCCCTGTATTCGTATATTTTCTACATTTTGCATGATTCTGCATCTCTTTATTGAGTGTTTGCTGCATTTTGTAGTTTTGCATCTATTTCTTAGTTGGTTCTATGTGTTCTTGCATTTGTGTATTAGGAGTTTATTGCATTATGTAGTTTTGCATCAATGTGTTCTTACTTTTTCTGCATTTTGCACGTTTTCTGCAATATTTTCTTGTCTGTAAATATTGCATTCTGCATTTCTACTCATTCTATTGTTCTTTTTTTTATTTTTTCTATTTTTTGTTTTATGCAAGTTAGATTCAGTTTTTAGTCTCATTTAGTGCATGGATGTAGGACTTTTAGTGTTCTTTAGCTTGGAGCCAAGGGTCTTAAAAAGTTTAATAACAAAACTAAATGATATGGAATTAAACATAAAACATTATCTATGGCTCTGGAAATTGGAACAAACTAATAGAACCTACTATGACATGTATGACCTCTTTGTATGATGCACAATATCGAAACTGTCATGATGAAGTATAGAGATTCATGAATATTGGTAAAGACTGATAATGAAACCATGACTACATGCTCTCATTCATGCTTTTATATGTGGACAATTTGAACCTTATGATGAATGAATATGTGACTAACCCTTTCGAGTTATGAACTATTATATGATAGACTCTCTTGGACAGATTTGGACCCAAGGACTTTGAAAAAGGAAAACTTTAAAATTTTAAGACATCTAAACCATGGAAAATACTACTAAGGAATAACCCCTTGGTTTCAAGTATAGGCTATTGTATTCTTAGGTGTAAATAGCTGTAAAGTGTAGTTTTTTTTGTTATTGAAGTTCTTGCTCCCCAGTCCATCATATTTGAGTTCTTAGTAGCATGCACTATGTCCAAGCACCCAAAACTAGGTGCAGCATATTGAAAGAGAATATGAACACTCAAAGGTCAGTGTTCAACTAAAGTTTGTACTCAAAGGAAAGTGCCCATGATATCAAGCACTCAAAGGAATGTGCTAATGAGGTTAAACACATAAAGGAAGGTAAAGCACCTAAAGGAAGGTGTATGATTATTAACTCGTGGTTAAATGTATGTGTTTATAGCCTAATCATGTATTAGAATTCTTATGAATTGCATTCTCTATGTGCATATATGTATGTGCTGTTGATTCTAAGATAAATGACTTTTCTATAGCTTATACAACTAAAACTTGCCATGAAACTAATTTTTCTTTTGATTGATTCCTATTGAGAATTTCTTCCCACCCCTATTTTCAATTTTCATGGTATTTTAGAGCATAAATGGATAAGCATGATTTTTTTTTCTTTTTATGTATAATCCCATCTCAGTCCTGTATATATCCACTCTCTGTCTAACTCCTTAGCGACCAATCCCCAAATAGTTCAGAGCCCATGTCCCTACTAGGGTTACATAATTCCCGAATGTAAGTCAAGGAATTGAGTAGCTTGGGACAAAACTGCTTACTAAAAAATGCCACACGGTGATTGTCTTGCATCAACATGGCATCCATACCACCACTGATGCATTTGTGTGAATAGTAAATGGTTTAGAAAAATTAGACAATGCCAATACAGGGGCATGCAACATGGCAAACTTAAGCTGGTCGAACGGAAATTGAGCCTCAACATACCAAGAGAAAGCATCTTTTTTAAACAAATCGGTAAGTGGTGTAGCAATAGAGGCATAGCCCTTTATAAAATTTCTATAAAATTCCATGAGCTGCAAAAATGAACAAAGGTCTTTAACTATTAAAGGAGTGGGCCACAACTGTATTGCTTGAATTTTTGTAGGATTAAGGGAAACACCTTCGCCTGTGATAATATGCCATAAATAATCCATGTGTGACTGACAAAAGGAACAGTTAGGTTGCTTGAAAAAAATTAAGCAGATAGAAGACATTGGAAAGCAATTTCAAGAAGCTACAGATGCTTTGAAAAAGTCTAACTGTAAACCAAAATATCATCGAAAAAGATAATGATAAATTTCCACAAGTATGGCTTAAATAAATCATTCCTAGTTACTTACAATGTTGCAGGGGCATTACACAAACCAAATGGCATCACCAGGCATTCATAGTGGCCTTCATGGATGCAGAAAGGCTGTCTTGTGAATATCTATAGGGGCCATACGAATTTTATGGTAACCTGAGTAGAGATCAAGCTTGGAAAACCATTTGGAACTAGCAAGTTCATCAAGGAGTTCATCCACTGTAGGAATTAGAAAACAATCTTTAAAAGTAAGAGCATTGAGGGCGCGGTAATCAACACAAAAGCACCAAGAGCCATCCTTTCTGTGGACCAATAACATTGGAGAAGAGAAGGCACTGTTACTTGGCCGTATCATTCTAGAAGCAAACATCTCCCTAACCTGCTGCTCAATTTCATGCTTTCGAAAGTGGGTATATCGGTATGGCTTCACATTGATAAGAGCAGTTGTGGGAAGTAAATGGATGTGGTGGTATCCGGGAAGGTGGAAAAGATACGGGTTATTCGAAAAGTTGTTGGAAATGAAAGAGAAGTTGTTGGAGGTTGTTGTTAGACGAGTGGGAATGTATAGGGGGTTGAGTGGAGTCTGTTTGGGCGTTAAGGACTAGAAGATGAAAGTACTCTAAGACAACCTTAGTGGCTGAGAGGCATCTAAGTTGAGTGAAGGATATTAGAGATGGGTGAGGTTTTGGCTCACTTGGAGCTAGATAGGTTAACCGTGCCAGCTGAATTGCAGTGTGAGAGCTGCATAATTTGTCATTATAGGCCCCAATAATTTCAACCACTATACTCTTAGTACAAGCTCGGCCCCACCAATAGAAGTCAATATCAAAAGTATGATTATGAAAGAATATGGTACCTTGTGGTAGATCCATTGACAATGAAGTTCATCCCCACTACCTACTAAGATTGTGAATTTAGATGTGGAAGCCATAGGTAAGCCTAAGAATTTAGCCAAATGAGGTTGAATAAAATTGCGGGTGCTACCTTCGTCAATTAACACATGCACTGGGTTATGGCGGATAAATCCCGTGACTTGCAGGGTCTCAAAGGTAGAGTGCCCAGTCATGGCATGCAAACTAATTTGGGCAGAGGCAGGGCCATCAGGCAGAGGATCCACAGTAATTGGGTCAGGAACAAGCAAATGTTTAATAGCATCATCCGCTACAGTAGAAGAATCCTTGTCAGCTACTAGTAAGAAGAAATGGGCCTTACAATGATGGCCTTGATGAAATTTTTTGTCACAATTGAAACAGAGGGCCTTATCCCCCTCAATTGCATTTCAACTGTGGTCAACTTCTTAATAGGGATCGTAGATGAAGTGGGTAAGAGGGGTGGTTTGGCTTGGGAAGTGGAGGATATAGGAGGCTGGAAACGTAACACCTTACCTAATGGATACAGTGTTACTTGATTTTTCTTAAACTTATATCCTCATAATAGTTTAATTATTTACTCTATAGAATTTAATCTTGATTACTTGACTATATTATTTATTTTCTTCTTTCTTATGTTCATGTGATCCTTAATAACTTAACACATAATACTTATGAACTACTATTAAATAGGAAAAGAGTTAATAATTACATCAAAATATCATAAGTTAGGGCATCTAACAGGGTTTTTAAAGCCCTACAAGGAAAAGCTATTCCAAAATTTACATAATTTATAACTAGACTGTATAATCAACCCTATTTATCTAGGGTGGTAACTTGGTGTTCTTGCAAAGCTTGTACTAGTCTAACACCAGAAGTCTTCATCCAGTTTTACAATGAACTCTACTAAAAGCACCTTTGACTATTTACTCTGAAAACATTATAATAAAGGATGAGAAATAAAATCTTAATAGGTAATAACAACAGTTTAATTTCAAAACAAGTAATGTTCCTAGCTGTATAAATACAGAAAATATCTTCTTTAGAACAATCATCATTCATTAACCAATTAAAACTGTTAAACTTTCATGTATATGAAACCAACATTCATATAAATAAACCAATTTCTTTATTGTTAAATCTTTTAACCTTTTGCATGCTCCAAAATAATCGAGAGTTCTCTATCTAGCTTGGACATTCCTTCGCCTAACTTTAAATCAGAATCGAGTTCCTGGGAACCATGCCTGTGAGATCACCTTCCCATTAAAGGATCACCTTCCCATTAAAGGATTACTTTTCCCAAGATCACCTTCCTCTTTTGAAGGATCATTTCCCTTTAAATTTTTTAGTCTGAGATTACCTTCCCTTTTGAAGGATCATTTCCCTGTATAATTTATATGAAGAATTCCTTTATCTTAAGCCTATGATCACTTTCCCTTTTGAAGGATCATATCCCTAAATCCAAGATCACCTTCCTCTTTAAAGGATCATTTTCATGAAATTTTGTCTCCCTCTTTGAGGATCATTACTTGCATAAACATTATTATTTCATGAATATTTTATTCTCATAAAACTCCATTCTTTGATGATCTTTCTTCAAAATCCTTTTCAAAAGAAATCATATCCTCAAGTTCAACTTTCTAATAAGAAAGAATATAATAAGTTAAGAATCATGGAAGAACAACAAATGAAACACATACATTAAAGCATAGACAAGGATTTATAGGAAAAGAAGAGATAGGAGACGTGTTGTTACTCCCTACCTCTTAAACTTCAAACTTCAAATATCTCTCCAAGCACTAGCATACATGCACTACTCTCCTTCTTCCCTCAAGAATTTATCTTTTAGTTTGGTGTGGGTGTGAGTGAATGAAGCAGACATGTGGGTATTTATAGGTGAGCTTAGCATGTGGGGAAGGTAACCTTGGCTGTGCACCTTGGCTTGATGAGGGGGGAAGGATTTTTCTAGTTAATTAGACCATGTGGTCTTTACATTTAATGCTAGCATACATGATCTTCCTTCCTAGAAGTTTTATCTCTTGCTTGATCTAATAAGAGCTAACCACTTGGCACTTATCCTCTAAATCATTATTACTTAGTTAGTTTAAGGCAACTAAGTTAGTCTTATTTGGTTACTTTAACTTGGTTTCTTTCTTGACTTAGTGTAGACTTGGTTACTTTCGAACTATTTTCCTTGGTTTCTAACTAGATTCCTTTCTTCCTAATTTGTCTGGCCATAATTACCGTTAATTAATGCAAGTTAAGACTTTGAATTATGGAAACTTGGAAGACTCTTCCTCTTCTAGGGAGTTACACGTGAGCTTTCTTGTGGTTTCCAAGAATATTTTGTTGTCTTATGTTCACACATGCTTTTCCTCGTAGTCTATTCTATCATTACATGTCATTAATAACATCTTATCATTGACTAAGTGTTAACTTGTAATACTTTGTCTCTTTTTCAAGTGTAACATCCCCATTTAAGTAAATATGAATTATAAAAGCCGTAAATTAGTTTTTAATTTGTTTTATTATTTGTCATTAGTAATTACCCTATTTAATTATTAGTATTTTTGTTTTAGTATTTAAATAAAAGAGAATACTAAAAATTACCTAAGAGAAATTAGAAATAGTTGAAATACCTGAGGGAATAATGAGGATTATGCAGTGGCAATTTAGTAATTTTGAGGCTGCAAACAAGGGTATTTTTGTCCAGTGAAAAATTATGAAATAGAAATTAACCAAATTGATTCCCTAATTTATTAATTAGCTTCTACGCACTTATTAATTAAAATAAGTGAAAATAGCATACTCTAACCTAATTAAAATGTGACATTTAGAAAGGTTTACATGTGTAAACATATAATTGGTCAAAAATGACTAATAGCACTATGATAAATGTCAAATTCTAATTGGTTAGGGGAAGTAATCAATGTCTAGTTAGAGTAACCAAACTAGTTACTATTTAGTTACTTTCATTTAGTTCAATTCTAACCAATCTAGTTACAACCAAACTAAATGTCATGATTATTTAGAATAGGATAACCAAAAAGCTTGCCTTGTGATTGGTTGCTTAACAAGACAAGGGAATTAAAATAATATAAATAGACCCACTAATTCCCTAGTTGTCCCTAAACCCCACGGCCAAGTTAAAGCCAAGAGAGAAAAGGAAAAAAAAAAAGAAAGAGAAGGAGAAGCCATAGTCAAGGCCAAGGAAGAAGAAGGAAGAAGGAAAAAGAGAAGAAGGAAGAAAAAGGAGAAAATCCAGCCTAAATCTTGAACTAAGTGGTTTTCAAGAGGTAGGGACTATGATTCATTCTTTTTCCTCTTTAAACCTGCAGTTTTCATGGTGGGTTGATTCTCTTGAATCCATGGAACTTCCTCTTCTTTGGGTTTTTCCTTGGTTTATGGATGATTGGCAGCTAGATCAATGAGTTTTGTGAAGGTTATAAGCCTATTTGTTAGTGGATGGTGATTTTTCCTCCAAGTGGTTATTGTTAGGGTTTGGTGTCCATGATTTTCTATGACTTAATCTTGATGAGTTAATATGGGTATGAACCCCAAAAAGTGATTTGTACATATTTTATGCTTGATATTTGTTGTTTGGCTTGAAATCATGTGTGCTGATGGCCACAAAACTCACGGCCAAATTAGGGTTTTTATTGAATATTTATGATTTTCTTGCTGTGATTTTAGTTTAAGCGAAGGTTGATAATATTAAGGTTTTTATGATGTGTAGTTGTTCTTATGAGTCTTCTTATCTCTAATTATATTTTTTAGGTTAGAGTTACTTCATGTGGTTGCACGGCCAAGGTGGTTTTAAGAGGGTATCATGTGTTTAACTTGGTTCTAGTAAGCTATTTGGATGATTTTAATTATAATCTAGGTAGAACTATACTTAGATGACAAAATATGAAAATTTGGCAACCCTATGGTAGTCATGGCCAAGTGTGGCTTTAATAGGTGTATAATGGATTTAATTATGTGTAAGTTAGAGTTATGATGTATAAAGAGGTTCGGTTGTAACTCAAGTTGAAATAGTAACTAAAAACCTATAATATGTCATAGTTACTAAACACGGCCACATTAGGGTCAATTGGCAATGACATGGTTAATATCAGTTAGAGTGAATTTTGGGTAACCTAGAGTGAGTTTAATGTGTCTTAGGCCAAAATATGAAATTAGGGACCCTAGTACCCCAAACATAGTCCACGGCCTTGAATGGGTTTGGGTAGATAATGGATACAATACTAGTTAATCTTGAAGCGACTATGAGTTTTTGGGTACTTTTGATGCATTTGAATGGAGGAAGTGAAACAAAAATGCTAAGAAATGTTAGATGAAGGCACAGTCACCTTAAGAAGGAGAAGGACATGAGTAGTTCTTATGTGAACCATTAGGTTATGCATATGTTAAGACTATGCAATGGTGAATTTGAAGTGCATTAGAGATATATTATTATTGATGATGTTATAGGAAAGTAATGAATGCCTTTAATTCACTTTCAAATTAATAACATTCTCACTTTAACGAAAGTGAAAGAAGTAAGCTAAGCTTAGATATGATCATCTAGTAAAGAAAATGCATTTGAGGTTATCCGAAAATATTAGAAAAGAGTTTCTAATAAAATGTCATGGAAGAAGTCCATGAGAAGTCCTACATGAGTCTAGGTCCACTTTGTGGATAAGGTCCACCAAAGGTGTGGATAGTTAAGTGGAATCCACTAGAGAGTGTGGAATGACTACTCTAGTTTAGGGGACACATTATGCCAAGAAGAATTCTCAATTGAGTTAATAGCCATTGAAATTGAAACAGTTAAAGTTATGAGACCGTGTAGGTAAAGATATTTAAAAGAGGGCTAAGCCCTAGTTCAAGATTAGTGAGCATGTAATTAAGAGAAAAGTTTATGATTTGACTAGTTGTCATTTATTATCCATATCTAGATTGTTAACTAACCATGAAACTGTATTTTTTGTATGCTATATAGCTAAAAATGCTATGAAATTTCAATTATAGTTTTTATACATTTGAGTACCTACTGAGAAATTATATTTCTCATCCCTGTGGATTATATTGTTCCCAGAGTCTCATACAGATGATCGAAAATGAGTGTTTGTGTTGCTGGTAATAGATATGGAGTTAGTCTACTCCATCAAAGTAGGACCAATTCGTTTTGGTGCTCCAAAACATGACGTGTAGATGGTTTGTGTGACTTGATGTGGTATTTAGTATGTAGTTATAGTATGTTAACCTAAGATTTTCCTCCTGTGTGGCCCAGTGAGGCTAAGCATATTTTGATGTAGATATGTATATAGTCTTGTATGCAGATGGAAATTTAAGGTTAACAAGCTTTCGATGTCAAATGTATGACTGTGTGTTTTAACGCTGTTAAATGATGATAACGTATTAGTTTTATGTTTATTTCGCGCGCTTGTGTATGAAAGAGTTAGAATTAAATAGATATTTTGATTAGAGATAAACCTAGAATTTTTATAAGAGTTTTAGACACGTAATTGCTTAAAAGAAATGAATTACATATATATATAATAAATATCACATAACTAGAAATTTTTATATACTAGAAAGATTCATTTATTACGTAACAAATATTTTATGAAACAATATTAAATCCTAAATTTTTAGGCACGTTATTAAAAATTTTATTCTTTATAAATAATTAAATAATGACATGTAATCGCTTAAATAATATATTAAATGAATTAATAAATTCTATTATTAAATAATAGTCATGTAATCCTAGATTAAATGGATAAATTAAATAATAAATTAATTAATTTTTTTTGTTACTTATTTTTCTTTAACACGTAACACAATGCCTATACTAGGCAGGGTGTTACATCAAGCATTCCACGTGAGACTCATGTTTCCTAGAAGGAAACCTTGTCTCCCTAAGTTAACACGTGAATGTCTTTGCAAGGGGATTCATCTTTGTCCTTTAGCTCATTAGTACATTACCTTAACTTGGCTAAGTTTGTTTAGGTTACTTGGAAGACCTTCTTTAATACTTCTTCCTAGTAATTTCCTAGTAGCTTCTTAGTTTATCTAACCATAATTGCCTTTAATTATTGTGGAATAAGGCTTGACTAAGGCATATGAGGAGACCTTCTAACCTCCCTAAGGCTTACACATGAGTTTCTTGCTTCTTACACATGAGTTTCTTTGTCTTCTTGTGTCTTCTTGTTATTTATTACATAAGAAATCTACCTAAAATTTGTTATTTCTTCCTAGTTAAGCAACTTTTATTCCTTTCTTTCTATCTCACATGTTCTTGGCCTTGGAAGACATCTAATCTTTCTAAATTAATTAACCATGTGTCTAGACTTCTTTGTCTTCCTAATGATGACTTTCTTTTTCTCTAATCCAATAGGATTCCTCCATTTGGCTTCTTATCCTCCTTATCATGATTACTTAGTTACATAAAGTAATTAAGTTTATCTAGTTTGGTTGCTTTTTAACTAGATTCCTTTCATTGACTCATGGTTGACTTAGTTAGATTCCAACTAATTTCTTAGAATTCAACTAGGTTTCTTGTTATTAATTTATAGTTTCTACAACTATCTCTTAATTTACTTGTAACTTAATCAAGATAGACTTATCTTATCCTACTTGAACAATCCAAGTCTTTCATTTTTGTCTTTTTTAGTCTTGCATCTTTCTGAAAGAGCTTGGTGGCCAATTAAGTGATCTTCATGTGGAGGACTTGCGTAGCATGTGTTCTTATCCTTTTTATCTTACTCTTGAAGAGTTTTAGTCATCCTAGTAACTTTTAGGTCGTCTTAGTCATATGTATCTAGGTTAATTTTTAATGTAGGCTCATTTTAGAGATAAATGTGAGTTTATCCTAAAATTCTTCTTCATTTGTCTTTTTCTTAATTAAGTCCAAATCTTCTTGTTTATTAATTTAAGAAGGATAGTTCTCGAAATATTCTAACTTCACTTTCCTTGAAACTTTTCTTTTTGTCTTATTCCACTAACGTATTTAGCTTGTTAAATAAGTTTAGTCTTTTATCTTTGGGCTTCCTAACCATACTTATTCTAACCAAATTAGGAGTTGTAGGTAATTCTTGGATTTGTATTAGAAACCCATCATTTAACTTTGACTCAAAACCTTGACTAGTTACTAAATTTCTAATTACTTTAACTTAATTTGGCTAATGTGAAAAAAATCAAATTAGCATCTAGTCTAATGTCTAAAGAATCTTAAAAAATAATCTAGTTTAATATGAAAAGAATCTAATTAGAATCTAATTGAATGTGAAAAGAATTTATTCTAATTATTTTATTGTTAATAAAAATTTTTGATTCTCTTATTGTTCTATAATATTAAATTCTTAAATTAATAATAATTATCAATAGCTTAATCAAGAAATATATAATGTTACGGGAAAGGTATGGGTCAAGAAGTGACGGTGGAGTCTTTGGACCAGGAGTTGAATTAGCGAGTTGGTGAGGGATGGTCCAGGAGTTTGTCTTCCTGGAGTTTGGCAAGGCCAATTACCTACTGAAAAGATGAAGGAAGAAGAGCTTGGATTTCCTGGCAGATTGCTAGTTTAAGTCCGGACATGAAACAACTGAGGAGCACTCCAAAGGTAAACCCATGACCCTATTTGCCAGAGACTCGAATTGGGATTAATAGTCATGAATTGTCCCCATCTGGGTTAGCTTAAACAAGGCATCACAAGGTTCTTCGTATATAAACGGAGCAAAATGAGCTTCAAGAGCCTTGAGAAATTTTGCCCAAGAACGCAATTTATTATTAGAGTGCATCCAATGGAACCAGTAAAGGGCATCGCGATCCATATAGAAGGAGGAAATGGTGATGCGCTGGGTTTCAGGGGTCTAGTAGTAAAAGAACTGGGAAATTTTCAAGGTCCAGCCCAGGTGGTTAGAGCTGTCAAAGCAAGGAACAATGAGTTTAAAGGAACCTTTTAGCAAGGTCCCCATACTTGGTTACTTCTGGAATCAGACTGAAGGTCTGACAGAGTTGGAACAGGTTTAGATTCCATGGAAGCAACCTTCGTCGCAACTTCATACAATCGTTTATGAATGGAAGCTTAGGAGAGTGCTAGCTTAGAAATTGCATCCTCAAGCTTGTCATAGGCAGTAGCCTTGGACTTGGAATCAACCATGGAGTACAAGATGAAAGCACCAAGTTGATAGGGTCAGGTGAAGGGAAGAATACAACCTTATTCGAGGCAAGGCACCTCCAGGATGAAGAAGAGAAATTTTAGCCAAATTCAGGTTGTTTCATTCATTTACAATATATAAATCATTCTAGTACTCCACTCCTATATTCTCGGATCATACAACCAAGGCCTCACAATATAACTAACTCTGGTACTTACTCTCTCATAACAAATTCTCATGCTCCTAATTTCTAATTCCTGAAGTAAGCACGTAATCCTCTCAATTGCTTGGCCTCGTGAGTGTGCGTTTAGGTCTCCCACTTGGGTCCTCTTTTGGGCTTTATCAGTTAAGCTGTTAACATAATTTGTGGGATTTAATGGAGCAATTGGCCCGCTGTCACCCTGCACCAAGTCGTCACCCACTGCACCAGCTAGACTTCATGCCCAAACCCGATCTCATGTGAATTTCCTTCTTTTATTTATTTGTTTATTCATTTGTTTATTTATTTATTGTGCTAGCAATATTGTATTGCCCTAGTTAATTATTGGGCTAATTTTTGAATTTGTGGTTGATTTCAAATGCTACCTTAGGCCTTGTTCTTTCTTAGAATATTCTTTCATGTTAATAAAGAAATAAGCAAGATTATATGCTTAAAAATGTATGGTTTGAAAAAGAAAAATAAAATAAAATAAAGCAATTGTTTTTATTTTTTCTTTTGTTTAACTTAGGATTTTATCTTACTTTAATTGATTACATTCACATATTTTATCTTATTTATTTCTTATTCTTGAATTTGTGTTTGGAGTTTATTAAGATGCAAGATTAAGAGAAATAAAACATAAGAATCAATTCTCAAAATTTAAATAATTAATCTAAGTCATCTGAATTAGGCCAACTTGTTAATTGAGAAAATAATCTAATCGATGCCTTATTACTGTGACGACTCGTTGGTCTTGAAATTAAATTTAATTAATTAATTATTAATCAATTAGGGATGACGTTGTCGTGATGACTCTTTCCTTTTAAAAATATTTTAGAATCATTAATGGTTAATGTTGCCGTAACGGCTTTTTGACTCAAAAGTAATATAAATTTTTTTAAAATTAATCACCTAAGTATTATTCTTTAATTTAATCATTTAAAATTCTTAATTAATTAAATAGAAACGATATTGCTGTGATAGCTTTCCTGTAACGGTTATCGTTGCCGGGACAGCTCTTCATATAGCTATTAATAATTTTCTTAAAAATCAACTAATCATCAAAACATTTTTAATTTAATCAATCCTTGATTTTAATTTTCCAACACAAGCATTTTTACATTAATCAATATACAAATTATTTTACATTTAATCAATCCTTAATTTTAAATTAAAATCCTTCAACACACAAACATTTTCTACAATAACTACATGGTTTTGACTCTCTATCGCTTGTAGAGATACGTAGGCACGCAATATAAACTAAAATTGTAAATATTTTCATTTAATCTTCTATTTATTTTTCATCATTATTTGCTATTTGTTTTTTTTTTGGTAAATTAAATATATTTTAATGTCATAATCATTTTTGTATAATTAATTTTAGAATAATCATCTTAGGATGGATGCATCAAGAGTGTAGTATGATTAAGTTCTTGCCTTTTCTTGTGCATAATCTGACTCCCGAACTTTATATCATTTTCAAAAACCAGTGCTCTAATAAAAAAAGTCTTTTTTCAATTTTTTTTCAATCAAATAAAAATTAATGACTTCTCTTAAATTTTTCTATAAATTTAGTTGTATCTCGTTGCACCGCCCTCAGAATACATTGTGACAAATTAAATTTTTTAAAAAAATTTGTTGAAATTATAGGGCTTAGGTAAGGAAAAGGAAGAAAATAAAATAGAGATTAAATAATAGTATGTGATAGATATATTCTGCAAACCCTAATCAAAAACAAAAATAAATTAAGAAATATAATAAAATTAAGAAACGACTCCTAAAATTGCTTCCTTAATTAGAGGATTAATTAATTCTATAACATATTTTAAATATATTCTAAATATATTATAAGAAAATCAGATAAACACTTTGTACAAATTTAAATAATTTTAGCGGCCATGCGGACTCACACACTCTCTCAGCTATCTTAGGTTGTTTATGTGAGTTTGTGTCATGTCCAATGTTGCTTAAAGTCCAATAGTTTATTTTTTTATTAAATCAAATATGTTTTTTTATCTAAATAAGATAATTTTTTTAATATTATTAAAATTATTAATTAAAATTTACCAACTCACAATTATTTTTTATAAGAATTAGTTGGTTTTGACTTCCTCATTGTACATGGGGGTATGTAGGCACTTCGAGAAGGCAAAATTGTAAATGTTTTCATTTGAATTTTTTTAATTTATTTTTGTTATTATTTAAATCTACTTTTTCTTTTTAAAGGATAAATTAAATATTTTTAAGTTATTAATATTTTACACAATTAACTTTAAATAACCGTTTGAGGACAGATGTATTATGAGTGTTGTAAGATCAAGTTCTTACCTATTTCTGTGCATAAATCGACTTCAAGCTTAACCTGATTTGCAGACCATTTTTCTTTTTGTTGAAAATTGTTTTTTCAATAATTTTTGTTACTCAAATAATTATTGGCAACGACTTTATTTTTCTTTCTAATTTCTCCTGTCATTCTCGTCACAGTAGTCCTCTAAGGACAGTCGTGACAATTACATACTTATGAATGACCAATATCATCAATATAATTTCATATGATTCAATGGTTGGATTGGCTTAATTCGCATTATATAAAATGTTATTAAACGGTGTAAGGATCCAAAACTTACACACATGATAAGTCTTGACATACTTACACCATTTAATAACTTTTTATGAAAGTTAAATTTTATCAGTCTAACCGTTAGATTAAAAATTCTTATAAAGTAAATCAAGTAATGAGAGCATAGGTTTGAGAATGTAAGAATAGTGTGATAAGTGTCATTCTTGAAAAAATTGCTAATAAATAAATTTATAAAACATAATGCTAATTGCACTAAATTTATACAACTATTCTAGTGACTTAATTTGGTATAAGTGAAACAAATTGTGCATATGTAAATGTTAAAGTTGTGCAACTAAAATTACTCTTCTATATAAGTCACTTTAGTTTGTGAATTACTTTTATAGTTCACATGGACGTTGAGGCATACAGAGTAGTAGCACGGTATGATGCTCATCTTTGCTTACATGGACTTATATCTTTGGGGCATAGCCCTCTTTAACTTGCATCATTAATGGTCATTATCATAAGTGAAAGCTCTCCCTTGACATAGGGGCGTCCCCTAACATAAGTTCGTATACCACACCCTTTTGGTGGACTGTATCCACAAAGTATACCTTAGATACATGTAAGACTTTCATGGATCATGTGCCTTTGGATTATCTCCATGGTGTTTTCTTTCTTATTTCTTTTCTAATCTTTCTGGATCACTTCCTTTTCATTTTTCTTTTCTTGAGGATCATTTCCAAGCTTAGAATTTTTCTTCCACTTTACTTATAGTGAGCATGCAATTGATACAAGTGTGATTTCAAGGCAATTACATATTCTTAGGCCATTCATCAAGCACAAAGCTTTACTATCATATTATCATTTAATGGCCATACATCATTGACTTACTTTCATTGGTCACACATAATCAAGCCCAATGCTTTAATATCATAATAACATTCAATGGCCAAACATCATTGAGATTGATACTTAAAAATTCATAACTTACCTTGATATCACAACTTGAGCCACACTTAGCCAAAAGGTTTTTTAAATCATAACCCCGCATTCTTACTTTCTAGAGGCTAGGTATGCATAAGACTTATCAAACCTTAAATCAAATGTCATCTTCTACACTAATGCCCATCAATCTATAATAGGAGGTAATCTAATACTTCTAAACCAAAGCTTAAGATTACTTTTCTTATATTTCTTACTTTTAACCATTTGCATGAAACTAATGTCTAAGCCATAATATGGCTAAATTCACCTTCTTTGGGCATTCTAGTTTTTCTTTCAATTCTCTCATTGAAATACTCTAAACTTTATTAAAACATTCTAATCTCAACACTATACACTCAAACCACATCCTTTCCTTCATAACCTTAAAATGGTCATACCTTACCCCTTGAGTACGTTATGGTTTCCCCTTAGGTATTTTATTCTTAACTTACACATAAAGCCTTTCCTTTTGGGCTCACATGGATGTGTACCCTAAAATGGTGCATCATGGCCTTCTCCTACCATTTTTAAATTGGAAACATTTCTATAACCCATTAAATCATAGCATGTACATCACCATTTAAACCAAGTGCATATTCTTTGCCTAGCCGTGGCTCTCTCAAGGTAATATTTAGCTAATTTCACTCCTTTGAGCCTAGGTAATTTTTGAGATACATTAAAATAACACTAAAAATGTTGGAATCTCATTCACATCTAATTAACTAATACATATCTTCCTTTGTAACCGTACATAGCCGTAAGTACCTAAGTGACATATTTAAACTCATTTAAGTTATTTAATTATAGTTTCATATAAACCATTATCAAAAAATCATATGAAACTCTTAACCACATATTAATTTAAAATATTTCCCTTGATGCCTATTGTAGCCATGAGTTACCATAAAGAAAATTCTATCTATTTCAAGCTCCTAAGATATAGGTAAACATGGAAACCTATTTAATCACCATTAATTTATACCTATACATTCAATATTAACTAAATTCAAACTAAAGTCAATAAAGCAATCATAGTAACTCTAAGTAAGCATCCAAGAAACATCTAAGTAAATCACATAGCATCAAACCATAATTTACATCCAAAGCATCATAAAAGACACAAATTTATATAACAACACACATAATCACACCTAAGGCCTACCATGGCCTGTGAGTATCAAGTAGTGGCCTAAGCAACTTTTCAAGCTAATTAATTATAAATAAGCATAGATCACATGTAGTTATGTCTTAGATTTGCATTCACCTATTCAATCTTGACAAGATCTAATCATTATCAAAGAGCCACTCACACAAACCGAAGGTAGACAACATGAAGCAATCAAGCTAAATTCACTTAATCAAGTAATAGATCTACCCAATCTTGCCATGAATCATCCATATTTAAGTTCAATACTCAAGAACCCCAAAACCACCATGGATTCAAGGGTGTTAAAAGTTGCAGAAGACAACCATGAAACATAGATTAAAGCTTAAAAAGCTTAGGTTTAAATCCTTACCTCTTGAAGACAGGCTTCCTCCCTCTTGATCTTGGCTTTGCCTCCTTTTTCTTCTTTCTTTCTCTTCCTTTCTCCTTCTCCTCTCTCTTGGCCGTGGACATGGCTTCTCCTTTCTCTTTTCTTTCTTTTTTTTTCCTTTCTCTTTTCTCTCTAGTTGGCCGTGCACTTTAGGATGCTAAGGGAATTGTTTAGTTTGTTATCATCATTTGTTTCTATTTTGTTTTATTAGGCTAGCCAATCACATTTAGCCTTGTAGTCTCATACTTATCCAATTCATGTTGGCTTCTAGTCAGTTTGTGACTAGCTTGGTTCAAAGGGAACCAAATGAAGGCAACTAGATAAGATTTGGTTTAGTTATCCTAACCAAGTCATGATGACTCATTATTACTCTTTCGTCTTTGTTAGGCAGTCCTTGGTAGGTGTAATTACTAGGTTAATGATGATTTACATAGATTTGAACTTGTTTGGTTAGATTTGAATTAGATAGAACTAACTAGATGGACTTGGTTTGGTTTCTCTAACCAATTACCTTTTTTCTAACCAATCATGCATTGCCAAGTGACAAGACACCATTGGTCAAGCTCCTAGCCAATCACATGCTTCCACTTATCACTCTCCTATTGGCCAACTCTTGGCTAATCACATGTTTTCAAGTGTCAAAGCCCCATTGGCCAAGATTCTAGCCAATTACACATTGCCAAGTGTCACAATTTTATTGGTTATTCTTAAGCAATAGTTTGTCTCCAAGTGTTACAATTCTATTGGCCAACTCTTGGCCAATCATGTAGCTCCACATGTCACATTTTTATTGGCCAATTTTCTAGCCAGTCATAGGCCTTCATATGTCAACATTTCATTGGCCTATTTACCTCTAATGATATGGTTACACAGGTCACAATCTAATTGGTTTATTCTAAGCTAATAGAATTCTTACAAGTGGTACTATCTTATTGGCCTATTCTACAAGAGTTATTTTTCTATTGATTTTGTTATACTATTCTTATCTAATCAAATTATAAAGTGACTAGAACTAAATTGGTGGACTAAATGATCAATTTAGCTGATACTAATCTCTAACTTTTCACTGGACAGAAATGCCCCTGTTCACAAATCCAAAATTATCAAATTACCACTGTTTAGTTTTTACTATTCTATTAGGTATTTCAACTAACGGTTAGTTCCCCTACATAGTTTTCAATGCTTTCTTCAATTTGAGCAGTTATATTTTAATAACAAAACTTAAACAAGGTGGAAATAGCAATGATTATTAGATTAACTACTAGGACAATTAAGGCCATGTATTTTGTTCTAAGTTAGGGACAGATGTTACATTGTTAAATATCTAGCATTTTGTCGGTAACCAATATTTTTAAATATGCTCAGTTCTTTTGTCACAGATTAATGGTACCACCATGCTAAATCTTTCTCTGTTGACCTCAAACATGTGGGCTGTCTTAATTTGCATTTTTACTTACCACAAGAAGGTTTGAAAGCAACCTTTACTGTCTTTGTAGTTTTTCCACTTAGATATTCCTTGTAGATGCAAGTCGCATGTTAAGTGTGCTAACATCTCTAGAGCTAATCATGCTTTCAAGTTGATTGGATGTACTTTGTGGCTTTTGGTGCTATTGCTGCTAGGATTGTTATCTACTCTAGGTATATAATTTTGCATTTTCTTTTCATAAAATTGATCTTTTTGTTGGCATGTTCTTTCAGGATTCTCTCAAAATGAATGATTGCAAGACTCATTCAGCTAGTTCTACCATGTTATTACATAAACAAACCTCTACATTGAATATAAATGACCATTGATTTTGCATTTAAATGAAAAGCATAGCTTGGCACCATGAGCACCTGTAATGGAATTTGAGTTATAGAGCAACAGGGTTTATACTGATCATGTAACTCACTTGTTTCCTGTAATCTAGATTTATTGGTATATGATATCTATTAATGGTGGGATTACTTTGCATGATAATAGTCATGATACAGTAATTTGAAAATGTTACGCTGATAGGGTTGCAGCTCAATCATTTTCTGCAATTTAGATTCATTAGTTCACGATATTTGTTTGTGGTGGGGATTTATACTTGCTAATAGGGTTGTGGCTTAACCATTTTCTGCATGTTTCATTGGTTCAAGGATAATTTCTTTAGTCTATAATACTATATTTTAAGGTTTCGTCACAGGTACAACAAGGTGTTAGTTGTAGTAGGTTTAAGCTGGTGGCTCTCAAAAGCAATAATTTGAAATCTATGATTGGGTTCCTCTTTAACTTGGCTCCCGGAATGGGAGACTTGTGTGTGTATGATATCCTTTGATATCTCTAATAGATTAAGATTAATGACCTATGTTGTTTCATCTTATTGCAGAGGTGACAAAGGTGAGAATCAACCCCTTCCTAATGTTGCTGAATAAGATGCTGACTGAATGAAACATGATGAGGAAGCCAATTCAGGAGATCATCATAGTAAAGGAACTACGGCTGGAAGCTAAAAAATCTAAGTAGCATAAGAAAGTATAGACCTAGAGATCCATATTGGAAGAAACCATGAGGAAAAGTCTCCTTTGAAGATGGGGATTATTCTAAATTTACTTATTTAGGTTGTGCGCACATTTCATTCCATTAATGTAGATGTTGTTATTGTCTACGTGCCAATCATTTTAAGGTTGATTTCTTTAGATGGAATTTTTTGAGAAAAATACTATGATTTTAGAAATTAATAGTCGCTTTTAGTCCTCTATGTTGTTAATTATCTGATAGTTTTCTTTATAGAAAGAAATTGAAGATAAAATTAATCTAAAGAAAGAGAAATTTAAGGAGACAAATTTGTAGGAATTGTGTCATTAGGATCCATTTGATTTGGCAAAAAATGATTTCTGTAATTCTGTGGAAAATACTTTTCTAGAAAATAAATTGAGTTTCTGTTGTTTGAACACATTTTTTTGGTTTGGTGCATTACAATACAATTATTTTGCTTTAGGGGAAGAAAATTCATCCATGATGAAAATAATTTCTAGCATAGCCATTATTGCTACAATGCTTATGTGAGACTGTGTTACAAAAACACCAAGCATCATAGGAACTATAAAGGCAAAAGAGGTAATTAATTATAGTGTGTAGAAAGTAGCATACAAAATGGGTCGCACCAAGCCTAAGAGAACTATGGGCCAGGCCCACTGGCACCCATATGGAACATTGCTAGAATCAGGGAATATTCAGACTAAGAATATTTTCTAATTCCTATATCATATGCCTAGGATTCTAGCCCCAAAGCTATTTCTGTCCCAGATTCTATCCTCAGCATAATCATTGCCCAAAACTCTAGCATGGCATCATGACACCCCGCCTATATAAACCCACCAAGGAGTACATCTCTTAGTATGTTCACTTTCTACGATCTCCTCTCTATATTGCTCTCATACTAATTTAAGCATTAGAGTACCTTACAGGTACTACCCACCTCTACGCCCATCAGCTATCACATAGCAATTATTATACTTCCGACCAACCTAAGAGTGGTGACTCTAATCGACTTAAAGGTAGAAGGAAGAAACATCTGGCGCTGTCTATGGGAAAAGGTAAAACATTCCCAAAACCACAATAATTTCTAGCATCTTCAGTCAAACAAAGTAACAAAGTATGGCCAGGACTCGCAGTAAAAACAACCACCAACAATTATCCCACAAACCTGAAGAAGAGGTAGCTCATACTAACAATGGAAAAAATGCAAACAAGGCACTCATACACACTCTCATGGATACCATACAAAGAATGCAACAACAATTAGACGAGTTAGCCCGACAGTCCTAAGGAAACAGGGAAGAACACCACACAAAATTAGGTTATGTATTCTTCTTCTCATCCATTTTCAGATTTTATCATGTCTATTCCATTACCTTACAATTTTAGATTACCAAATACTATTGAGCTATATGATGGATCAACGGATCCACAAGAACACCTTGACATGTTCAATGCAACAATGCTTTTAGTAGGTAATTCTGACCCAATTAGATGCAGAGCTTTCCCAAGCACATTAAAGAAATCCGGCCAACTATGGTTTTCATCGTTGGAGCCAAAATTGATCAATGATTTTTCTAAGCTAGCCAACAAGTTCCTTATGCATTTTTTAATAAGCCGAGCACACAAGAAAACCTCGGCCTGTTTAATCAACTTCAAACAAGGTGAGCATGAAACCTTGAATGTGTTCCTCGGTTGATTTAATCGTGAGGCCAACCAAATCAAAGATGAAAACCCAGCCATCTCCTTACATGCAATCATGACCAAGCTATGTCTAGGACCATTCGCTAATTCACTGGCAAAAAAAAACCCCCCAACAAATCTTGATGAGCTACGATGACAATCCACAGGATACATCAATATGGAAGAAACAGCAAGAACTATAAACACAAACATGACTTACAGTTGATCAAAGGATGAAGATCAACACACACACCAACCAAGAAGGAGAGAATATAGAGCAGAAATAAGTCAAATTTTTATAAGGAAGTTACCACGACTGAGCAAGTTCAGCAGCTACACTCCCCTGATTAAAGATAGGGATCAAATCCTCAAAGAACTTTACAACTCAGAGTATCTAAGATTGCCACAAGCACCACCACCTCAAGATCATGTTGCAGACAAATCAAAAAGGTGTGACTTTCACAGATCCTATGGACACACAACTAGGGAATGCATCATGTTAAAAGATGAAATTGCAACACTAATCAAAGCCAGCTATTTGAGTCGGTATGTCCAAAAACATAGACGACAAGTCGACTAACCGAAGCAAGAGAACACACAAGAGGAAAAAGCTAACCATAATCATCCAGTAACCATCTGAGGTATTATAAACACCATTTCAGGTGGATTTACAAGAGGCAGCGAAACAAGCTTGGCACGAAAGAAGCAGTTAAGAACCGTACAAAACAATTATGTTAGTAAACAAATCTACTTTTCCTCCTTTAAATTCTGGTTATCCTCCAATCTCATTTTCAAATGCAGATTTTCAAGGCATAGATCGAAATCAAGATGACCCTATGGTGATATCAATCATATTAGCAGATTTCCTTGTTAAAAGAATGTTAGTAGATCAAGGAAGTTCCACAAACATCATATATTGGAGCATATTCAACAAGCTATACATACCACTTTCTAAACTGAAACCATTCAATGGTAGTCTAGTAGCATTCTCGGGAGAAAGAGTGGAAGTTCGAGATTATGTGGAACTTTGATAATTGAATTTTATCACACTTAATTGTTGCATTTGATTAATGATTTTAGGGCTGTTTAGTGTGTAATTAATGATTTTTGGTCTAAATTGGGCTTTGGGCTTTTAATTGGATTTAATTCATTTTTCGTGCTATTTTTCCAGATTTATACTGTTCCAGTATTTTGATCATAAATTTTGTTATAGGTATCCGATTAACCTCATTCTTATTTCGTTTTGCAGATAACTCAAAGAGTTACAAATGGTATTAGAGGCTTGAAGGCCAAATTCGGACAAGAAGGCAGTCAAAATTGGAGCCAAAGTCAGTCACGAAATTCTGGAGCTATGTTTAGTTAATTGGGCTTAACTTTGTAATTAGGAGTCCAAATTACATGGGACCAAAGCCATTAGTTATGTTTTTTAATTTGGGCCAGTTTTGGAGCCCTGACCCTGTTTAGTTTTAGGTTTAAATAGCATATTAGGGTAACATGAACAACAGCTTTTGATTTTGGAGAAATTTCAGATCTACACCTCTTCTCTTTTCTCTCTTCTTGTTCATCTTGTTCTTCTTTTTCTTTCCTTTTCGTTTTCTGTTTTTTCCCAGCCATGGTAGGCTAACTTTCCATTCAATCAACTCATGAGTTGAGGATTTTGCTGTTGAATCCAGAGGACCCGTGCTCTCCATGAACTGAATCCGTTTTTCTTCCCCCTTTACTCGAATTGAGTAACACGATTGTGTACGTTGAATCCGTGCAGATGAGGTTTGTCCATGAGGTTTGTTTATGATTTCTGTATTTTGATCATCCAGGGGAAGGAATTAAATGTTAGATTTAATATTTAGGTTGATTAACCCAAGGGACTTAAAATCAAAACAGGTTGAAGTGAACACTGTGCGATGGCATGGGTGAACACGCCAAGAGTTTGATTAAATGCTAGGTGATTGTCTAGTAGAGAGGGTTCCTATATGAATGCAGGGATTCCAATTTGTTTAGGGTCAACCACGAGATTCAGTAATTTTTTGTCCAGTGACGGATGCCCTTGAAACCTCAATTCTGGGTTGGTTGATTGCTTTTAAATTGTTAATTTCGTTTTATCTCTTGCTTTAATTTTCTCTTGCTTTAATTTTAATCGAATTAAAAACCCCCCTGTTTATTGTTTTGTTTTTTAATTGAGTGATTTAGTTCTATGCAAAATTCCTTGGGAGACGATCCAGGTTGTCCTATATTACAAATTTCTTTATAAGCCTGGTTAATTTGAGTGAGTTCGACAGTTCACATCAAACTTCTGACTACGTTCGACACCAGCCCATCTTCCAAAACTATCTCAATAAAGTATCTTGTTGTAGAATGTCAAACACCATACAACATAATACTCGGAAGGCTGTCACTCAACAAACTAGGAGCAATCGTATCAACGCCACATCTTACGATGAAGTTTCCAACAAATAACAAACAAAATGGTGTAATTCATGCTGATTAAGTAGAAGTCAGGTTGTGTTACAATGAAAGCTTAAAGGTAAGACAAGCTAGAGAAGAAAATCAAGATCCACATGATCGACCAACCAAAAGGCACCACGTCAATCTCACGGAGCTAAATCCTAGAGGTGACCTTACAAAAACCAAACCTAAGCCCAACAGACTTTTGAAAGAAATATCAATTAGACCACTACCATGTCAAAAATCAAAGATAGGAGCGAACCTACCAACTGAAGTAGCAGATAAATTAACTTTATTATTACAAGATAATGTTGATCTTTTTGCATGCTCACCCTCTGCATGCTAGGAATAAACCCAAATTTTATATGCCATAAACTAGCCCTGAATCCAGATGCAAAGCCCACAGCATAGAAGAAGCGAAAGCTCAAAATTGAAAAACAAAAAGCTGTAGCAGAGAAAACAAAGTGATTATTAGAAGCAAGATTCATACGTGAAATTCATTATACCATATGGCTCTCTAATGTGGTTATGGTAAAAAAAAGAAAATGACAAATGGCGAATGTGTACGGACTTCATCGACCTAAATAAGGCATGCCCAAAAGACTCATACCCATTACCAAGCATTGACAAACTGGTGGATGGAACTTCGGGCTTCCAATATTTAGGAGCTATTTGGAGTTTTTCTTAGGTTTTGGTTTTTAAAAACTTGTTTTTAGGAAAAGAACAAAAAATAGTTTTCTAGAAAAAAAAATAATCAAATGTTGTTTGGATGAATTATTTTAAAAATTGTTCTTTTAAGAATTAAAAAACAAAAAAACAACTCTGGGAAATGTTAACTTGAAAACAATTTTCAAAAATAAAAAACAAAAAACTTGTTTGGGTTATATTCAAAGAAAAGAAATACTTGAATTAAATGGTAGGTTTGTGTTAGATGATAAAATACTTCAAATATTGAATCAAAGTTGTCTACATACTTAAAGAGTGAAAGACTATAACATGTTGTCATGTTCATAAGCCTTTGTACATAATTTAGCAAATAATACTTATGGATCACTAATATGATGAGCCTACATCCAATTAGCAGTATGATTACGATATGCTGCCATTGTTGCTACTGCTTGATCAGACAAATCTTCTTCATGCCTATTAGTTCTTGAGGTTCCTTCACCAAATGTTTCTATTGAAGACTCTACATCCGAAGGACTCATATTTTTCCTTTGTTGGAACAATGTGTCACGTCGTCCCCATTTACGAATATACTTATGAATTGTACAACATGCAATGACTAAAAAACCACTACCTAGTAGACTTATAATTTGGCATTAATTTTAAATTGGAAAGCATGCATTCAACACTCCAAGGTAGTGCTCAACAACCATTCTTAATGAAAAATGCCGATAGTTAAATAACTCCTCATGACTCCGAGGTTGTTGACTATGGCCATTGTATTCTTGAGTATAATATTTTTGACCTCTGAAAGGTGGAAGAAATCCTCCTATGCAAGGACATCCAGCATCAACAAGATAAAACTGTCTTGTGATAATAATATAATGTTAATCAATTAACATAAACAAATTTCTTTAATTAATGCATTTGAAAAGACAAAAAGTACCTTCACTGGGCCATTGAAACTTTGCATCTTGCCAAATAAGTGCATCTAGAAAAAATCTTGAATCATTAGCACTACCCTTCCTATCCTGTGTAAACATAAGTAAACATCATATTAAAATCACAAGCATATATAATATTTTGTGTCACAATAGTTTTTTTGCCTCTACAAGATGTTTGTTTGTCCGCTGGAGCCCATGCACTTATATGTATACCATCAATTGCACCAAGACAATTCTAGCATTTAAAGAAGACAAATGATCAAATTGAAAGAATTATATATAATATGTAATGTAACAAACAATAAGTGTGTTAATGACAAAGTTAATAATTACCTTGAACCATGGAAAATATATAGGATTATTTATTACGTGGTTTGGCAGATCAGTTGACTCCTACTTTATTATCTCTTTTCTAAGTTTGCATATTGCTCTCATAGTTTCTTTACAACGATGATGGACAGTTTCAATAGAATGTTAAAATCGATTTGCCATAACTCTTTGTCAAATATTATGACCTAAAATGAATAGTGTCATGGCTACCTTTTCTTCTAAAAAAACTTCTCTAGAGTCACCCAAATAATTGTACTTTCTCATATCATCAAAATGTTGTAAAATAAGTTTTATCCATTCAAAATAACTCATAACAAACTTTAGGTAATCCATGCAATACCTCATTAACATATTCACGTCCTGTTAATGTAGAAGTTCGCATTCTATTTTTAACCAAAAAAGAACACTCATACTCATACATCATGTTAATGAAAAGCATCTCAGCCATATCATCATCCATTAAGTCCTGTGAAGAGCTATCTATACTTTCAATATCACTATCTGATGAACTTTTATCCATGCTCATCCCTGCACTCATACAATATATAATTGTTCAATAAGCACACATATTAATATGCTTAATAAACAAGTATAAAATAAATAGGAATTATTATTAGCATAACCAAATAGGAAATTCAAAACATAATAATGTCATAGTAGAATCCAATAACATAAAATCCCAATTATTTAACAATACTAATAACAAAAGCAATAAAATGCACATAAGCAAAATACTAGTTAAGCCTTACTAGCCAAACTCTTTTCCTCTCTATAGGCATTTTCAAAAACATCATCCTCCATTCAGGACTAGTGAATTTATCTAAGGCTTTCACATACGCATCATCGCTAACATTTTCCATTTCATTCAATGCATCCACACATTGGTCAAGAGAAAGATCAACTGATGTAGCAAAACTAGTTGCCTCAGCACTCTTATTGCCCTTATATTTTTTTGCCCTTGCAAGTGAAGTCTCCAACCTTGCTTTAGATGCATCTGCCCATGCTTGTAAAGCATTAGCCATTTGGATAGACCTTGACTCCTTTTTTGGCTTGCGTTCCTGTATAGTAATGGTTCTCTTCCTATTACGAGTAGTATGCTCAACAATTTGTGTAGTGACAGGCTCATCTTGACTATCGTCCTCAAGATTTACATGCACTCCAACATTAACATATTCATTCTCAAGCTCTTGCTCTTCATCTGAGTTTGGAGGGTCCAAGGTGGAGGCATGATGAAGCAAACCCGTGGCTGTGCTTTTATTAAAAATAATGCCCGTCAACTTATAATGCTCACAACCCTTTCTATGAAACTATGCAGCTTTAGGGCATTTCTATAAGAATAAAGATAATAACATTTGCTAATATCCTTATACATTTTTACATGCAATAAAATATTATATCCAAATACTGTCAAATTATTGATAAAGGCCATAATATACCTATATATAACTTTGCCATACAGACTCCTTAGTAGCCACTGTGTTAGTTTCCGCATTGCAACCAAAACCAGTGGTGAGGAAGAATTCAGAAAAAACTGGATATTTGATCCTTAACCTATTGAACTTTTGCTTAATCTGTTTTAATGTGAAACTTTGTACAGCTCTCATGTTTAATTCATTCAAAATCAATTTCCATGTCTTTGGATAAAATAATTCATTGTTCATGTTTCCTTTATTAACATGATCAACTCAAATATCTATAAAAACTTTTTTCACTCCAGGATACAATACAGCATCATCAATAACTTGCTCAGCATATTGACTTGCCATCTATAAAATTTAAATATTATAGATATTCACCTTTGTAAATGTATTAATCCATTAAAGATAAAATTATAATTTTATTTATAAATGTTAACTAGATTACAATTTAAAGGTAGGAGTAATCCACAATGATAAATTCAACAAATTAATAACTTTTTTTTTTGTAAATGTTAATAACAACAAATATCTCTTTTTTTTCCTCAAATTAAGTACACTTTATAATAATGTTAACATATATAGCTTTTTTTTTAAGTTTTAACCACATATATATGATATATGAAAGGATTATAGAATACTTATATATATATATATATAAAAGGACGCGGTGCTAGATAAGGAATGACACTAGTGAAACTATTCCATGTATGTTCAACTTGTAATAAGCTTCAGATTATATGATTTCTGTAACAGTTAGTTTCAAATCTAACAAAACTTTTTTTGTATCTTCTGGTTTGTGGATCCTACTTATATGTACCTTATGAGTGAGTGGTGAAGTTTTTGCGACTTTATCCTTCACTATATATATAAATAGGTGGATGGCACAAACCATGAAAAGAAAAAAGTGGATGATACGGTAAATTAACAACACTCACCCACGAAGAACCAATTGCTTTTTATATATACAGTATGTGAGAGTGTCATACATATATATATATAAATATATATAAGTGGATGGTATATATATATATAAGTGAATGGCACGGCAAACAGCACCTATGAAAGACCCATGACTTTATATACACAATGTGACAATGTGTCAGGGTATGAATTATTCATGAAAGCCTATGCACACAAGGGAAAAAGTAACTACCCATATTTCATAGTCTTTTGTTTTCAAAAAAAACATATATATACATATATAGGAAAAAGTAACATGTTAACACATACGTATCAAAGTAACATGATGCCAACAAAAAGCAGATGAAATAAAATTGAGATGAAGGAGAAAACTTACTTGACGAGAGTCGTGCAGCAGCTGTCACAGGGAAAGAAAAAAGAAATAGGAGAAGAATAACGTAAAATCGTGAATGAGAAGCCCTCAAATTTAAAATTAAAAGAAGGTGTGCCATTAATGAGAACAAACTGTTCTTCGTGTTTTGATATGTTTTGAGAACAAAATAACTGAAAACATCTTTAAAGTGTTTTTTATTTTTTATTTTTTCAGTTACACTTTTTAAGAAACAGTTTTTTTAGAATAAATAGATAAAATAATTGTCAAACATGTTTTTTTGTTTTTGTGTTTTGAAAAAAAAAAAACAGGTTTTGAAAACAATTCCAAACAGCCCCCTTAAGTTTTGTGGAAGAAAGTTTTCGTTTTGCAAATAAGTTTTCATTTGTCATTATAAAAAAAATTCTTTTAGTAAGTATCAAGTTTTTTTTAACTAATTTCCTATGTTTTACATGTTTTATGCAAAAACAAAATAAAAATAAAAAATAAAATAAAAAAAGGGGAACGAGAAAAAATAAATCAAAAGCACAAAATGCAAAATCAAAATAAAATCAAAAAGCATGACAAAGAAATCAAATTGGCCAAATGGTTTGTGCTTTCCCTCTCACTTTCTGAAGCCTGACAGATGTTGGGTACACCCTCCTCCGTCTGTTTTCTCTCCTTTTCCCCACTCCACTATTGCACCACCAACACAGCCCTGCACTGTCTCGCCCTCACCCACTGCACCACTACACCACATCAAACGCTGGTTCACGTACACCACTGGTAGCCTGGTAGCACTTCAAAGACAGGTAGTGACAGGGACGCTGGTTGCTCCCCACGCTTCATCCTCACTCATTCCTCACACAGACCTTATCAGAGGGCCTATATGAATCCATTGGCAGAAAAGAAAGGGAGGGGAGCATTTCGAAGCCGGAAAAGTGGAGAAGAAATTTGAGATTTCTGGTTTCCTGTGGTCAGATCAAGACATTCCGTCTCATTTTCTTCTACAGATGGAGCTTATTTATTGTTCAATATAATTTTTCCTATTGTAGCTCACATGAAATTTATAAAATTAGGGGTGTTAGGGTTGTTTTTTTAATTTTATTTTCTGTTAATATATTTTTAATTATAATTACAAAAATGATACTTTATTTTAATTTTATTGCTTGTTTTTAAAATTTTATAAATAAAATAGTAAAAACAAATTTTTTTTATTTTCACCATTTCTTTTATAAAATTTTAAAAACATAAAATATAATAAAAATAGAATGAGATTTTATAATTATAACTTAAAATATATTAATTAAAAATAAAAATAAAAAATAAACCAAACATCTCCTAGCATGCTTTGTTCTTGAGTTTTTGTTCAATATTTTTCCCGACTGTAGTGTTTGTTGCTTCTTCCCTCCGCTCACATGAAATCCACGGAAATGACATTCTCTGTTCTTGAGTTTTGACATCTGTGGAATTAACATGCTCTGTTTTGAGTATTTGATTTACTGCCTACACACACAGCCACCATCAACACCCGAAACAGAGCCCCTCTGTCAAGGCCCAGCACGAAACACCACCAGCACACACCCTCGCGGTAACATCACCTTCATGCAGCACCTCCAACAGCAACTTTGGTTAGAAAAAGAAAGCATGGGTGGTAGTGGTAGTGCGGCGGATTAACTTTGTTCTATATATGGAAAGGAAAAGACTGGATGGGAGTGGCTCTAGGGGTTTGAACGAGAGTCTAACCTGGGATTAGAAACAAAAAGCTTTGCGGAAGTCATGGTGTGTGCCTTTCAGGGAGTCCTTGGAAGAGAACTTTTCTGCTTGGAATTTCTAGGTTGCAGCAGCATCATTTCAGTCTCTTTCAGTTTTGTGGCTTATCACATTTCCACTTCTTTTATATTGTTATATTCATTTGGCTTAGTATTCTCGATTCCATCTAATCCTTGTTTTTATTTGGTTTCATTTTACTATATTATGTACAGTAATTTTACTGCCTTTATCTAGTTTTACTCTTATTTATTTAGTTTTTCAGTATATGTTTTTTCGATTACATGTTTGTTTTTTCGATTATTTTACTCCTATGCTGTTTGATTGTATGGCTCATCTTTAGTAGTTTTTTTTTTTAAATTTCATTTTGCTCTGTTATTACATTTTTTATATGCATATGTTTTTTTTCTTTCTTTTACTTTTATTTAATTGATACAATAATAAAGGCTTAATAAAATTATTGAATGCTCAGTTTTAGTTTCATCCGTTTCATTTGGATATAAAATCGATATGTTACCTTTCTTTTAAAATAGGTTACATTTAGAAAGAAAAAAGTAGAAAAAAAACTAAAATGAAAATGAAATAAAAAAAATAATCATTGGTAGTAGTGTTTCCTTTTTGGTTTGATTGATTAACTTTAATTTATTTATCAATTATTCATTTTGTCTTTTTATATTATTTGGGATAGGACACACCAGGGCTTTCGGCCCATGATTCCCTTGAGCATGTGTCTATTGCCTTCAATTTTTTTTAAGTCTTATTTTTAGTTCAAGACAAAAAAAAAAAAGAAAAAGGTCTTATTTGTAGTTCTTACCTTTTCTTAATTTCTCCTAAAGGTTTTTTATTATGCCAAGTCATGAATGTATTACGTAACTGAAGGAATGGATGACTGGACCGTCCAAGATGGGCCAAGCCCAGCCCTCCATGCATGCATATATATAACATGCAAAAACGCAAAAGAGAAGAAGAACCAAAAAAAAGAACTGAAGGTTGGTTGAGAAAAACTTCCGAAATCAGTTTCTCTCTTGCTCTCTGATTCTCTCCACGAATTTGGGACTCAAACTCTGTTTCTAGGCATTCAATCTGTGAATTCACGGGTATGTTCTCTTGTAATATACTTCACATGATCAGTATATCTATTTTGATCCATATATGGGACCATTTGCATGAAATGATGATTATATTAGTTATAATCTACATTGGTATTAGAGAATAGGATTATAGATATCTGAACATTGTTTTCGTGGTTGAAATATGATGAAAATACGTGTGTTTTGGTGAATTCTGTGAATTTTTGAATTTATGAAAACTGTTCATTAACGTGTTCATGATGCCCTATTCGTCCAAATTTTTTGTCCAATACATTACGAATTATTATGAAATAACTATATGAATGAAAAACTAGACATTTCAAGCTTTCCATTGATATATAATTTGCATTATTTGGATGAGAAACGAGGGAGATATAAGCCTTCAAACATGTCGGTTTCACCATTTTTTTTCAGAAATGAAACCGATTTTGACTTCCCAGAAAATGGTGTTTTAAGCGTTTTTAATTACGTTTAATGCAATAAAACAATTTGGAATTTAGTAAACAAGAGATCTAGGCACAAAAATCACCAATTTTGGATCAGGAAGGACCCCAAAAACGTGAAAAATAGAGTCGGTTTAGTAATGGGTCAAACCGGGTCAAAAACGGGTCAACGCGACACTTCTGGAGAAAGAAGACGACCCAAACGACAGGTCGTTTTGATTCGACGGTAAACGACACGTCGTTTCACTTATAAACGACCCGTCGTTTTGACAACAGTAATAACCGCTGTCAAACTGCCACGCCACGTGTCAACATCACACGGAGACACGTGTCGAGCATCGCATTGACGTGTCAGGGTTGACGTGGCGCGTGTCATTCACGCGCTGCATTTCGGCTGCGCGTGAGGCATTAATTTCAAATTAGATCTTCGAAGTTTGATTGGGAACAAAGTAAACTTTTGGCTTCGAAATCTGATAAGGAATTTTATTAATGCAATTGATAATTGGATATGATATTGCATAAATGTTGGGCATTAATTATGTACATGTATATGTAGAATTAATTTGTCAAATACAATGGCCTCCGCATCAAAGAACATTGTTGCTGAGTTGAATAAGGGTGAGAAACTCAATGGCGACAATTATGAAATCTGAAAATTAAAAATCCAGTATGTGCTTGAAGAACAAGAGGTTCTTGAGACACTGAATCAGGTTATGCCAGAACCTGAAGATAGAACCACTGCACAGCACAGGCGTGATAAAGATGCATATGTTGCATAGAAGAAGAAAAACTCTCTGGCTCGCATTATGTTGCTGAGCAGCATGGAGAAATGATATCATGCGAGAGTTTGTACGTTTTGACAACGCCGGGGATATGTGGACGGCATTGGCTGCTAGGTTTGGTAGCACTTCAGTTACGAGACTGAGACAGCTCACTGTGAAATTTGATTCATATAAGAAGCCACATGCTCAGACAATGAAAACAACATCTGAGGCATATGACAAATATGATAAGTGAGCTGCGAAATGCTGGCCACGTCCTCACTGATGAGCAACAAGTGCAAGCGGTGATTCGTTCTTTGCCAAACAGCTGGGAACACATGAAAATTTACCTCACCCACAATGAAAACATCAAGACATTTGAGGATGCTATGCGTCATATTGAGTTGGAAGAGGACCGCCTACAGGCGGCTAAACCTGAAAGTGATATCTACTTTGTAGGTTCTAGCTCACAAGGAGCTTCGGGCTCCAAGCGCAAGCATCATGGTGGTGGTTCTCATAAGAGGAAAGGCAAGAGTCCATCTTCGTCTAGCAAAAGGCCAAGGAATAACCAACCTGGGAAAGGAAGGCATCCTTTCAAGAAAAAATATGTCAAAGGTGAAATGCTACAATTGTGGCAAGAAGGGTCACTTCGCTCGCGATTGTCGCGAGCCAAAGAAGGTAAACACCCTTAATTCACTTGAGAATAATGTGTTTGTCTCAAGTTCTGTTTTTTCTTATCTGAATCACATCCTTTGTGGACTGTAGACTCAGGAGCCACCGACCATGTAGCAAAGGACAGGGAATGCCTTCGTGGAATTCCGGCGTATTCCACATGGAGCAAAGTGGATCTATGTAGGAAACAACACGCGAGTAGCTGTCAAAGGGATTGGTACATGTCAATTGAATATGCGCAACGGGCGCACCCTATTCCTACATGATATCCTCTATGCACCTGACATACGACAGAATTTAGTTTCTGTAATAGTGTTAGTTAGACTTAGTTTTTCAATAAACTTCCATTCAAATGGTGTAAATGTGTTCTTAGGAACAACATTTTACGGCTCAGGATATTTTTTAAATGGTTTCATTGTATTAGATTATGACTTACATTCTACGAATGTTTGTTATTCCCTAGTTACATCTTCTAGTACTTACAATGTTGATGTTAATTTTATGGCATGCTAGACTTGGTCATATTAGCCAACATAGAATGAGCAGACTGGTCAAGGAAGGCTTATTGGGTAATATCGAAAGAGTCGATTTACCTACGTGTGAGCATTGCCTAATAGGGAAAACATCTAGAAAACCATTTGGAAAAGGAATTAGAGCTGAAATTCCAATGCAATTAGTCCATTCAGATATCTGTAGTCCAATAAATGTGAGAGCAAGGCATGGGACTGTATATTTCATCACATTTATAGATGATTTATACTTGATTCAGCCATGTCTATTTGATAACTCATAAATCAGAGGCATTAAGTTGTTTCAAAAGATATATGAGTTTGGCTGAAAATCAATTAGACAAGAAAATTAAGGCATTAAGGACTGATCGAGGTCGTGAATATTTATCTGCTCAATTCAGAGAACTATGTGATGAAAAAGGGATAGATAGACAATTAACTATTCCTTATACTCCTCAACAAAATGGTGTTGCGGGAGAGACGAAACAGAACCCTGCTTGAGATGGTTAGGTCAATGATGGCACATGCAAATTTGTCAATCTCTTTTTGGGGAGATGCATTGTTAACTGCTGCCTATGTACTTAACCGAGTCCCTTCAAATCAGTAACTACCACACCATATGAGTTATGGACAGGCAGACAGCCAAACTTGGAATTTCTAAAACCATGGGAGTGCGTTACCTATACTCATGTTCCTTCGCACAAATATGGAAAATTAGGTGCATGAGGTATGAAGAGTATTTTCATATGATACTCTGAACACTCTAAAGGATACGTGTTTATAGGTGAGCAGGAAAGTGGGAGTAAAACTGAATTTGAATCAAGGGATGTCACATTCATGGAAACAGAATTTCCTAAATGGGGTGAAATTGGTGAAAACCAATTCCTCTTTGAAACACTAGATCAAAGTACTGGCAATACCTCAACTGTACACGTTGAGATACCATCACATCCAAGTGGGAGCAATGTGAGAAGTGGGGAATTAAATACAAACCAGTCTCAATTGCAACCACTTGATAAGCCATTTGATCCAAGTGGAAGCACCAATGAGCATAACGAAGCTCAAGATAAACAACTTTTAATATCAAATCATAAAAGCGTTCCCCGAAAACATTTTGACATAGAAGGGGAAGCTTTCATGGTTGCTCCACTAGATGAGGAAGAGCCAAAGAACATAGAAGAAGCTCTATCATGCCCTGTAAAGGAAAAATGGATGAAAGCAATGGAAGAAGAGATGGAGTCTATGAGATTAAATCAAGTTTGGGAATTGGTTGATCTCCCAGAAGGACGCAAAGCCATCGGAAACAAATGGGTCCTCAAAATAAAGCGAAATGCTGATGGATCAATTGAAAAATATAAGGCTTGCCTAGTAGTAAAGGGGTATACTCAACAGGAAGGAATTGATTATGAAAAAACATTTTCTCCTGTAGTGAGATTTACCTCGATTCGCCTTATCTTAGCTATAGTAGCAAGTATGAATCTTGAATTACATCAAATGGATGTAAAGACTGCATTTCTAAATGGAGAATTAGAAGAAGAAATTTATATGAAACAACCAGTTGGTTTCATAATAGAAGGCCAAGAACAAAAGGTACTGCAAATTACACACTGAGCTATCAAGGAAATGATCTGCGTCTAGAAGGCTATACTGATGCTGACTGGGGAGGAGATTTAGATGAGAGAAAATCTACCTCTGGATTTGTGTTCTTACTAAATAATGGTGTTGTATCGTGGAGTAGTAAGAAACAAACATGTATAGCCTTATCAACAATGGAAGCTGAATTTGTGGCACTTTCAGCAGCAGTACAAGAGGGTGTATGGCTTAGAAGATTCTTGGATCATTTAGGTGTAACTAAGAATGCTGCAAGCTCAGTATTGGTTAATTGTGATAGCCAAGCAGCAATAGCTTACACCAAAGATCCTAAATTTCATTGTAAGACCAAACACATAGATATTAAGTATAATTATGTGAAGGACCTGGTAGCACAAAAAGAAGTTAATGTGCAATACATATCTACGCAAAGTATGGTAGCAGATCCTATGACGAAACCTATTCCTAGAGACATATTCAATAACCATGTAAAAACTTTAGGATTGCGTAGAACTTGATGTACTATATTATTTCCCAATTTAATGCCCATATTTGTTGAACATTTATGCATATACATATATATTTAATGTTATGTACATTATCTTTATTAAAAAGTATGCCGGACAGATCTTAGATTAGCCTACTCACACAGGTAATCGCCTCTATTTTCTGTGTATAAAATAGAGATGAGACTATTTCAAGCTAAATTATCTAAGTGATAATTAAGAGCTCGGGTTTGAAATATGATGGTCGCCTTAACTAAATGTTAAGATGGGGATATATTATTTGTTATATCCAAAAGTGAAAATAACTCATAATTTCACTTTATCTGTCTTATGCCAGATGAGAGTTCTGTTGATCTATAACAGAGTAGATTTGTGAACTTAGGTTAGACATTGGAAATGTCTGAACCACCATCTGTACAGTATTTAAATATGAAGGCATACACTCCATGGGAAAGGAGAAAAATATTGTAATACGTATTTCATGCTACCTATGCATTATATATCTGACAAAAGAGATGGCTAAATTTATTATCTCATTATTTAAGCCGTGTTAGACTCTGAGATTAAGAACACCTCATTTTAGTACCCTTAAGACTCTTACCTTGTTTTTAAGATTGTGTTTGATGTTTGCTATCTTAGGATGTTGCCAATGGTCATGAACGATTCGATCGGATGGAACATTCTTAGAAAAGCGAATTAAACACAGATTAAGAGATCTAAGTAAAGAGGAAGATCAATTTGAGATATCTGTCATATTGACTTGTATTCACTGGTCGACCAATTATGACTATATTATGGTTAGTCATAGTTGTGAATACAATGAACAAACAAAGTTCAAAATGAGATCAAGAGAGTTGTGAATATGACTGATTGATCTAGGGTACAGCATACATGATCTACTCAAAGTCCCATTGTGAGCTATTATATACTCCTAACAGATATATAGCAACGATCTCTATGAGTATGCTGGTCGCACGGATTGTTTGCCTGTATGAACTGCAGAGTAGAGAACTTGACCCATCAAGGGCGAATGGGAGATGAAAGAATGGATGACTGGGCCGCCCAAGATGGGCCAAGCCCAGCCCCATGCATGCATATATATAACATACAAAACGCAAAGAGAAGAAGAACCAAAAAAAAAAAATTGAAGGTTGGTTGAGAAAACTTCCGAAATCAGTTTCTCTCTTGCTCTCTGTTTCTTTCCACTAATTTAGGACTCAAACTCTGTTTCTAGGCATTCAATCTGTGGATTCACGGGTATGTTCTCTTATAATATACTTCACATGATCAGTATATCTATTTTGATCCATATATGGGACCATTTGCATGAAATGATAATTATATTAGTTATAATCTACAGTAACCAATCGGAAGGATTATTCTTGGTATTTGACTTTAGTTTATTGAAAGAAATTCCCTTTTACTCTTATGTTGTTGTTTTTTTCATTTTTATTTTGGAATAAAAGATAATTTTTAAGAAAAAGAATTAACTAAATGGTTGTAATATTCTTCCCGTTATATCTTGAGCCCCCATTAGGGGTGGGCAAAAAAAATTATAAACTGAATTGAACCATTAAGCTGCACTAAACTGAACCCAAAAAAATTGAATTGTTGAAAACAGTTAATGAATTAATTTTCTTTTTCTTTTATTAAATGGTGCAGTTAATTACGTATGATAAAGAATTTGGTTAACCATAAAAAACTGAACCCTGCTGCATTGCAAATGAGGGGCAAAGTTATAGCTACGTTGCAAAACCACTGAGAGCGCTAAGACCATTGACGCTGTACAAGCACGCCTAGCCAGCTAATTTCACGTGAGATTTTAGCCCTTTACTTGTTTTAAAAAAATAAAGAAATAATTCACAGAAATTAAAAAAAATTAATTTATTTTGTAGTCAAAACAATTTATAATCAAAATCTTTTTAAGAGAGTTTTTGAAAAAAAGCAATTTTTTCCTTAAAAAAAGTATTGCCAAACATGCATACAAGTGTGTCTTTAAATTAAGCTTATTTTGTGGTCAAAACAACTTATAATCAAAATTTTACTAACAAAATTTTTTAAAAAAAGTAATTATTTTTCAAAAATAATTTTTTTCCAAACAAGTAAAGCATGATATGCCGTGCGGCTTGCAGTTGTGGAATATAAAATTAAGTATTCTATGACCAAACAAATCAAACAAGCACATGTTTATGTATAGGCAATCGGGTTTTGGGACAACATAGCAAATAAATAGAAAGGATATAAAAAAAAAAGAACAAAATCATATGAATAGATACAGTTATAACCGGTCAACGCCAACCATATTTATGGTTTGGTTTGGTTTTCTTTGAAAATGGATATAGTTTAGATTTACAAATTCTCAAAACTCAACCATATTTTCAATTTAGTTTGGTTTTCCTAACAAAATTGAACTGAACCTAACCATACACAACCCTAGCCCCCATTGTTATGCTTGCTATTGTCAATGTTATGTTGTGTGGCCTTTTCTTGAGTATTGTACAGTTTTTTGTGTCTATTAAATTTGTTTCCTGTTAACTTAACAATTCAATATAGTGAAAAAAGAAAACAAATTTGCTTAATTAATTATCAAATTTTAATTTTCATAATTTTAGGGTCCAAATAATTTCTCATTTTTTATGGGTTGGCTGAATTGTGACAGTTTATTGGCCTTGGAGTGATATCTCGGACCTTGCATTGAGTTTTTTTCGTACAAAACTTTATTTTTATATCAATTTCTTTTTTTTAACAACCAATTATCAAATTCTAATTGTCTTAACTACAATTTTCAAATCATTTATATAAAGAAAATCAATTTCTTTTCAATTTCAAATAATTAAAGGTTATTTGAGTGTGACAGCTTGGTGACCTGCAACTTAGGAATGATGTCTCTGGCCTTGTGTAACATCTCTATTTGACTAAGTATAAATTATAAATCCTTAATTAGCTCTAATAGTCATTTATCTATTATGTGTTATTTCTTTCCCTATTTAAATTTTAATAATTTTGTTGTGCTGTTCAAATTAAAGAAAGCATTGAAAATTATCTGCGGTAACTAATCACCAGTTAAAATACTTAATGGAATAGTAAAATCTTAATAGTGGCAATTTGATAATTTTAGATATGTGAATATGGGTATTTTTGTTTAGTGAAAAATTAGAAAACCAGTAATTAGCTGAAATTAACCATTGCGTCCACTACTTTATTTGTAATAACTTTACAATTAGATTAAATGAAAATAGCATAACAAAATTAATAAAAAAAGTGACATTTAGAGAATGAACCAATTAGGATGCGACATGTGAAAGCATGTCATTGAATGAGAATTGGCCAATGGGAGAGTGACACGTGGAGGCCTATGATTGGTTAGAAAATTGGCCAATGAAATTATGACAAGTGGCGCCATGTGATTGGCCAAGAGTTAGCCAATAGAATTGTGCCATTTGGAGGTAATTCATTGGTTAAGAACTAGCCAATAGCATGGTGACACTTACAACCATTAGCTAGAAAAAGTAATGATTACTTGATTAGAGAAACCAAACTGAATCAACCTAGTTGCTCTTATCTAGTTCAAACCTAACAAATTGGTTCAAATCAAACAAGAAGGCATCATTAACATGATAGACATAAGACCAAAGACTAGAATTTGATTGACCTGCCTAACAAAGCCAAAAACCTAGGAAAACTTAAACTAAATTAAACAAAACCAATAATCCCATGTTCATCCTAGGTGCATGGCCAAAACAAGAAAGAAAAGAAAAGAGAAGGAAGAAAGAGAGGAGGTCACAGCCAAAGAGAGAAGGAGGAAGAAGGAAGAAGAGAAAAAGTAGGAGAAAAGGAAAATCAAGCCTAGATCACTAGCAAACTCACTTTTCAAGAGGTAGGGATTCAAATCTAACTTTTTCTTCTTGAAAAACCTTGAGTTTCATAGTGGGTTACTATTCTTTGATGCATGGGTTTCCATGTTTTGTGGGTTTTAAGCTTGAATATAGGTGATCTATCGCAAGATAGCCTAGTTTTGTGAAGTTGATGAGCTTACTTTTAAGTGGATGATGGATTTTCCCTATTATGATTAAACTAGGGTTTGTATGTATAATTCTCTCTTAGGCTTGATATTGATGAAGATGCATGGATATGAGTTCCATGATGTGATTTAGCTTTGTTAATGTACAAATCATGTGGAGATCAGCTTGAAATCAAAGGGTAGTTACCCATATATGTCATGGCCATACTAGGGTTCATGATAGAAATTTTGTTATTTACTTACTTTTATTTTAATCTTATTAATGAATTATCACTTTTAGGCTCCCATGAAGTGTTGATACTTATCCATGCTTTATTAGGCTTAATTGAATTAAATAGTGATAAATATCCCTTCATGAGGCTCACGGCGATACTAGGAAGCAAGAAGCAAATTTTGTGATTTAATTACTTTAGTTTGATTTTGTTGAGTAGAAATGAAAGTGAGGTTCTTAAGACATTTTAATGATGTTTTATGTTCAATTGTAGCTAAATAGTTACAAACTAGCTTGATTTTCTCTTAAGTAAGCCAAGGCCATCATGAGGACTAGGAAAGATTGTTTAAACCTCTAGGTGATTATGAACTATTTGTAGTATTTTGATGTCAATTTGGGTAAAACATTAATTAAATGATATGAAACTTGCTTGACACACCTCTTTGAAGCTCACGGCCATAATGGAGTTATATGAAGAATCATGTAGTTTAATTAGGTATGAGTTAGCCCTTAGTCATTTTAAGGTTATCTTAACTTCATTCAAGTGAAAAAATGTAAAAGAAGAACTAGGGTATTCCTAAGTGTGGCTCATGGCCATGTGTTGTTCAAAAGGGGTTATAGTTAAGTCATACAAATGCTAATGAGGCTTAGGTGTTCTAGTGTCACGTTGATACACTTTAGGTGATTCAATGCAGTTTGAACTTAGAAAGATGCCTATATGGCTTATGAACCCTAGATTCTAGATAAATGTCCATACTTGTTCTATGGATATTAAGGTAGAAGATGATATCCTATTAGAAAGCTTGGCACATTTGAATATGTTTAGCAAAGTAAGAGTAAAAAAATTATATGCTTGCTTTAATCAGAGTGGAAGAAATAAGCTAAGTTTGGAAATGATCCTCAAAATAAAGAAAATGAATTAGAGGTGATCCGGAAAGATTAGAAAAGAATTTTCAATAAGATATCATGAAAGAAGTCCATGAGAAGTCCTACATGTATTTATGGTCCACTTTGTGGATATGGTCCACCAAGAGTGTGGATATATTGAGTGGAATCCACCAAAAGAATATGGTATGGCCACTTATGTTAGGGAACACCCTATGTCAAGAGAGAATTCTCAATTATACAAATTGTCATGGCTATGGTTAATTATTATGTTAAGGGACCATGTAGCTAAGGATGAAAAAGAGGGTCAAGCCCTAAGTAAAAATTTCCATGAGCATGTAATTAATGGAAAGGATATCATGAGATAAATTGTTATAGACTATCCATATTATAATTATTTACAAACCATGAAACTATTTTTCTGTTTGTTATACAGTTAGAAATGTCACAGTTTTAATTACTATTTTTTAATATGTTTGAGTGCTTACTAAGAAATTATATTTCTCACCCCTATGATATGTGGTATTTCTATAGACTCTAGCTGAAGATTGAAAATGAGAGTTTTTATATTAGTTGTTATTAATGTAGAGATGGTTTATTCCCTTGAGCAGGATGCTTTTGTTCTGGTTATCCAGGATGTTACTTGTAAGTGGTTTGTGTAGTTTTAGGTAGAAGTCTAATGTGGAATTTCTCCTGCATGGCCTAATGAGGCCAAGTATATTTTTTTTATGTATGTATATATATACTTTTATATGTAAGTGGAAATCTGACTCTAACAAACGTTTTGGATGTAAATATACAGTAAACAGACATACAGACATATACTCGTATGTGTAAATATTTAGAAATGTTAGTTTAGTAGTTTATGTTTAGTCTAATATATGATAGAATTTTATATGCCTCTATGTGTGGTGGAATCAGAATAAATGTCGTGGTTAGAATTTAAGCTAAATCTAAAAATAATTGCTTAACTATTAGTCACATAAGCAAATAAAAGAAATGAATTTATTTTATTAGAAATGTCATGTAATCAAAATTTTTATATGCTAGAAACATTTATTTATTTCATGATTAGAGTTTTATGAATTGATATTAAGTCCTATATTTTTAGACATGTAACCTAGAATTTTATATGCTAAGGATAATTAATAAAAAAGGCATGCAATTCATTATATGAACTAATTATTAATTAAATATTTTTATTAAATAGATACGTAATCATAAACTAAATGATTAAATTTAATCATTATTTAAATTGAATTTTTAGTTACATATATTTTATTACGTAACATAATGCCTATATTAGTATGGGTATTACATCTTGCGCTAAACTTCATTTCTAAACTCAACTTAATCTGAGTCAACTGAGTTGTGACAACTTGTTAACTCAAGATGATGTCTTCGGTCTTGCACTAAGCTTCATCTCGTCAAACTTAGTTTTAAAATTAATCATCTTTTTACTAATCAATTATCTAATGTCAACCTTCACGATTTTCTTTATCTTTTAATCATTTCTCAAAAATCCAATATTTCGAATAATTTTAGATCAGTTGAGTTGTGACAACTTGTTGATCCAGGGAGTAATGTGTCAAGCTTAGCGTTAGGCTTTCATCTTCTAAATGTTCAATTTCAAAATCAATTGCTTAATAAATAGTTTTAAATCTATCAAATATTAAATCATTTTTTAAAATTAAAATCCTTTAACCGCAACTTTTTTTAACAAGAATTACATGGCTTGGACTTCTCATTACACATGAAAATATGCAGGCACACAAGGCAAGGTAAAATTATAAATATTTTCATTTAATCCTCTGTATGTCCTTATTTGTCTAAATTGTGAATATTTTTCTTTAATTTTTATTGCTGTTATCTTGTTATTTTATTTATTGGGGTAATTTAAATATCTTTAGGTTATTAATATTTTGCATAATTAATTTACGATAACTATCTCAGGACGGACGTATCATGGGTGCAGTAAGATTAAATTCTTATCATTCTCTGTGCATAAATAGACTTTCGAACTTGACCTGGTTTTGTAGACTAGTTTTTCTTTTATTTTTTAATAAGGCTTTTTCCAATAATTTTCATACTAAATAATTATCGACGGTGACTCCATGTTTGTCTTATTTCTCCTGCCATTCTATCACGGTAGCCCTCTAGGGATAGTTGTGACACTAACGACACAACTCGCGACCATGAAATTTGATTGATCGAGAGGCATGCAAAAGCATATCATTGAGATAACAAATATTGCTGCAAGGTTAAAGACCTTGGAGATTATGGTGGATGACTCATTCTTAGTGCAGTTTATTCTAATCTCACTACCTCCTGAATATGGGCCTTTTCAAATAAATTGTAATACTATTAAGGAAAAGTGGATTTAAAGTGAATTACTCAATATGTTTGTTCAAAAGAAACAAGACTAAAGAACCAAGGGACTCATTCAATTAACCTCATAGGTCAAAGAGCTGGTAAAGAACTTAAAGTAAAGGCCAACAAGTTTAAGAAGAAGAAAATGCCTACTAAGGTTACCGAGGCTGACAAGAAAGGACAAATGACAAATAAGTGTTACTTCTATGACAAAACAGGATACTATCAGAAAAATTGCTTGAAGCATAAAACTTGGTTTGAAAACAAAGTTAATCTTAATGCTTTTATATGTTTTGAATCAAATTTGACTAAAGTTCGTGATAATACTTGGTGGCTCGATTATGGTGCTACTACTCATGTGTCCAACATGATGCAGGGATTCCTTAAAATCAAACCATAAACCTAACTAAAGATTTTCTATTCAAAAGGAACTATATGAAGGTTCTTATTAAAGGCATAAAGACATTATTTGGTCCTAGATGCTTGATATCACCTGGACATATTAAAAACTCTCTGTGTACCTTTAGCATCTAGGTTTTTAGTTTCCTTTTCAAAACTTGATGTTTCAAGGTTTGATGTTAAATTTGGACATGGTTGTTTAAGTTTGTTTAGAATACTATTATGTTGGTTCTAGAGTATTTTTATTGATGGTTTATATAAACTAAAACTTGATAACATTTTTACTGAATCCTTACTATTCATGGCAATGTTGGAATTAAACATAGAATGTTAAATGAAAGTTTTGTTTACTTGTGACAGACACATTTGGGTCATATATCTAAAGAAAGATTGGAAGAATTAGTAAAGAATGAAATCCTACCGAATTTGAATTTTACTGATCTTGGTATTTTTGTGGATTGCATTAAGGAAAAACAAACCAAATACAGTAAGAAAGGTGCCACAAGAAGTACACAACTTCCTGAAATTATACACACTAATATATGTGTACTTTTTGATTCTTCATTATTTGTTGGACAAAAGTATTTTACCATTTTTATCAATGATTTTTTCACGTTATGGACATGTCTATTTGCTTATAGAGGTGGTGAATATTATGGGAAACATAATGAATTTGGACAATGTCTAAGTCCACTTGCAAAGTTCCTTGAAAGCCGCTATATACATGCACAACACACTATGCCAGGCACGTCTCAACAAAATGGTGTGCCAGAAAGACGTAATTAGACATTAACGGATATGACTAGGAGTATGATGTGATCCTCTCATTACCCAAATCTTTATGGATGCATACACTTAAAACTGTCATGTATTTAGGGTTCTCAGTAAGGCAATTTCAAAAACTCATTTTGAGTTGTGGATAGGGAGGAAGCCTAGTTGAAAGCATATACATGTTTGGGGTTGTTAAGCAAAAGCAAGAAGTTATAATCAACATGAAAAGAAATTGGATTCTCGAATGATTAGCGGTTACATTATTAGTTACCCTGAGAAATTTAAAGGATATAGATTTTAGTGTCCAAACCATAGTCCAAGGATTGTAGAATTTGGTAATGCTAGATTCTTTGAAAATGGTAAAGTTAATGGGAGTAATGAAAGATAATGTTCTGGACGTACAAGAAATTATGGTTGATTTTACTTCACTCATAATTTTTTCCTTACCCACAACTGCTTCAAATATTGTTCCGGCTAATGAAGAACTTCTTAGCAATGCTGGACAACATTTGAATGAAGAAACTCCTCAAGAAGAAGTTGATCCACAAAGATATAAAGTAAATGAACCACAAGGGATGCCATTAAGAAGATTTCAAAGAGAAAGAAAATTGGTTATTCCAAATGATTATGTAATTTGTTTGCATGAGTCAAACTTTGATATTGGAATCAATAGAGATCCAGTTTCCTTTTCACAAGCCATAGAAAGTATTGAGTTTGAAAAGTGGTTGATAGCCATGAAAAATAAGTTAAAATCCATGGAACAAAATATAGTCTGAGATCTTGTTTAATTGCCACAAGGATCTAAATGAGTCAAAGGTATATGGGTCTTTAAGACTAAGTGTGACTCAAATGGCAATATTGAACGATATAAAGCTAGACTTATTGCAAAGGGTTATACTAAAAAAGGTGGCATTGATTATAAAGAGACATTTTCACAAGTATCAAAGAAAGACTCATTAAAAATTATGGCATTGGTGGCTCATTATGATTTAGAGTTACATCTAATGGATGTAAAAACAGTCTTTCTTAATGAAGAACTTGAGGATGAAGTTAAGATGGACCAACCTGAAGGTTTCTCAATAGAAAGAAAAGGTCATATGGTGTGTTAACTTAAGAAGTCAATATAAGGATTTAGACAAGCTTCCGACAATGCTATATTAAGTTCAATGATACTATAACTTCTATTAGATTTAAGGAAAACATTGTTGACTGGTGTATATATCAAAATATCAGTCGGAGCAAGTTTATTTTCTTAGTTCTATATGTTGACATTACTTGCTACTAACGACATAAGTATATTGCATGCGATGAAATATTTTCTCTTGAGAAATTTTGAAATGAAAGATATAGGTCAGGCATCCTATATGATAGGAATTGAAATATTCTTAGATAGATAACAAGGTTTGTTGCATTGTCTCAGAAAGGCTATATCAAAAGAATTTTAGAGAGATTTAATATGGACAAAGGTTCATTATGAATTAATTGTTCTTGTACAAAAAAGAAGATGAATTTAGTCTCATGCAATATCCAAGAAAAGATGTAGAATGGAAAGAAATGGAATCAATTCCATATGCTTTTGTTGTGGGCAATTCAATGTGTGCACAAACTTGCACAAAACCGAATATTAGCTTTTTGGTTGGTATGCTGGGTAAGTATGAAAATAACCTAGGAATTGAGCCTTTGAAAGCGACAAAGAATGTGTTAAGGTACCTACAATGAATAAAGAATTACATGCTCATGAAAAACTATCAAAAGTTCACTTTTGGATATGTGTTTCTATTAGCTCAGGGAGCAACATCATGAAAAACTGCTAAACAATTTATCATTGCTTTATCCACTATAGAAACAGAGTTTGTGGCATGTTTTGAAGCCACAACATGTATCACAACCGTCTCTGAAGGGCTACCGTAACGGAATAGTGGGAGAAATAAAAGAAAAATGGAGTCACTACCAATAATTATTTGGTAAAAAAATTATTGAAAAAACCTTTTTATTAGAAATAAATGGTCTGTAAACCATGTTATGTTCAGGAATCTATTTATGCACAGAAAAAATATAAGAATTTAATCCTATTACACTAATACATTTGCCCTAAGACGGTTATCCTAAGTTAATTGTATACAAAATCAATAGTCTAAAAATATTTAATTTTACCCTTTTAAAAAGAAAATATAAATTTAAACAATAAAAAATAATTAAAAAAGTTAAATAAAAATATTTAAAATTTTGTCTTGACCGAAGTACCTAAGTATACCCAAGTGAATAGAAAGTCAAGGCCACGTAATTTTTGTAAAAATAATTATGTATTAGTAGATTTTAATTAGAAATTTTAATAAATGTTTAAAAAATTATCTTATTTGGATAAAAAGAAAAATTGATCTAATTTTTTCTTAATAAAAATGCTAACGTTTCTCAAGCAATATTGGACATGGCACAATGCCACAGAACAATTAACGATCAAAAAATAATCGAGAAAGAACGTGACTCTGCAGGGTGTTGAAAAGAAGAGAAAAAAATATAAATAACTAGTTAATTAAAAAAATATATTTGACTATTTATTAAAATGAGTAAACATATTAAAAAAATGTTAACAGGAATCAGACATGACATTAAGTCACAAAACAATCCTTAAAATAACTGAAAGAGTACGTGATTACGCAAGACCACTAAACAAAAATATTTAAAAGATTAATTAAAAAATTATTTGATTATTCATTAAAATGAGTAAATACAAATGTTAAAGGGAATCAGACATGACATTAGGTCGTGAAATAATCTCTAAAATAATCAGGAGAGTACGTGACTCTCCATGGCCACTAAATGAAATATTTAAATGATTAATAAAAAAAATCATTTGATTGTTTGTTAAAATAAGTAAACATATTAAATAAAACTTAAAGGGGATCTGACATAACACTAGGTCATGAAATAATTTTTAAATAACTAAAAGAATACGTGACTCTACAAGGCCACTAAACAAAAATATTTAAATTATTAATTAAAAAATTATTTGATTATTTCTTAAAATAAGTAAACACACAAAGCAAATATTAAAAGAGATTGGACATGACACTGAGCCACGGAACAAACCCTAATATAGTCGAAAGAATACATGACTCTATAAGGCCATTAAATAAAATTTAAAAAATAAAATAAAATAAAAATAAACAACAAAAGTTTGAAGATGACACAAGTCTACGCAATCAATCTCGCATATCGTCGGAAATAAACATTAAAGCTACTAACAATGATCTTTTAATTATTTTCTTCCTCTATTTTGTTTTTATCTTTTTACTTACACATAAATTTAAAAGAGGGTGAAGAAATAATAAAACCAACTGTACAAGAAATAAATCACAGAGTACAGTTAGAGCCAATAGCTAAAAATAATTATAATATACTGTTAAAAATGAAAAGTAAAAACAAACCAAAAAAAAACTGGTAGAATGAAATGAATTAAAAGCTATTGAGATAATAATTTTTATTTTAATTTTACAGAAGTAATCTTCAAACTATATTAATTCAAATCTACTCAAGATAAAGTCAAGAAAGAAAGGAGAGAAAAAAACTGATAATCTTAAAAAAAAACATAGATAATCATGAACTCACGTTCTTCAATTTTGCTTAATCTTATTTTATTTTTTTCTTTGTTTTTATCATTATCAATTTTTCCTTGCTTTATATTTGCGTGCTCTTGGTTTATTTGTATTCTACAGATTTTTTTTTTTTTTATGAAGCCAATACGAACACAATTCTTCACAGTACCCATTTTTGTTTTACTGCTAACGTTCCTCTTCCTTTTAAAATAACCAAAAATCGACAATGCCTATCCAACATCCATTGACACATGATCTCAGCAGCCAAAATGCTAACAAACCAAAATTTCAAAGGACCCATAGTATTAAGCAAATACAACTAGATAAACATAAAACTGGATAACACTAAAGCATCTCCTTTTAAATTTTCAATGAATTTTCAAACAAGAAGAGAAGGGACACTTCAGATAAATTCAAACAATCACAGTAACCCAACAAGACAAGAAGAAATGAAACCACAAGCATTAAAGTGGCCTACTAGCAGATCCAATCAAGACTAGCAAAATAACCAAACGTAAAGCCTCTAAACTAGGACAAGTCACACTCTTATTCAGGTGAATGACTATGAAACCGTAAAGCCAGAAACAAATGCCCTACTTAAATTGGTTCCCAGAAACTATACAGGACCCCACTTTTGAGAATAAACCTCTTCTACCCTATGGCTACCCCTTTGCTCTCGAGAATATCAGAACACATCTTGCTTCACTGGTATATTATGGTGAGCATATTGGATATATCAACCATTTCTTTCGATTGTTTAACAAAATTATTTTCACCTTCCAGCATAAAAAAAACAGCATCGAAAATAGAAGCACACATAAAGATAACGCGATTTATGCAAGTATAGCAGGAAAAAATTCACCACGAAAGGATCCAATCAAACCCAACATCTAGTGCCTAAAACTTAGACAACTAGATAACAATGAACATAACAAAATTTACTTTCATGACTCTCGCTTCCAGTCAGCGCATTGAAGCAAACAATCGACAAAATGTCCAGGTTTTAGAGCTTCAAATTTGGGCTTCTATGTACAAACAAATAAAATGCAAAAATCCCAAGCCTAAAAAACAAAACTATTCTAGAATCACATCAAGTGGGAAATATTGAGGGGATATCGTCAACGCAAAGGAATATTATCAGACACACATTTATTTTATCATTCAGTCTAAAAAAAGATAAAAATAAAATAAAAAATAAAAACATTCAGGTTTTTATGTAGGGTCCAACATGTGTAAAATCAAACCAAAATATTAGACCACCATATGCACCAATATCAAGCGAGAAAATACACCGTTGGGAATCACCAATCCAAGGGAAGTACTACTAGTTATTCATTCACTCCACCATTCAACAGTAGGCACAACTGAGTTTTAACTTGGGCTTTCCTCAAACAGGGGAAATACAACTAAGTTACACACAGAATCAGTAACGGGAATGACTTCCAATCACCAAAAATCAAGTCAACGCTCAATTATCACTACAGGAATTTTGAAAACAATGATTTACAACATTTAAAAAAAGAAGAAGCTGAAAACCCCAAACTGGCCGAAAGTCAAAGGCGAAATAGGAGAGTATTATGGGTTGCCAGCAGCCTCCTATCTTCCTTGCACTAAACCGAAGAGCAAGTCGCACCAGGAGACCAAGCTTCACTGCTCGTAGCCTCTTACCCACTTCACTGATGCTCAAGAGGCTCCCAATTCTTCAGGATTCTCTCTGAATTTTTCTTGAAATTTTCCAGTCCTCTCTCCCTCACAGTCTCTCTTTCCCTGGATGCTCTCTTCTTCCCTTTCAAACCATCTTCTTCCTTCTCACCCCATTTTCGATAACCCAATCTCTTCATGTAGACGGATTTTTCCATGGTTGCTTCTGTGCGCTGCAAACTCCTCTATGCAGTTGGCAGTGGTGTCATGGGGAGCAAGCTAGCATTGCTCCCGCTGGCTTGTTCAGCTGCAGGTGTAGCGTGCGTCCTTGTATTGGTTCCTGCATACACTGGCAGAGAGGACAAATTGATGGTGGGTGCGTGTGAAAAGGAAGGGAAAAGAGAGATAAGACAGAGAATGGTGGGTCTGGCGCGTAAAGGTGAAGGAGAAAGGGAGAAGGGAGAGAGAGAGAGAGAGAGAGAGAGAGAGAGAGAGAGAGAGAGAGAGAGAGGTGTGCATGAACTAGAATGAGAAGAAAGGGCCAAAAGATATCGCGAGGGAGAAAGAGAGGAGCCGGGGTGTCTGTTTGGGTTGCGGGTCAAATTGGATTTGGGTCAATACTTCCTAGATGGGTTAAGGAAAATTAAAATTTTTTTAAAATTTTTTGCTTTATATTTTTTATTAGTTAAAATAAATAATTGATCCTTATAATTTTTATTTATTTATAATTTAGTTCTTATAGTTTATTTTTTTATATTTGAGTCCCTATAATTTTTTACCGTTATCAAATTAGTTCTTACTGTCACTTGGGATTATAACACCATTAATTTTTTATCTAGTTGTCAAATAAAATTCTATGTGAATCTCATGTGACAATATAAAGTACTGAAATGGGTTATAAAGACTAAATTATAAATAAATAAAAATTATAGAAATCAAATTACTAACTATTCATTATTATTATTTTTCTTCGCTCTTTCTTTCTAAATTATGTTGTTCCATGGCCATTCTTCCTATTCCAAGTTTATGTTCCTCTTAACTCTCATGTGCATTCCGTTGTTCTATGTGGATGAAACATGAGAAGCTTTTAAAGAAATGAAAATTCTTATGTTCAACTATGTGCTTAATAATTATCATAATATCTATTATAGTAGATGTCTTTATTATCATCTTCTATAAAATTTTACAAAAAAATTGAAATTGATTATTGCATTTCAGTTCTTCAACGACAAAAATAGAACTAACTTCTAAGAATGTTTAATTACTAAGTGTGAGATCGTGATTTGACCATAACACCTATGCGGTGAGTTATCTATATATATTTATAGGAAAAAAGTTACTCTTAGTAAAAGGAGCATGATTTTTAATTCATAAATGTCTTAAGTATTGATCAATATGCATTCAGAATTTGTTATATGTATAAGAAGGCTTGATAAGATGTGTGTGGATATTATTTGATTTTAACAATTGACACATTGGGCTATTAATCAAAACATTAAGTGAGTGTCGTCTATGATGTGGGTTAACCTTACTAATGGATCTCAATAATCTGACCTCATATATTCCCTTACTTCCAATGTTCTTCTTAAGTAATTGAGTCTATTTTGCTAACTCTGAGTCCTAATCTGCACCGAGTATATTAATTTCCTCTATCAACAGCTCTTAAACATTTTGTCTTTTTTATAGGTCCTTATTATCCCTATATGAGGATTATAGATCTTAAGCAAAAGTTTAAATTAAACTAGTGTATTTTTACTGTAAATCATTTATATCAGTTATCCAATATTATTTCTTATAGAGGGATGCTAATTATCATAGAGCTCCTTTTAGACCATGTTAGAAAGGATGATATAAACACTCAGAATGGGTTTTACAGACTTGGAACTTGAATAACTCAAGAAAACTTTTAGCCATTTTTTATAATACCAATGATGTCATTTTTGAGATAAGAATTGCCCATGAAAAAGAAAAAGCTCCTTCTAGGACGCATGGACAATGTTGATAAAAATAAGAGGAAAAATGAAACAACAAAATTTAGAGAGAAAGAGAAAAGAATAATAATAATAATAATAATGAATAATGGGTAATTTGGTCCCTATAGATTTTATTCATTTGTAATTTGGTCCCTATAGTTTTCATTCATTTGTAGTTTGGTCCCTATAATTCATTTCAGCAGTCTGCAATGCCACATAAGATTCACATAAGATTTTGTTTGATAGCTGGACAAAAAATTAACAGTGTTATAATCCCAGATGACAGCAGAGACTAATTTGGTAACGATGAAAAATTATAGGGATTCCAATGCAAAAAAATAAATTATAAGGACCAAATTATAAATGAGTGATAACTATAGGACTAATTATTTATTTTAACTTTTTAAATTTTACTAACTTGGACAAAATATGATATTACAATATGCATTATAGCTATGGAACTATATTTCAAGGCTTGGGATAATTGACACCATTAATAGGCCACTGAAAAATTATTGTGATAATTCTCCAATAATAGTCTTCTCCAAGAATGGCAAATATTGAAAGGCTTCCGAGCATATGTAATTAAAATATTTTGCCATTAAATAGGAGGTTAAAAAACAAATAGTGTCTACTGAGCATATGAGGACAGATCTCATGATTGTATATCCATTGACTAAGATTTTACAACCTAAGACATTTAAAGAGCATGTACTTAGAATGGGTCTTGGTTGTACTGATGAGTAATGAACTTACGATGTTTTTGACATTATGCGCTGAATGATGTGTTTCTAGCATACATCAATGAATTTCCTATTTCTCTTAATGTGTACACATAATTTGTATCTTGAGATTATTGTGATAGGAATGTTTATATGAGACATTACTGTGGACCATGATGGGATATACATATATCTCGCTTATGTTATACCTATTATGGTAAGTTACAAGTGTTGTGGTATATGGAAGGAAGTATGTGCCAAAATAATGTACGACTGCCAACACCCACACTTAGTGATTTATCATAATATAGTAATTATGATGAACATTAGTGGAGAGATTTGTTTACGTATGCCCACCTAATGTATTTGCTACTAAATCTTGATGTTGTATATTTATGGGGCTAAGCGGGAGAATGCTAGTGTCCCGATAATGTGGGATACTAGCTAACATTGTTTCTTTACAATTTTGTTTTTTTTTTTTCTCATTTTGTTATCTTTTATTTGTTTTCTTTTTAATTTTCTATTATAGTTTTGGGTTGTTCATATCTAGTAGTACAACATTTTCTTAGTAATGACTAATGCTACACTTTTTAAAAGCTGTACCAAAATTTGTTTTAAATAAATTAGTATTATAATATTATCATCAATTAAGTTTAGACAAAAGAAAATTATTAATTTCACCCAAAAAAAAGAAAATTATTAAAAAAATCAAATTATATTTGATTGTTAGTAAATTTATCATTTAATTAATACATTTTATTAAATTAAAATTTTAATAAATGATTTGACAATCTTCCATTAGTGTCACATCATTCGCAACAAACACTTTTTTTCAACCTTTAAAATGTTTTAATATTACTCTTTCGTTTTCTTGAATACATGAAAAGAATTGATAAACATGAAAAACATAAAAGAACTATAGATTCTAAGAGGAACGCTTCAATTAAGCGTCACGATGTTTATGTCGTCATCATCTTTTTCTTCAACGACGTTCAGAATCCCTAGCCTTTTATTCTCCTTCAATCCAAAGCTCTTCAATGATATTCTTCTAACGAGCAATGTTTTGCTTCAATGCTATGCCACCACCGTTGGTTTTGATAGAGTTCGAGTTCTAAATCTCATCATAGAAATGGATGGTAAGTCTAACTGGTGTTTATCAAAATTAAGTGCTTCGATGATGTCTTTTGTTTTCGAGCATTTGGAAAAAGAAAGAAGAAAGATAGATATTTTCTTTGGTTGAATTTTAAATTTTCTCATTGAAAAATAGAGAATGAATGAGAAAATTTGTTGGGTTTGCTAAACTTCTAATGCCAAGTTGGTTACTTGTTTCCGAAACAATGAGAAAAATCCTGAGTTTGAACCTTGACTTGCTGCATGTTCCTCTTCATTGTTGACTTCTTGTTATTAGGTGCTTTTAGTTTCTTTATTTGTCAGAGTATCTTTCTATTTATCTACTTATCTATTATATAAATTTGAAGTTCTCCATTAAAGATAGTGAAAATTAACATGTGTCACTTTCTCTTAATTATGATATTATTTTTTATATATTTTTATTAACTTTTTAATAATATATTTTATACAACTACCTCTTTAATCTTTTTTAATATTATTTATCATCTTCTCTTACTTTTCATTTCTTATCATTTTTTTGTTTTTGGCTTTTCATCTCTCATACTTTTTTTTTAATTTTATTTTAACTAAAACGTAGTAAAGTTATAGTGCTAAAAAATTAATTAAATTAATAGTAGTAGATATTCATCACACAAAAATAGTAATAGGTATTCATACTTGCCTAACCATTCATTGAAATTGAAAATAATTGTTAAGTAATACTACCAAGAAAGATTAATCAATCAAATGGATTGTGCAATTGAACTAAATTAGTTTTGTTTAAATTGAAAATCGTTAGTAATGTAAGAGTAAGGTCTTTATTCCTTCCACACTTGCTCCATTAGATACAAAATTACCTTTTAAGATTTGAAGGAGATATTAGCCATTGCAAAATCAGTCCTTTCACCCATAGAGTGTACCCTACTGGCTAACACTAGGGTGTCGTTTGTCAACAACCCTTGTCATGATAAATCATGTATTTGACTGAATCTTAAAGTAAGACTAACATACATTTAGGATAATATCAGTAGAGTATACACCAAATCATTCTTCGGAGCCTATTTTATTAAGTATTACTTGTGGAGTATACATCAGATCATTCTCTGCAAAATTAAAGTCACTTTCAAATTATTTTGAACTTTTATATGGCTAAAGTAATTCAAGAACTCAATAATTTATTTCACTTTAGCTAAAGCACACAAAATCGATTTTTAATTAAACCTTTCACCTCAACTGTCTATATCATACTATACAGATCTCATTTTTAAAAAATCATAAACTTGAATATAATTATAAACCTTGACTTTAAGTATAGAATTTGACATTTTAATATTGTAAATGGAGAACCAAACACTTTCCTTTGAGTATTCACAGCACCTTCCTTTGGGTGCTTATACAAACACTTACCTTTGAGTGTTTTCAATTACACATAAGGCACTATCCTTTGAGTGCTAACACAAGAATCGATTCATTTCTATTTCATATCCATACTCACAATAAAAGCCAAACACCTACTATACTTGAAGCCAAGAGTAATCTTTAATAAATCAGTGGAGATTCACGGTCTAGAGATCTATATATCAAACAATTTTATAAAAATTAAATCCTTTCCCTTCACAAGGTATGGTCTCAGGCCCAATCATAGAACATAGCCTCTACCCATATATCCAATCATACTTGGGGGTCTTAGTAAAAGTTCAACAATATCATAGTTCATAATTTATTATATTTTAAAAGGTAGTAATCTGCTCTATTCTATTTTTTTTTTTTTGGCTCCAAATTGAACAAAGAAGGCGGAATCACTCACCATTAATGTTTCCAAACCAAAACCAAATTAAATGATTCTATAAATTTTTACAGCACTTTTCTTGAAGGAAATATAGGCAAAATCATATCATGCAACTCATTTTCTAAAAGACTACTACTAAGGGTCTACTACACATTTAGACAAACACTTCCACAATTTTCTGCATATTATCTATTAGAATACTACACTCAACCTCTCATGGCAGAATACTAGTCTGCAAAATTCTGACCCGAATTTGTGCATCAACTGGGAATACATGAGAAATGCCCAAATTCAAAAATTTTAACTACGTCAAATCTTATGTCTTAGCTTTCAAATGCAACAAGTAGCACAGCAATAAGGTCTGTATGGTCAAAGTTATGCATGCAAACATCTATACTGTCATACCAGAAAATTAACATTCTGCATAATTAAACCCAGGTTTCATCTCAGCTGCCCCCAAAGACACAACATAGCTTCGTGAAATATCTTAATATGCAGGAACATGCATGATTACATTAATCTAAAGTTTTGTTTATGCTAAAATGAAATCAACCATAGCATTCAATAATGGCTCAATCACTACCACAAAGCACAAACACAATAATATATTTTTTTTTTTTTGACATACACACCAATTGGCTCAAAGCTTTCTTGTTGAGAGTCAAAACAGAATCGGATAATTCATGAAAACTTAAGACAATAGAATTAATTTTATTCAATGCAAGAAGAACTGATCCTACATATCTCAAAGTTGTTGCATCTTTTACAGCTTAAACTTTATTCATTTTAGGCTCAACACAGCTTATCTTCAATCTCATTTTACCATAATCCTATCTAACACTCTCCCCAAATTCTAACACCTATCTCAAATATAATCTCAACTTTTAGCAGATAATATTTTTCAGCCTAAAAATTTACTAAGAGAATGGTTTGGAACTTAAAATCAAAATATTTATTTAAGTAGAAACAGAACACATACACTTACCGTATTGTTTGACCTAGTTACACCTATGATTTTAACAAAACATTTTCGAAAGGATCTTCTAACATACTAGAAACGCATCATATTAAAGTTTTAGTCCCAAATAGTCCCATTTAATAGGAAAATAAATCCTAATATAGTAGCTACAAAATTAACTCCTGCACTTGACCATTTGAACCTCTAAATTTTGAAAATACACCAGAATTCACAGAAATTGAACTAGAGCTTCAAATTTTTGTTCAGTATAAAAGAATGACTTACCTTTTAAATAAAAACAGAATCATTGAAAAATAATAAGTATAGTTTCCAACGTAAATTTACTAGTGACAGCACCTTGTCAAGACATTATGCAGAAAATAGATTCACTTTAATTGAACGCAAACTGGTATTTCATGTTAATGGCTAAAAATCTAATTCTCTTACAAGTTAAAGACCTACATGTTAGCTTTTCAACAAGATAAACCATGCCTAATTTGGAATTATACCCCCTTAGTTATAAATCGAACATTGTAAGCTGCCAAACAAGAAAAATTTGCAGAACCAAATCCAAGTTTGTGCACAAACTAGTGCCAAACGAGAAAAAGAAAATGTCTGTAAATTTTTAAGATGCAAGCCCTATATCTTTGCTTCACAATGCAACAAGTTGGGTATAATTTGGATGTATAAGGCCCAAGTTATGCATGAGCGAATAAATGCTGCCCGAGACAAAGAATATGCAGAGCAGAACTGAACTTAAAATGAAACTGACACTGACCTATTATCAGTTTGAGTCTGAAATTTTTAATATAGGAAAATTTATTTATTAGCTTTCTAATGAAACAAACGGCACTTAATTCCAACATATACATCAAAAGTTATGCACTATAGAAGAGGTGCTGTCCATATCCAAGGATAAACAGAACAGAACCTGATTTTTAACCAAATCTGATTTGGATTAGCAAAGATTTATCAATTAAAAATTGTATGCAAGGTAGCCTCTTATATCTAATTTTTTAATGCAAAATGCAGCACATGAATTACAGGTGTGTATTTCAAGTTATTAACAAAACACTGCACGCCAACAAACATGGAATTCTTCAGAAAAGACTCATCTTTGAATGAAAAACTGGGAATAGATGAGGAGGAGTTCAAAACTGAAATTTCTACAGTTAAAAGCCATATGATTTGGCTTTCGAATGCAACTAGAATTGTTCCGTTTTGACTACCCTAACTCAAATGATGAACAAAACTCTAGGAGCTGCCAGAACAAGACATTGTGTCAATTAGAAAAAAAAACATGCGACCAAGTTATTAAATCATGTAACTTGGCCTTGTGTTGGCCGAGTTATTAAATCATGTGACCTTAAACTATAAGAAAAGTATAAAATCATTACAAGGAACGAAAGTTCCACAAGCTTCAAGGCCAAGTACATAGAGAATTAGAAAAAAAAAACATAACTAATTAGTAAAGTAGTTAGGATAATGAGTCTTGGAAGGAAACTAGAGCAAGTAACTAAAATACAAACCAAATTAAGTAATTAGACATAATGTCATATGACATCACCCTAGCCTAGCATGCTATTGAGCACATAATCATAACTCACTTAGAAAGTCAAAAGATAAACCTAGAATGGAAGCTAATTTGCATGGCCATGCACAGCAAAGCAAGAACGATTCAAGTCATCATATCAAGGACACATGAAATAATTTGCATGGGTGAGAAAGCTAGTCATGATGATTACTTAGCCACAAAGGGATAGAAATCCCTAAAGGCTTGCACGGCCAAATTAATACAAGGACCAAGATGACATCATCTACTCTAAAACTAATGATATTAGTTGAGACTACAAGTCATGAAATAAAACTAGAAACACTAACTAGGTTACAAACTCTAACTAATTATTTATAAACATTAAAGATAAGAAGCCATGTGGCTTAACCCTAGCCAAGATTTCAATTACCCACATGGTCTTAATCCAAAAGGAAACTTAGGGAAGCCAACAATGCATGCATGGCAATCCCAAAGTACCACCTATCCAAGAAAGCTTGTCAAATTTGACAAAGAGTGACATTCAAAATGATATCACCCATTTGTCTCTCATGCACGGCCAAGTACACACACGCACTCACCCTCACCCACTCACACGACCATGCACCCTCACACACTCACTTTCACTCTATAAATATCCACTCCCATGCACCCCATGCACACTTTCACTTAAACTCTACTAAAATTCTGCCCTAGTCCCATTTGACACTCTTGTTCGTGCACCTTCAAAGAGGAATCAACAAGACTTCATCCAAACTATGTAGGGATTGATAACACTTCTCTTCCCCACACTTGTTTAATATGTGCTCTTTGTTTTTGATGAAATATTTTACTCATTAATGGATGGTTCATTTCTTGTGCTTATTTTACTATGACATTTCCACTTTGAATGATGAACTATGAACCATGGACTATGAACTTTTAACATGACTATGCCTATTATCAATAAGTTTTGAGAAATTATCCTTATGGCGGGTGATCTCACCAAAGCTTGGATATGATCTTCAAGGAGGTGATTCCACATGATTAAGGCCGCTTTGGTGGTAAGGTCACTTCGGTAGCAAAGGCGAGGGGACACCTTCGCAAGTCCTAAGTTTAAGAATCATATTATGATGTTTTCATGAACAAAGTTTTGATAATAAGGCATAAATGGTATAGACATCATGTTAAATGAGAGTTTATGTTAAGAGAAGCGAATTTTCTATATGAACATGTAGCTGAAAACATTATAGTTTCAAAGTTAAAAGTTATTACTCTCTACTGAGATTTTAGCTCACTATTGTTCTAATGTTTTCAAATTAAGTTACAATCTCATTCCTGCAAATTGTTATCGAGATTCAGTATATTTGGGTTGACATTCCCAATTTAGGGGCAATGAAGGCAATACACAATATCCAGATTGTGCAGCATGACAATCAAGACCCAGAGAGGGATAGGTTTTTAAAGTTATAATGTAACTTAAGCAGCTATGGATAAGTTACCTTTAATTAGGAAGGGGTTTGTGAAATAACTTAACCTAGCACCCCTTTCATTTTGAATGTAAAATAGTAATTAGGTGACTTATAATGTAACCCTAACCGTGTGCCATAAATAAATAAGTTTGTCTGATATGTGATTATATTAGATATGTGCATATCTTATGTTTGATAATCACTAAAACAAGAAAGTAATTGAGATATCTTAACACCACTAAAGTGAAGTTAATATAGTGCTATATCATGTAGACAAGAACCCCTAATTGATTAATCAAGTAGCCAAAAACTAGCTAAAACCAGAGAGAAAGTTGGCCTTCTTAGCCACCTGGGCGCTCAGGCGCTCACTTTGGGAGCCTCGACAGTAGGTTGGTTAAGTGCCTAGTGGCTAGCGCTTAAGGCTAAAAGCAGAGTTGATTCTGTATTTCTGGCGCTCAGGTGGTGAAATGCTACTGCCTAGGCAGTGACATACCCGAGAATCAACCACAAGCTAAGTTGATTTCGTAAGTGGGGTTTTTGCTTAGGAAAATCTTTTAGAGGATAGTAGAGATATAAAACTTTTCATGAACTTCTACCTAACAGCTTAGGCTTTTGGGATGATTGGTTCATGACATGGTATCAGAGCTTCCATGACCAAGTGGTCATGAGTTCGATCCTTACTGTCCCCATTCTTCATAATTAGTGTCACGTAACGTTTGGTATACGGAATGATAATTTCATAAAATTGGCATGGAATAGGAATAGAATAAAATGGAATGAAATGGAGTGGTCATTCCTACTCCACAGTTTGATAGTTTTTGGAATATAATGCCTTTCCAAGTTACTCCATTGTTTGATACATAAAATTACTGTAGAATGGAATCAAAGTTGATGTAAATGACATAAATACTCCTTATAAGAAAAAATCTTTTAAACATTAACAATAATGTTTATTTTAATTTTTTTAATAATTTGATTAGAATAAATGTTGTCATCTTTCAAAAGAGTAATGTTATCACATCAAGTAAATGCTTTATATTTATTTTTATATATAAATAAGTTTTTAAATCAAAGATAGAAGATCTACATCGAGACTCAAAATTATAATGATAAACTAAAATATCATCAAGGTTAATAAGTAATCAAATACGTAAAATTTGACCGTAAAAAAATTACACCATAAACTGAAAAACATCAAGAAGGACAATATTTTATTACCCAAAAAAAATAAGGACAATAGGTATAATTATATAAATTTTTTAAGGGTATATTAGGAATAAATAAATTTAATCCCATTCCATGGAGTATGGAATCCCAATCCCACATCTCTAGGAGGGAATGGATTCCATACTCCATTCCTGATTTCATGGAATAGGGCATGGAATGATGATTCCATTCCATGACTTTTTTCGCAAACAAACATAGGAATGCCTCATTCCATGGAATGGGCATGGAATGAAATCACCATTCCTGCGTACCAAACGTCACGTTAGAGAATAAGGGTTGAACTATTATTTATTATTATATGTTATTGGGTTAGGCCTATATTCCTTGTACGTATTTTTATCTTTTCATATAAATATAGAGACAAGAAAACTAACACGAGTGTGTTAGTATTCCCATTCTTAATTCTCTTCTCACTTCTCTAACATAGTATCTAGAGCTAGTTAGAAAAACCCTAATCCTAGCTTCCTCTGCCCAAAAAAATTTTGAAATTAAAAAAAACCTGCTTTCTTGGTTCAGAAAGAGCTGATCTACCCATTCCCAAGCTCTAAATTTTTTTTGTACTCCTTCGCGCCTGATGTGCTGATTCACGGTTATGAGTGTCGTGGGTGCTTTTTCGACAACTAGAGGTGTCGACGCCGGCTAGAGGGGTGCAACCCAGGGTGATGCAGGTCTAGGTGGTGGAGTTCTTTCGTTTTATTGGAGTTTTGGCAAGCCAAAAGTGTGATTTTTGCGGCTATTGGTAAATTTGACGGGATTTTTGGGAATTTTTGATGGGTTTCGGTCGAGCCCAGTGACATTTTCACTTTCCATGGGTTGGGTCAAAGCTCAACAGGTCTGGTTTTGTGTTGTCCAGCCCCTTTGCTTGTGTTTTGATTTGGTTTGTTGTTTTAGGTTATTGTCGTTTGGTGTTTTGGAGACGATGGTGTCAATTCCTTAGTGAATTTGTGGTTCTATGCTCTGTTTGGGATGGTGGATGACCATTCCAACTATGGATCTAATAGTTCTGATGAGTCGAAGGTTTTTACGAAGCCTACAGTTATGCCTGAGGTGATTTTTGCTTCTGTTTGAATTACTAATGACAAGTTTGATGACATACACTATGCCAAGTGGTACAAAACTATCAAGATGTTTCTTACAGGGATTGAGAAAGAGCATCATCTGACAGATGACCCTCCAAAGTCCCAGGCTATAAGGGACAAGTGGTTGTGGGAGGATAACTGGTTGTTTGGCATGATTAATAAGACCCTTGAGACCTTTGTCAAGCATGTGGTTTCTCATTGCAATAATATGAAAGAATTGTAGGAGTATATGGAGTTTATTTATTCTGAGAAAGCTAATCTGCCTCGTATTTATGAGGCGACATAGGAGTTTTACCAATTGGCACAGAAGGAGAATTCTCTCTAAGCATACTTTACTAAATTTAAGCGGATCTATGAAAAATTAAATGTCCTTCATCCTATTTCTAAAGATGTTAAACAGATGTGTCTACAATAGGAACAGTTAGCAATTGTAAGTTTTTTGTCTGGCCTGCATCTTGAGTTTAATCCTACCCGCAATCATTATGACTAGTTCTGATCCTGTGACACTTGCTGATATGTATTGTCATCTATTACAGCGTCATCGTGAGCTATCCTTTGAACCTTTTCCTAAATCTTCAGTTGCTTTGGTTAGTAGACGGGGAGGTAGAGCAGGTAGAGGTGGTAGATGTAGTGGTCGACGCAAAACTAGTAGGTGTACTGGTGGACGCGATGGTGGTCGTGATGGTACACTATTTTTTTGCTATTTTTGTCCTGAGGAATGTCATGTTAAGAAAAATTGTTGAAAGTTGAATGGAAAACTTACCCAATCTCAAGGTCAGTGTTATGCTCATGTCGTCACCCAAGAGGGTCTCTTACCTTTACCCATCTCTGCTTCTCTGCTATAGGGCTTTAAAACTATCACCTTATCTGATGCTGACTTTGATGTTTATAATTGATTCTAGGCCTCACAGGGTATTGGCACTTATTCTATTGCTACCCTTGTTCAGTCAGGTAATCTCATTGCTTGTCTCACTTCTTCCTCTAGCAACTGGGTCATTGATTTAGGTGCAACAGTCTGCATGACTGGTAACACATGTATTCTTTCTTCATTTCAGTCCTCTTCTTTATTATCTAGTGTCACTCTTGCTAATGGTTCTTCTACTCCCATCATAGGAAGTGGCACTGCCTATCCGTCGCCTTCTCTTCCTTTGAATTATGTTTTATATTTACCACACTTTCCTTTTAATCTTTTGTCAGGTAGCAAAATTACAAATTCTATGAATTGTAGTGTTCATTTCTTTCATAAATATTACTTGTTTTAGGATCTTGGACAAAGAAGGTGATTGATAGGGGTCGTGAATCTAATGGATTATATGTTCTGGAGTCTGTAGCTTAAGAGCCATAATTGATTGCTTGTTCCACTTCCATTTCTTTGTTTAAGCTTCATTGTCATCTTGGCCATCCGCCTTTGAAGATTTTGAAGAAATTGTGTCCTACTTTAGAATCCTCCTTTGTTTTGAATTGTGAGTCGTGTATGTTTGACAAACAGCATTAAGGAAATTATCCTCCTAGAGTCAATAAACAAGTTGAATCTCCTTTTGGTCTTATTCATTCTGATATTTAAGGGCCTTGTGCCATTGATTCTAATTCTAGTTTTCGTTACTTTGTTAGTTTTGTTGATGATTACTCTTGTGTTATATGGCTTTATTTTATGAGAAATTGTTATGAGTTATTTACTATATTTCGTGCCTTTTGTGCTGAAGTTCAAAGCAATTTAATGTTACTATCTGCACTCTTAGTAGTGATATTACTAAAGAATATCTTTCTTCTTCTTTTAAGTCCTTTATGGCAGATCATGCCATTATTCACGAGACATCTTGAGCTATCACCCCATAACAAAATGGGGTGGCTGAAAGAATGAACAGACGCTTATTTGAAGTTGCCGTTGCACTTTTGTTTCAAATGAAAGTTTCTAAACCTTTTTAGGCTGATGCTGTCTCTACAGCCAATTACTTAATTAATTGTCTCCCTTTTTCTATCCTTGATGGTCAAATTCCTTATTCTCTTCTCTTTCCCTCGCAGCCTTTATTTTCTCTTCCTCCTAAAATTTTTGGTTGCACTTGTTTTGTCCAAGATATCAATCCTTAGGTCTCTAAGTTGGATCCACGTTCTCTACTCTCGTAGTCAAAAAGGGTATAGATTTTATTCTCCTGATTTGCATCACTATCTTGTCTCTGCAGATGTCACCTTCTTTGAGATTCTCTTCAGAGTCATCTTCTTTTCCTTCTCTTACTAGTGATGACAATGACTTCCTAGTATATCACTTTTCTGTCTCTTCTTCAACTTCTATAGGTTTTACTATTCTTGTGTCTTCTTGGCCATGTCGTCTTCCTGTTCCTTCCTTGCCTCACCACTATGTTCGGAGGAATCAGCAATCTGTTGTGACCAGTCCTACTACTTCAGAGCCTCCAGATTCATTGTCTTCTACAACTCTTTCTTCCTCTTGCTCCCTCTAAGTCTAGGATTGATCTCCCGATTGCTCTTCGGAAAGGTAAGCATAGTTGTACCTACCCTATTTCTTCCTTTATCTCTCATGCTGGTTTATCTAGTACTGCTAAGTCTTTTGTAGCTTCTCTTACTGTCTCACTATTCCTACCACTGTCACTGAGGCCTTGTCTCATGAGGGGTGGCGTATGGCTATGTTGGATGAGATGTATGCTCTTGAGTACAATCATACTTGTGATTTGGTTTCTCTACCTGCTGGTAAATAGGCAATTAGTTGTAAATGGGTTTACATTGTGAAGGTCAATTCTGATGGTTCTGTAACTCGTTTAAAAGCCCATTTGGTGGCTAATCCCACTATTTTCTTCTCCATCCTTGCCTTCCACCCCTTCTTCTCTATTTGGGATGTGGGTTGAGGAGAAGTTTGAGCAAAGTTCAAGGGGGCCACTACAAAGAAAGGTTTAAGACCTCTAGGAGTTGTCTACTGAGGATGTTACTAAGGCTTTTCAGTTGATGGATTGTGTTTTTATGCCCTTTGTTTAATTTAATTTGGTTTTCTTTTTGTAACAAGCTGAAAGCTTGGTAAGCATTTGGTTTTGAGGGGGAGAGTTAAGGACATGGTATAATACTTGCTTTGGAGTCAAGTAATTAGTTACTTGAGGTGCGCTTAGAGTGAAGGGTTCAAGAGTCCATACGCAGCTGCAGTATTAGTATAAATGGAGGTATAGGGTTAACTTATGTATTGAATTATTCTAAGTAATTATTGATGTAGTGTTCTCTTTCTGTCTCAGATCTCCTTTGTTAGCCCTTTCTTTATCTCGAAACCTCTATTGTTTTTCCAACAGCACTTATGTACTATATGTACATCTTTAGATGTAAAATTGTTAAAGGTTAGCTGCTGCCTGTACTAGTTTTCTACTCTGTTCACTATCTCCTCTAGTCCTTTATGTGAAGATATTTCTTTGGAGCGTGAATCCTGTAACTGCTTTAACTGACATCCAATGCTATTTTATTTAGGATCCTTTCTTTTTCTTAACCTCCCTACTCAGTTATGATTTTCTTCCCTTAGTTTTCACCTCTATAATACCAGGATATCTCTTTTCCTTTTTCTTTAATCAACCTTGAAATATATTCAGAGCTTGGATATTAGCATAGATTTAAAATGCGGACCGCATTATGTGATGCGGTCGCAATATTGCCGCAACCAATTGCGGGGTGACTTCTATTCACATCGCAATGGCTACATTGTAACATCCCTATTTAAGTGAAAATAAATTTTAAACTTTCTAAAGCTGTTTTATTTATTTTATTATTTAACATTAGTAAATATTTTATTTAATTATTAGTATTTTTATTTCAGTATTTAAATAGAAAAGGACAGTGAAAATTACTTAAGGAGAAGTAAAAATAGTTAAAATACTTGAAGAAATAGTAAAAACTATACAGTGGTAATTTAGTAATCATAGAGTTTCACTTGAGGGCATTTTTGTCCAGTGAAACATTTGAACACAAAAATTAGCCAAATTTATCTTATAAATTATTAATTATTTTCTAAGTATTTATAAATTAAAATAGGAGAAATTATCATACCTTAACCTAGTTAAAAATTTATATTTGAGAAGATTTACATAAGTAAAAATATAATTGGTATAAATGAGTAATACTACTAAGATGAGTGCCCAATTTTAATTAGACAGGAGAAATAATTATTGTTGGGCTAGAAAAATTAAGTCTGTTATTATTTAGTTCTTCCTATTTAGTTTTGATCTAATTAGCTTAATTATAAATTAACCAAAAATCCTGATTTTTAGGGTAAATATAACTAAAAGTAAGCTTTCCTATTGGTTGTCTAATAAGACAAAATAAATATAAAACTAATAAAAACAAAATAAAAAAACTCCACCCTATCCCTAACCCGTCAGCCAAGATAAGAAGGAGGAGAGAAAAGAAAAAAAAAGAAAGAAGGACAGAGAGAGAGAGAGGGAGGCTCACGGTTGGGAGCAGGAGAGGGAAGAAGAGAAGGAGAGAAAGAAAAGTAAAGAAGGCAAACAAGCCAGGACCCTCCCTGAGTATCAACTCCAAGAGGTAGGGAACTCAAACCCAACTGTTTCCCTTTCAAACCATGGTTTCATGGTGGTTAATGACTCCAAAACTATGCTATTTTCTCTTCTCTCAGAATTTTGAGAGTGTTTTATGGATGGTTTGGAGTGTGGTGAGCCATTTAGGTTATGGTTCTAACCCTAGTCTCAAGTGGAAGGCCAAGATTCTCAAGTTGACATATTAGAGCTCTTGGATTAGAATTTGGATAGGATGTGATTTTGAGGATTTTGTATGGCTATAAGCTTGATTAGGTGTTTGGAAATCATTGTTGTTCATGGAACATGGTGAAAATCACTTGAAATCTCAAGTTTTGGGACCCCCTAGCTCTCGGCCACATTAGGGTTCTAGAGTGTGTTTTTGTTGATTTTTATTGTAATTGTGTATTATTGTTTGAATTATGGTATAATTATTTTTATGGACATTTCTTGCTTGTTGGAATGAAAATCCATGTGTGTTTATGTGTGTATGGCTCACGGCCATATGTGGGAAATTTTGGGAGTTTGGATGAGCAAGTTACTTGGATATGTTTCCTTTAGTAAATAATGAGAATCTGATGATTTTAGGCCGCGGTTGCATGATATGGTATTAAATTAAGAATAAATAACATATATTAGTGATATTTGTTTTTCACTAGGTTTTGGTCATGTGAAGATTTCTAGTAAAAGCCAAAGTGGTTTGGGGGCTAAGTAGTAACCTTAGAGTGTTTCATGACAAATGGAGAAGGTGTTGTATTAAAAGAATGAGGTTTGAGACCATAGTGTGTGTTTCAAAAGTTATGCTCACGTGAGAATTAATGGGAAAGGATAGGATTTGATATGGGCTTCAATGAATTTCTAGTGAGGGAGGTTAACTTGAGTGTATTGAGTTAGAATAGATAAATTTCAAACCATTAATACACTAAGCCTAGCCCACAGCCATAAAGGGTTTTATGTAGTCAAGGTTACCAAATTATGTGATCTTGAGGTGAATCATGAGTTTAAGAATGTTACACAAGATGTTGGATAGTGATATATTGAGGTGATTTAGAGATGTATTCTTTGAATATAAAGTCTCTTTGAGATATTGATGTCTTGAGAGATTCTCTCTAGATATGTTACATGCTTACTTTAATTAAAGAGAAAGAATGAGCTAAGTTTAGATGCGATCCTCTAGCAAAAGAAAATGAATTTGAGGTGATCCATAAAGATTAGAAAAGAGTTTCTAATAAAATCTCATGGAAGAAGTCCATGAGAAGTCCTACATGTGTCTAGGTCTATGTTATGGATAGGTCCACCAAAAGTATAGATAATGGAGTAGAATCCACCAATCCACGTGGAATGGCCACTTAAGTTTAGGGGATGCCCTATACCAAAGAAGAATTCTCAACCAGTTAAATTTTAGACCATGTAGGCAAAGGGGAAATTCGAAAGGGATTAAGCCCCCTAGTTTAAGCTTCATGAGCATGTAACATAGAGAAAAGTTTCATGAGATGGTAAATGTTAACTGTTATGCATATTTGAGATTATTGACTAACCATGGAACTGTGTTTTCTGCATTTATTATAGCCGAAAATGCTATAGAACTGATATTTTAAATTTTTTATATATATTTGAGTACTTACTGAGAATTTATTTCTGACCTCTATAAACTGTGGTATTTGCAGAGCCTCCTGCAACTGATTAAAGATGAGGATATACATTTCTCTGTTCATCGACACTAGCTGGTTGTCTCCTTTCAGAGGAACCGGTTTATTTTGGCTTTTGCGTGTAGTAGTTATCAGTAAGACTAGGTAGAATCAGCCTGGAGTCTAGTATGTATATGTAGGATGTTGACTTTGATGTTCTTTTCCTGCATGGCCAAGTGAGGTCAGTACTTCTTTTTTTATGTGCATATGTATATAAGTTGAAGTGCAGGTACAAGTGCCAAGCTGGTAATCTTTTGGATGTACAATAGTGCATAATTATATACAGTTTAGAATTCTTCCATATGTATAATAATGTAAAGCTCTTTGTCTATGATATAAATGATTGTTATGGAATGTGGCTGTGTATGTAGGGAATCTAGGAATTTATTTGATAAGGAAATGTCACCTAATAGTTTAAATCCAATGAGTTTTCTTTGTAGTAAATAACACGCAATTGGATATCTTTACAAGTTAGAGTAATATTTTTATTCCGTGAGTAATATTTTGTGACTTAGAATTAAATATTTTGGATTTTTTGATACATGACTTATATTTTATTTCCTTATAAAGAATTTATTATAGCCACGTGATCACTAAAATAATGTATTAAATTAATTTAAAAATTTTATTCACTACTATTCACATAATCTTACTTTTAATAAATTTAAACTAAATTCCACATTAATCTAACTTAATTCAATTTAATAATAAATTTTAACACATAACGCAATGTCTATTCTAGGTAGAGTGTTACACGCATCGTAATTGCATCGAGGCTGCAACATTTTGGGTTTTATATAAAAAAAATTTTAAAAAATATTTAATGTATTATTTATCAACAAAAATTTCACGGCCGCCACAGCTGTAACTACATCACAGTAGCCTCAACGCCTGCAATCGCAGTAACCACAATGTAACTGTAACTGCAACTACATCTGCAATTTAAAACCTTGGATATTAGTGCTGATATTTATCTGTGAGCAATATTTTGGCAGTTTATAAAAATTATATCATTACTTTGTCTGAGAATGAGAGTGCACCATTATGACAATGTGATTGTATGATTGTGAGAATGAGAGTGAATGACTTGGAGAATTTATGTGTAGAACTGTCTGAATGTGAGTGTACTACTATGCCAATCTAAGTGTACAATTAGGAGAATATGATTGTGTGACTGTGACAATATGAGTGTTTGACTGTCAGAATGTCAGTGTACGACTGTGACAATGTGTATGTACAACTGTGACAATGTTAGTGTACGATTATTAGAATGGGAATGTACGACTGTCAAAATGTAGGAGTAGACAATGTGTGTGTACGACTGTGATAATTTGTGTATACAATTATGACAATGCAAGTGTGTGACTGTGAGAAAGTGAGTTATGACTGTAACTTTGCTAATGTAAGACAGTGCCTATGAGAGTGTACAACTATGAGATGTAAGTTTACAATGGTCTGAATGTGAGTGTTCGACTGCCAGAATAAGAGTGCACGACTGTGGCAATGTCAGTTTTAGATGAGAATGTTAGTGTACAACTACAACAAAGAGAGTGTACAACTGCAAAAATGTTAGTGTATGACCATGCTAATGTAAGTGCACGACTATCAGAATCTGAGCGTACTGTGAGAATTTGAGTGTAGGACTATGAGAATATGAATGTACGATCATAATAATGTGATTGTGCAACCTTGACAATGTTAGTCTATGACTGGGCCAATATGATTGTAAGATTATGACAATGTAAGTGTGTGACGGTTAGAATGTGAGTGTACGATAACGTGAACTGTTGAACTCACTCAAATTAACCAGGCTTATAAAGAAATTTGTAATATAGGACAACCTGGATCGTCTCCCAAGGAATTTTCATAGGACTAAATCACTCAATTGAAAAACAGAACAATCAATAGGGGGGATTTAATTCGATTGAAATTAAAGCAAGATATAAAACGAAATTAGAGCAAGAGATAAAATGAAATTAATAAATTAAAAGCAATCAACCAACCCAGAATTGAGGTTTCAAGGACATCCATCACTGGACAAAGAATTACTGAATCTCGTGGTTGACCCTAAACAAATCGGAATCCCTGCATTCATATAGGAGCCCTCTCTACTAGACAATCACCTAACATTTAATCAAACACATGACGCGTTCACTCATCATGCCATCGCACAGTGTTCACTTCAACCTGTTTTGATTTTAAGTCCCTTGGGTTAATCAACCTAAATATTAAATCTAACATTTAATCCCTTCCCTTGAATGATCAAAATACAGAAATCATAAACAAACCTCATGCAAACCTCATCCGCTCGGATTCAACGTACACAATCGTGTTGCTCAATTCGAGTAAAGGGGAAAGAGAAACAGATTCAGTTCATGGAGAGCACAGGTCCTCTAGATTCAACAGCAGAAACCTCAACTCATGGGTTGATTAAATGGAAAGTTAGCCTACCATGACTGTGCACAAATAGAAAACGAAAAAGAAAGAAAAGGAAGAACAAGATGAACAGAAGAGAGAAGAGAAAAGAGGTGTTAGATCTGAAATTTCACAAAATGTAAAAGCTGCTGTTCATGTTTACCCTAATATGCTGATTTAAACCTAAAACTAAATAGGGTCAGAGGCTCCAAAACTGGGCCAAATTAAAAACATAACTAATGGCTTTGGTCCCATATAATTTGGACTCCTAATTACAAAGTTAAGCCTAATTAACTAAACATAGTTTCTAGAATTTTCGTGACTGACTTTGGCTCTAATTTTGACTGCCTTCTTGTCCGAATTGGGCCTTCAAGCCTTAATACCATTTGTAGCTCTTTGAGTTATCTATAAAACGAAATAAGAATGAGGTTAATCGGATACCTAGAACAAAAGTTATGATCAAAATAATGGAACAGTGTAAATCTAAAAAAAATAGCACGAAAATGAATTAAATCTAATTAAAAGCCCAAAGCCCCAATTTAGACTAAAAATCATTAATTACACACTAAACAGCCCTAAAATCATTAATCAAATGCAACAATTAAGTGTGATAAAATTCAATTATCAAATGCCCCCACACTTATCCTTTTGTACTCCTGGGCAAAATTAAAAACTCAAAACAAAACTAAAGAAATGATAAAATGAAGAAAAAGACTAAAAGATAAACCTCTCCTTTCTAACAATTGTCAAGAATGCAAAACTTGAACAAGGAACACAAAATTTCAAAAGATCAACCAATCATGACAGAAATTTTCTTCATCTCAAATTATAAAACATGGCAATCTCAATTTATGATGCTAATCACGCAAAATGGCCTCTCAAGGTACGCTCTCAATCAATCTCTCAAGTGTATAGGGTAGCAAGTGTATCACTCAAATTCCACTCAAGAAAATTGCCCTACCATAAGCTTGCTCAAATTCTACTTCTCCACTACTCAAAACTCATGCATGCACAAATCAAGAGGACTTATTATTTAAGGTTGTAATGGGGCTATGGTGAAGGTATGGACAAGTTTGGAAATGAAGGGCTAAGCACCCAAGAAATTTAAAAGAGCATTAGTCAAGAAACACAAAGGTTTGCTCAAAACCAACTAAGTGATGAAATGTACTTTTACAAACAAATCGCCTCTTTCAACAAAACTCATTTCCTTCCCTAAAACTCAATATTACACCAAATTTCTCAAATTAACATTTTTTATCATATATATATATATATATATATTTTTTCAAATTTTTCTTCTTCTATTTTTTTTTGTTTTTTTTTTGTTTTTTTTCTCTCTTTTTTTTGAAGACTTCCACAATTACTTACACAAGCACAATGACCCAAACTAATGCCAAATGATAATTAGCATCAAATACCTCCCCCCACACTTAAAATGTTGCACGCCCTGAGCAACCCCCACACTTAAACACAATACTAAGGTGAAACCAATGCTCAATAAATTTCCAAGGTGCGGAATAAAATGATTTTACACTTAGGCTTGTAATATGGCTAAGACAAGGATGATACAAAAAGGCACAAAGGGGCTAACTAACGGGAATATAATGCAAGGGATGGTTATCTGGCCAAAGTGGTAAATGAAAGAAAGAAGGCCTCTATCATATTTATGCATGCCAGTGAAAAATGCAGTTTTCAAAAAGAAAAAGGGCAAGGTCTAAAGAACAAAATCATGAAGCAGAAGCACACAAGATAGAAAGAATGGCAGAAAATAAATTACATTCACACAGGCACAAAATCTGACAAGGGTTAATACTAGCACGCAATCAGCATCACAAAAATCAACTACCAAGTCAGATAATCTAAGAGTTGAGAAATTCAGTCCAACCAGAATGATCCATTAAAAACAAAATATCCAAGTTCAACACCATGTACATCTCAACAATTATCACAAGGAGGAGTTCATACTGTATTATTCGTAAAATCCTGTTATTAACAATCAAAGTTGAAATTAAAAATGCAAAGAAAAAGAAAAATAGAGAAAAGAGGAAGAAGACTCCCTATCTTCCTGACGGAGGGTACGTGGCATCAGTGAGCCTAATCTCTGCCTCCGTTGGCTGCTGCTGGGGTCCCTCATAAAAATGCTTAAGGCGATGTCCATTCACTGTGAAAGTACTCCTGGTCCGCTCATCACACAGTTCTACTGCACCAAAAGGAAAAACATTAGTAATCACAAAAGGACCATCCCATCTAAATCCAAGTTTACCAGGCATAAATTTGAGACGGGAGTTAAATAAGAGGACTTTCTGGCCCCACAACAAACTCTTTTCTCAGGATTTGATTATCATGGAATGCCTTTGTCTTTTCCTTGTATAAATGCGAACTCTCATAGGCATCCAATCTAAGCTCTTCCAGCTCTTGCAATTGCAGCTTCCTCTCCACCCCCGACTGGGTCAAATCCATGTTGCACTGCTTAATGGCCCAATATGCCTGATGCTCCAACTCTACCGGAAGATGACATGCCTTACCAAAGACAAGCCGATAGGGAGACATCCCAATTGGAGTCTTGTAGGCAGTTCGATATGCCCACAAAGCGTCATCTAGCCTCTTGCTCCAATCTTTCCGGTTAGAGTTAACAGTCTTTTGAAGGATTTGCTTAATCTCTCTATTCGAGATTTCAGCTTGGCATTGGTCTGTGGGTGGTATGCTGTGGCAACCTTGTGAATCACTCCTATACTTTCCTAATAAAGCATCTATGCTTCGGTTACAAAAATGAGAGCCCTGGTCACTGATAATAGCTCTAGGAACACCAAACCTGCAGAAAATGTGAAACCCTGACAAAATCTACAACCACAGCAAAATCATCAGTCCGGGTGGCTTTCGCCTCAACCCATTTTGAGACATAATCAACAGCCAGCAATATGTAAGTAAAACCGTGGGAAACAGGAAATGGACCCATAAAATCAATACCCCCCAAACATCAAAAACTTCACAAAACAGTATAGGTTGCTGAGGCATCTCATGCCTACGAGAAAATACTCCCTGCCCTCTAACAGTTTTCTCACATGACTTGCAAAACAGATATGAATCATGAAACAAGGAAGGCCAAAATAAACTAGAATCTAACACTTTCCTAGCAGTTCTTTGGGGTCCAAAGTGACCACCACAGGCAGAAGCATGGCAAAAATGTAAAATGGAATGAAACTCATTATCAGGCACACATCTCCTAATTACTTGGTCATTACAGAATCTCCACAAATAAGGGTCATCCCAAACATAGTATTTAGATTCACTTTTCAATTTTAGAGTCTGGGCTCTAGTGGAATCAGCAGGTAAAACACCAGCAACCAAATAATTTACCAAGTCAGCATACCATGGAAGCTTACCTTGCAGCTGTAAAAGCTGCTCATCAGGAAAATCATCCCGAATGGAAGAGAGGTCAGAAGGATAGTGAGTGATCCGACTCAAGTGATCAGCTACCTAGTTCTCTGCTCCACTTCTATCCTTAATCTCAATGTCGAATTCTTGGAGCAACAACATCCACTGAATAAGTCGAGGCTTAGCATCTGCCTTTTTCAAAAAAAAACTTCAAGGCTGCATGGTCAAAAAAAGACAATCACCCTAGTATCTAGTAGATATGACCTAAACTTATCAAGTGCAAAAACTACAGCCAAAAGTTCTTTCTCAGTGGTTGTGTAATTAGACTGGGTAGAATCCAAAGTCTTGGAGGCATAGGCAATGACATGGGGGGACCTTATTGACCCGCTGAGCAAGAACTGCACCAACAACATAGTTAGAGGCATTGCGCATCAGCTCAAATGGAAGAGACTAATCTGGTGGCTGGATCACCGGAGTTGTGGTCAAGCAGCGCTTCAAATGATTAAAGGCCGACTTACACTCATCATCAAACACAAATCTGTACCTTGCTGGCAGAAGGTTGGATAGGGGCCGGGCAATCTTGCTAAAGTTCTGGATGAAGCGCCGGTAGAATCCTGCATGACTAAGAAAAGAACGCACTTCCCGCACAGACACAGGGTAAGGTAAAGCAGAAATAACATCTATCTTAGCAGGATCTACCTCAATACCCTTTCTAGACACTACGTGTCCTAAAACTATCCCTGACTCAACCATGAAATGATATTTCTCAAAGTTCAACACAAGATTGGTCTCAATGCATTTATTCAAGACTCTAGCCAAACTACCCAAGCATGCATCAAAAAGAAGACCCATACACAGTAAAATCATCCATAAATACTTCCATGCTATCCTCTAAAAATTTAGAAAAGATGCTTACCATGCACCACTGAAATGTTCTAGGTGCATTGCAGAGTCCAAAGGGCATCCTTCTATATGCAAATGTTCCAAAGGGGCATGTGAAAGTAGTCTTCTCTTGATCTTCAGGTACAATATGGATTTGGAAGTAGCCTGAGTAGCCATCCAAGAAACAATAGTGAGACTTGCCAGCCAACTGCTCCAACATCTGATCAATAAAGGGTAAAGGATAGTGATCCTTGCGGGTGGCCTAGTTGAGGTTTCGGTAGTCTATGCAGACTCTCCAGCTGTTCTGAGCTCTTGTGGGAATTAGCTCATTTTTCTAGTTAGCCACTACAGTCACTCCAGACTTTTTTGGGAACTACCTGAACTGGGCTGACCCACTGGCTGTCAGAGATGGGGTAGATAATGCCAGCTTGCAAGAGTTTAGTCACTTCCTTCTTCACCACATCCAGAATAAGGGGATTCAGGCGTCTCTGAGGTTGCCTCACTGGCTTAGCAGCCTCTTCCAATGAAATTCAATGCATGCACATGGAAGGGCTAATGCCAACAATGTCAGCTAAAGTCCACCCAATCACCTTCTTATTATCCTTCAATAATCTCAGCAGCTGCTCCTCTTGATCAGGTAGAAGGTTTCTTGCCACGATGACTGGCAGCTGCTCATTCTCCTCCAGGAAGGCATATTTTAAGTGATCAGGCAGAGATTTCAGATCCAACTTAGGCGGCTGCTCAGTAGAGGGAAGAAGTATGGTGGGTTGCACCAATTCTACAGCATGTACATCAGTTGAACCTACTGTGCCTGAAAATAAATTCAAGAAAGCAGAACTTTGCCCGGACTGCACAGTGTTCACATCAGAATTAACATCAGCTTGCAAGTCAGAATCACCAATTAACTTAGAATCACCATCACTATTTAGTGCATCACAAAAATTCGAAAAGCATGAAAATTCAGTGCAAGCAGGGCACCGTTTTGCAAGTCAGAATCACCAATTAACTTAGAATCACCATCACTATTTAGTGCATCACAAAAATTCGAAAAGCATGAAAATTCAGTGCAAGCAGGGCACCGTTCATTATCAGTATAACCACAAACAACAGCGTCATTAACAGATGCAAAATCTGGATAATCAACACACAATTTAGCATAAACATCATCAACCACATCATCAATCACATCAATGCACAAAACTGAATGCTCTTCCCTAGGATGTTTCATGGCATCAAAGATATTAAAATGCACAATACTATCACCAAATTCCATGAAAAGAGTACCAGAATGCACATCTATCTTAGTCCTAACTGTTTTCAAGAAAGGCCTCCCAAGAATAATCGGAGGTCCACTGCTAGGAGACTCACCCTCCATCTCTAAAATGTAAAAATCAGCAGGGAATATTAATTCATTTACCCTAACTAAAACTTCCTCAATCAGACCAGTAGGGTGAGCATTACTCCTATTAGCTAACTGGATAACAACACCAGTCGCACTCAAAGGACCGAGACTAAGAGAATTATAAATAGATTCAGGCATGACATTTATGGAAGCACCTAAGTCTAACATGCAATCATCAAATTTATAATTTCCAATTATGCAAGGAATAGTAAACGTCCCTGGATCTTTGCACTTCTTAGGCATGGGCCGGATGAGTGCTGACACATTCTGGCTCAAGCTCACTCGCTCATTCCCCTTTAGTCGCCTCTTGTTGGTAGATAACTCCTTCAAAAATTTGGCATATTTAGGAATCTGCTTGATCGCATCTAAGAGAGGGATGTTAACTTCAACTTTTCTGAACGTCTCTAGGATCTCCTTCTCTTGTGCTTTCTCTGCCAACTTTTTGGATTGAAGGGCTCTATGAGGAAAAGGTAGAGGGATGGGGGTTTCCGACTTATCATTGCCTTGCTTCAATGTTTCACTTTTCTTAGCATCAGGCTTCTCCTTTTCTTGGGTTGGTTCAGCCTCAATTGCAGCTTGCTTGGGCTCTTCTAGTTGCTTGCCAAACCTTAAGGATATAGCACTGACATTCCCCTTCGGATTGGGATTTGTCTGTGAAGAAAGAGAGTTGTTAGATCCCTGGGGTTGGAGCTGGTTCAGTGATGTTGCTAACTGCCTAATCTGAGTTTGCATATTCTGAATGGAAGATTCAGTTCTCTGCTGGAATTGCAAACTGTTCGTTGCAAGCTGCTTCACCAAATCTTCCAGTGAAGGACTACTACTGGTCTGCTGTTGTGCTGGTTGTGGAGGTGCAGACTGTTGGAAATTCTGTTTGTGCTGTGGAAACTGCCTATGTTGGTATTGTGGAAAATTCTACTAGTTCTGGTTCTGGTTCTGGTTCCACCTTAAGTTTGGATGATCTCTCCAGCCAGAATTATAAGTGTTTGAAAATGGATTATGTTGCTGCTGATACTGTGGCTTTCCAGGAAAGACTCCTGCGGTAGCTACTGATTGGTCTGGAGAGGTGCCCTCTTGCAGAGTTGGGCAAACATCAGTGGGGTGGAGTGGATCAGAACAGATACCATATGGTCTGCTTATCTGTGGAGTGGGAGACTGCACTGTTTGTGTCACTGCCAATTGCCTTACTAATGAGGTCAATTCGTCTAGTCTATTTTCCAGTCTCTGGTGGTCTGCACTGGACATTATTGCTGGTTTCTGGGTACTGTGATATTGGACTGGGGCGCTTGAATTGAGAACACCCCACTGCTGGTTTGCTCTAGTGCCGAATTGTTGGGAATTAGCTGCCATGTTTTGCTATCAATTCTCTGGCCGCAGCAAGTGTCTTATCAACTAAAGCTCCACCACTGGCTGCATCTACCATATTTCTGTCCATGGGTAACAAGCCTTCATAGAAGTATACTATCAGCAACTGATCAGATATCTGGTGGTGTGGACAGCTTGCATATAGCCTCTTGAACCTCTCCCAGTATTCATGCAAATTCTCTCCATTTGCTTGCCTTATGCCACATATCTCCTTTCTGATTGCAGTGGCTCTTGAGGCTGGGAAAAACTTCTCCAGAAATAATCTCTTCATGTCATTCCAGCTTCCAATGGATGAGGGTTGAAGGTAGTACAGCCAGTCCTTAACTCCTCCATCTAGAGAGAAAGGAAAAGCTCTCAATTTAATTTGCTCCTCATCAATTCCTTGTGGTTTCATTATGCTGCAAACCACATGGAACTCCTTCAAATGCTTATGTGGATCCTCACCTGCCAGACCATGAAACTTGGGAAGCAAATGGATAAGACCAGATTTAAGCTCAAAGTCAGCATCAAGATCAGGATATTGGATGCAAAAAGGTTGATAGTTAACGTCAGGTGCTGCCAATTCCTTTAAAGTTCTATTATCCATGCTCTTAGAATTAATGAAACTACCACTAGAATAAGTAAAATCTATACTATTAGAAGAACTAGGAAAACTAACAGATGGAACAAAATCAGAATGCTGAATATGCTCAGACTCAGGATCAAGTTCAGCAACAATCCTATGACTTAGCCTAGAAGCCCTTCTAGCAACATGCAATGTTCTCTCTATTTCAGGATCAAAAGCAATCAGGTCATGTGCATTGCTACTACTCCTAGCCATACAGCATAAGGCATAACAGGCAAAAACACTAACAACATATAAAATATGTAAACTACACTAAGAAATTAGCCAAAATAAAATCAGAAACACTATCAAATGAATTTTAAAAATTATGGGATGACCACAGTAAAATTCTAAAAATGTATTTTTGATTTTTTGTAATTTTTTTGGCGAATTTTAAAAATCATGAAAATAGAAAAAAATTGAAAAAGTGGTCTAAACGATGGAATTTGGCAAGAAAACTCATACCAGATGAAGGAATTTCGAGATTTTGACCCTAGATTAACCCAAAAAGGGTTAGTTTTGCTCAGGATGGTGGATAAACTTTGGATACCAAGCTTCAGCACCTAACTCCACAGGTTAGTCCAATTATGCGACACTTGCGACACTTTTGACACTTTCGACACTACTAACCTACTCTATTCTACTCAAGTGTGGAACAAGGAATAAAATGAAATGCAGCTACTCTACTCAAATCTGCTGTTAATATGCAATAATCGATATCAAAAGAACAATGCAAATATTCCCCAGCAGCGGCGCCAAAATTTGACGTGAACTGTCGAACTCACTCAAATTAACCAGGCTTATAAAGAAATTTGTAATATAGGATGATCTGGATCGTCTCCCAAGGAATTTTGCATAGGACTAAATCACTCAATTGAAAAATAGAACAATAAATAGGGGGGATTTAATTCGATTGAAATTAAAGCAAGATATAAAACGAAATTAGAGCAAGAGATAAAAACGAAATTAATAAATTAAAAGCAATCAACCAACCCAGAATTGAGGTTTCAAGGACACATCCGTCACTGGACAAAGAATTACTGAATCTCGTGGTTGACCCTAAACAAATCGGAATCCCTGCATTCATATAGGAGCCCTCTCTACTAGACAATCACCTAGCATTTAATCAAACACATGGCGCATTCACTCATGCCATCGCACAGTGTTCACTTCAACCTGTTTTGATTTTAAGTCCCTTGGGTTAATCAACCTAAATATTAAATCTAACATTTAATCCCTTCCCTGAATGATCAAAATACAGAAATCATAAACAAACCTATCCGTCAAGATTCAACTTACACAATCGTGTTGCTCAATTCGAGTAAAGGGAGAAAGAAGAATGGATCCAGCTCATGGAGAGCATGGGTCCTCTGGATTCAACAACAGAACCCTCAACTCATGGGTTGATTGAATGGAAAGTTAGCCTACCAAGGCTGTGCACAAACAAAAAATGAAAAAGAAAAAAGAAGAACAAGATGAACAGAAGAGAAAAAGGAGAGGCGTTAGATTTGAAATTTTACAAAATGTAAAAGCTGTTGTTCGTGTTGCCCTAATCTGCTATTTAAACCTAAAACTAAACCGGGTCAGGGACCTCCAAAACTGGCCCAAATTAAAACATTACTAATGGCTTTGGGTCTCAATGTAATTTGGACTCCTAATTACAAAGTTAAGCCCAATTAACTAAACATAGCTCCAGAATTCCGTGACTGACTTTGGTTCCAATTTTGACTACCTTCTTGCCGAATTTAGCCTTCAAGTTTGTAACTCTTTGAGTTATCTGCAAAAAGAAATAAGAATGAGGTTAATCGGATACCTAGAACAAAAGTTATGATCAAATATTGGAACAAAGTAAATCTAGAAAATTAACACGAAAATGAATTAAATCCAATTAAACCACCCAAAGTTCTAATTAGATCAAAAACCATTAATTACACACTAAGCAGCCCTAAAAATCATTAATCAAATGCACATTAAGTGTGATAAAATTCAATTATCACCTTTCAAAAATATAAGTTCAAGTTAAAACATAAGAGCATAAGTTCAAGTTCATCTTTAAAGTATAAAAGATATAATAACTTCGCAATCCATAGAAATGTATAATGTTCAAAATACATTAAATAACATAATCAAGAAATCATTGAATAATAAGTGAAAGACAAAGTATTGTTACTCCCTACCTGACTTGAAAGCTTCAAACTTCAAATCTCTCTCCAAGCACTAGCACACGTGCACTATCCTCACTTTCTCTCACAAGAGTTTAATTTTCCCTCTTTGGTTTAGTGTGAGTGAAAGAAGAGCTTTAAGGAGTATTTATAGGCCAAGGGTTGTATGTATGGCTGTGAGCTTGGTGTGGAGTTTCTTATCTAATAAACTTAGTCATTATGACTAGCTTTTGTGTTGGCCCATTCATAGCTTTCCAAATATCATGAAATGATTACTTTGGCTTACTTAGCCAACTTGAATTGCCACATGGTCATGGCCCCTTGTTTCCTTGTGGAAGAATTCATTTGGTGCATGATTACTTAGAGTTTTTAGTGGATTAAGCTATCTTTCCCTATGCTTACACATGTCCATGGGCTTCTAGGAAGCTTTTCAAGTCTTTCACATGCATTTTCCACATGTCTTGACTATTTAGTCTTTTAATTATTACTTTGCTTTTCTTTAACCAATCAAGAGTCTCTTAGTGGCCTTTATCTCTAAATCCATCATGACTTAGTTACATAAAGTAACTAATTTTGCTTAGTTTGGTTGTTTTCTAAATAGATTCCTTACTTCCTAATTAGTTTAAGCATAATTACATGTCTTTAATAAACCTTATCTCTTTGACTTGGAGGTTACTTGGAAGACTAGAATTCATTTCTTGATTCTTCACGTGATGGACTTAGTATTTTCAAGTCTTTTTGTTTTGTCTTTTAGCAAATTAATGCATAACTTATTCTAGTTAACTTAGGTAACTTATTTGACTAGCTTACACGTTTCTATCTATAAATTTCTTAACCAATTCTAAGCTTTCTAACATGTACTTCTTGATTTCCTAGATATTGGCTTTTGTCTTTCATGCATTAATATACTTAGTTTATACCTTGGAAATATTCTTTACTTGTTTCCCTTTGCTTCTTCCTACTTCTCTCATGTGAACTTGGCTTAGAAGACAAGTTTTTTGTCTTTTTGCTAAGTTGCTTCTTGGTTAAGCTTACCATCATTATATGTCATTTAATGTTAACTTATCCTTGACAAAGAGGTTTCTTGTAAAACTTTTTTCTTTAATGCTTCTTCCTAATAGATTCCTAGTGTGAAATCTTATCTTCTTTTCTTATTCTTTATTAATTCTTAGTTATATATATTTAGGTTAATTATTAATCTAGATTTATTTTAGAAACATATGTGAGTTTATCCTATAATGATTGCTCTTCATTAATTGTAAGATAAGGCTTTGAATAGATGTAACTTAGAAGACTTTGCTTCTTCACTAGCCTTACACGTGAGCTTCCTTTTCTTAGAAAGTTACTATTTTATCTTATTCCACTAACATATTTAATATGTTTAACAAGTTTAGTCTTTTATCTTATTATACTAACAAGTTTAGCTTATCTCTTAATTTAGTCTTTTGTCTTTATTCTATTAACCAATTTACTCTAACTAAATTAGTTAATAGGACTCGTGTAATTTTTAAAAATCCCTTATTAGCTTTGACTCTAAAAGCCTGGACTAGTTACTTTAACTTAAATTGACTAATGTGAAAATAATTATATTAGCATCTAGTCTAATATGTAAAGAATCTTAGAATTATGTAAAAAAGAATCTAGTATAATATGAAAAGAATTTAATAAAATATAATTTAGTGTAAAAAGAATTTATTCTAAGTCTATCTAATTCTATTATTGTTCTATAATATTATTCTTAACTTCTAAAATTAATAATAATTATCAATAGCTTAATTTAAGGATGTTACAACTTCCTTGATGAGAGAAATGCCTATATAAGTGAACAAGTAAAGAGTTCCTAATTAAAGTAATTTAATTCATGTTTCCATAAGGTAGAATTGCACATTAGTTAAAAGGCTCTCTAGGCTTTTTCTAAGAAGGTATCTATTCTTCACCAAACATTAAAATCAAACATTAATATTTAATCAATTAGGAACAATAATATCGTAACGACTCTTCTGTCTCAAAAAATAATTTAGAATTGTCAATGGTTAACATTGTTATGACAACACTTTGACTCAGAAGTGATATAAATTTTTTAAAAATAATCTTTAATTAAATAAAGACAACATTGTTATGACAACTTTTTTATCTCAAAAATAATTAAAATTATCAACAATTAATGTAATCATAATGACTCTTTGATTCGTGATTGATATAATCATTAATAATTTTCTTTTAAATCAATCAATTAACTTTTTTCCTTTTAAACATCCAATCAATTGACCATTTTCCTTTAAATTGTCATAATCATAATTTTCAAATCATTGTAAAAAAATCATTTTTTTCAATTTGATAAATAATTGAAAGTTAGCTGAGTTGTGATAATTTATTGACCTAAGAATGATGTCCTTGGCTTAGGGGTGGCAAAATGGATGAATTGGATGAGTTTTTGATTGAATTGTAATGAATGAATTAAAAATAAACCATTAATCTATTTAAAATTCATTAATAATTTATTAAGAATATCCAATCCATCCATTATTTATTGAGTGAATAATTATCCAACTCATGCATATTTTAATGGATGGATATCAAATCTATCCACTTAAATCATTTTTTTAAATTATAATAGTAATAGAGTATTTTTTATTTTTATTTTTTAACAGTAAACAGAGCATTTAGATGATTGAAATGGATCTAATCGGTCAAAAGTAAATTATAAAATTAGATATTCAATGAATGTGTTTAGTCTAATAAATCATCCATTAATCATTCATTAATTAAAATTAATCCAATTCAATCCATTTATTAAATTTATTTTTTTAATTGAATGTATTTGATTGGATTTAAGTATGAATGGATTGGATGATTGGTGAATAAGTGGATCACTTTGCTACCTCTACCCCGACCTTGCATTCAGCTTCATCTCACAAAACCTTAGTTTTTAAATTAATTATCATTTTTTTAATTTTTCAATCAATTATCAAATGCTAACTTTAATATTTTTTTTCTTCTTTCTTTTAATCATTTATCTTAAATAAAAAAATTTCAGTTAATTCAAATAATTTTAGATCAGCTGAGTTGTGATATCTTGTTAACCTAAGGAATGATATATCAAGTCTAGCACAAGCCTTCATCTTCTAAACGTTTATTTTCAAAATAAATTGCTTAGTAAATTATTTTAAATCAATCAAATATTAAATTATTTTTTAAAATTAAAATCCTTTTACCCACAAGCATTTTTTACAAAAATTATGTGGTTTTGACTTTCCTATTATACATGAAAACTATGTAAGTACTTCGAGCAAATCAAAACTTGTAAATATTTTCATTAGTTTTCTTAATTATTTTTGGTCTGGTTAATTTTAATCTCATTTTTTGCTTTAAGGGATAATTTAAACCTCTTAAGGATATTAATATTTTACACAATTAACTTAAGGTAACCGTCTTATAACAGATGTATCAAACGTGCTATAAGATTAAGTTCCTTCCTTTCCAGTGCATAAATAGATTTTTGAACTCAACTTGGTTTGCAAATTAATTTTTCGTTTATTTTTACTTTCTCACCAAAATAATTATTGGTGGCGACTTTATTTTTCTTTTCAATTTCTTTTCACAATTCTGTTGCGGTAGCCCTCTAGGAATGGTTATGATATTAATTTAACTAGGTAACTTAGATGATTTATGGTTTGTTCTTTATTAGTTTCTTCTATCACTAAGCTAAAAGTTTATTAACCAAAAATACCACATCAAGTTGTTCAATATTAGTAATGTCTAGTATTCCATAAGTAATCCCATATCTAATGGTATTGATTTCCTCACTTCTAGTTTCCTTCATTCTTTTAACTTAAACATGGATCACCTTGTCATAGTATTTTCTTCTTGTTAACATTCAACACATAGTTGCATTTCTAAGAATTACACCTTTCACTTTATAAAATCCCAGCTCATATTTACTAAGTTTATGTTTGTTTTCTTTGAATTGAACTTTGCAACAATCATATTTCCCCCCATTTATTTTTATACTAAGCTAGTTAATTACAATCCCACTAATTAGGGTCTAAAGCAGAAATTTTAAATGCCTATTCATTAGAAGAGCTTACCTTAGCATATGACCACAATTAAAGTTCAGTCCTTACACCATTAACTTGCAGGACAGCATCTTTACAAGCAGGAAAAACGTATTTACACAGTCCACATACAATAGTCCATTAGTCCATATCTTATACATAACATAACTAAGCATATCTACCATAAAATTACAAGGTTTCTTGCTTCCTAACTCATACCACAACATAACAATTCTTATAGTCAAAACAAACCACAAAATCATTAAGGGATACCCCAAAACTCTGCTTTTTTTCCCTTGCTAGACCGTGGCCTCAATATGAAAAATTATGAAGTTTCATACAACTAATGAGACTTTGGATCTCAATAGCCAACACTAATAACAGAACCTTTGCCATACAATTGCAATTAATCTCATAACATCATATAAGCTGAAAAGTAACAAGAAGTTTTTGGTCTATCACTCAAAAGTGCATCTGTTGGTCAGTACAATAAGAATGAATTTCCCAGGATTCAACTCTAATTCTTTTTACATACAAATATATAATCTAACAAAATTCTTCATGCCAAAACAGTTCACAAAGACAACATCTCAAGAATAGCAGTAAATTAATCTACCCTGCAGAAAATTACATGCATGCAACTCAAGGTTCTAAGGCTACCTACTTTGAAGTTTTATTAAGTTTTCTGAATTTTTTGCTGCTCTAACTGATAGTAATCTCCTTTCTCTGCCTCTACCCACACTTGATAATCATTAGGAATTCTTCTAGACCTAACAGCCCCATGAGCCAAAGCCAAGATTCTCCTCTCCCAAGTACAAGTAGCACCAAAGCCCCTAAAAATTACACCCACTTCTTACTCATAAGATCAGCAAACAATTTTCCTTGCTCAACACCAAATTTGGCCTCTAACCATGGCATGCAAGGCCTTCTTCTTCTTCTTCTTTCTCTCTCTTTCTCTCTCTCGCCCTCTCTCTCCCTCATTTTCTCTCCTGTGTAGAAAATGAAAATTATGTAAATGGAAAGGAAGTGAAATGGCCGTTGGTAAGGAAGGGTTCGGCTTTAGTGGGAAGAAAGAGTGTTAGTGGGATTCTTGGATTAGTGGAAAAGATAGAAACTTATCTCTCTTTCCACTACCAACTTGGTGTTTACTTTTTTATTTTTAACTTAAACTTGATTAGCCTTTAACTACAATAACTAATCTAAATTGAGAGATTTAAATTAAACTAAGATAACTTAAATAAATTAATTACCTTATTCTTAAGAAAAGGTTTAGATCATGATCCTTTTGCTCTATATCTTATCATCCTATTGTCTTTTAATAAATTAATTCTTTAGTAAACCTCTTTTAAATTGAATTTTCTCATACCTAATTCTCTTACTTAAGACCTCTCAACTATTCATTATGCCTAACCTTGCTTATCCCCTAATCTTTAATCACCTTAATTTGTTTAACCAAGATATTGAATTATATTTTGACAACTCAAAGAATTAATCACTATCTTATACCATATCATGTCACTAATTTTTGATAGACTAAAGTCCAATTAACTCTCTATAATTCATTATTTAAATTTAATTTTTCTTTTCTTCCTAAAACCCTCACAATTAGGATAACTAAATCTGAGTTGACTACTTTAATTCTTATTTTGAACACCCTTATAAAAGAAATGGATGTCAGATATCATCTCATTATCAAGAATTTTAAACACACATGAAATGTAAGCACATACATTTATATTAACTTAAAACATAGTATATCAATAAAAAAAATTTCTCATAATTATTCTATACAATAATTTTGAATATAAGTATTGGGATGATGTTACAGATACAATATCTCTAAAATGTTCAAATGACTCTAAATCAAGTTGGTAATGTAGGTTTAACTTAAGGAAAGAGATAAATTAACTTCTCAAGGTTACTCATGAAGGTTATGGCTTCGTGATCATTTGAGAGTAACCAAACACGGTATCCAACACCTATACGAAAACTAGGTTTTTACGCACACTCTTCTAAATATTTTTTTATGATTTTAAGATAAATATACTAAATATTAACATCAAAAGAATGAAATTACTTTTCACCGATCACAGTCCTTTAAATTCTTTTTTAAAAATATAAAATATGTATAAACTCATATATCGCAAGAGAATAATAATTGATATTATTGTAAAAGAAAATTTATTAATATATGAATGCCAACATCTCTTTGGTTGTGATTTCTATCTCTAATCTTCATTTGTATCTTTTTTATTTCAAAATAAACAAGAAATATACAAATAAGGAAGTATTTGTTAATTTTTAAAAATTAGATATTTATGTTCAATGAAGTTGAATTTAAATATAAGGTGTTTAGTTATCACTTAAATTTAAAAAAAAAAATTCTTATCTAAACGTACAAAAGATGAAGAAAAAAATATTTGTTAAAAATGTCTAACTCAAAATTGATTTTTTTTAATCCAACTTTTTCTTGACTCTGTTTATTTATGTATAAGTCTTTCTCTCTCATACTTTATTTGGTTACAAAACGCTAATATAAATTTATTATTTCAATCTAATAACATTAAATTTTTATTTTATTTTTATTTTATTTATATTTTCTTTATTTATATTATTTTTATTATGTAAGATAAAATTCACAATGAAAATACTGTATTGTATTCATACAGTAAGTTTATAGTGTAATATACAAGTGGTCTATCTTTAATGATATGCTTTTTTTAAAAGTAATTGTTTCCTTTATTTTTTAATATATTTCCAAAAATATTTTAATTATGAACTTTTATTTTTGTGGAAATATTTTTTATTTTGAGTAAATTATTCCAATCTTTCTTCTATTTACTTAATTTTTCACAAACTCTTCTCTATTTTTAAAACTTAAGCATATCTTTAAATATTTTTAAAAATCTATAAATACACATCTAAATACTTACACACAGATTTTCTTTATATTTTAAAAATATGCTACACATAATTTTTTTGAGAAAAGAGGTCTGTGTAAGTTTTAAGAATAGAAGGGATTTTGTAAAAAAAATAGATAAACAAAAGAGAGATTATAGTAATTTATTCTTTTATTTTTAATAATTATTTCCCACTCAAGTTAAAAATTGATTTATTGAAATTAATGAATTATAACAAAGGACTAAATTCATTAATTTATAATTTGATTAAAATTTTTGTTTATTTTATTTTATTATGATTCTAATGTATGTGTATAATAATTTATTGTCTTAATTCTAAATTTAAGTGTTTATTTATTAGTATGTGTTCATGATTCAAAGTTTACTACAAGTTTTAAAACAAATTAAACTTAATTTTGAACAAATTCAGTTTTATATTGGTGTATATATATACTATTTTAAACTGATTTTGAAAATTCCCAAATATCTCAAAAATAAGAGAAGAAGAAACAAAATGCAGAAGATAGCGATGGAAAGGAGGACTAGTGGTCTGTCTGTTTAGTCACACTTGCATTCCTATATCTATTTAGCGTTACAAGGGTTAGTGGTTCCTTATGATATCCAAAAAAATAACCAGAAAAAGTAAGATTGTGTTTGAAATTATTAAAAAAATATTTATTTTTATTTTTTTTAATTAGTTTGATTTGATTTTAAAATTAATTTTGATGTGTGGAACTTATTACAAAATTAGATTAATTATTATTTTATAAATTTCTAAATAAAATTTTTATTTATAAATCAATTTAATTATCAAACTTTGTAGTTCTAAATATGCTTTAAAAAGTTATATTATTAAAAAATAAGAAATATGAACATTGTCAAAAGTGCAAAAGTGTAGAAGATTGTAATAAGAGTATTAGTATCCGTGATTAGAAGTGTCAATTCAAACTAATCCAAATAAGTCGAGTTGACTTGTCTGAGACATACACTTTTTTGATTGAGCCGGCTAGGTTAGAATAGGGTTGAGTTAACATGTAGCTTGGCTAGCCTAGCCCTATGCTGGCTATGGGTTGGTTAGACTAGTTCATTTGCTTGTATTTTAAAATATTTTGTGATATATTTTTTTATTATTTTTTATAATATTTTTAAAAATAATTTAAATAAATTCTATTATTATTTTATGCACTCTGTAACCAAATTTATTTTATTTTATTAAATAACTAATTATTTTTTTTAAGTCAACTAATTATATTATTATACAATACAAATATTGCAAGTAGCATATAACATAAAGTCATAAAATAATAATTAGTAATTGATAGTAACATAACGTAACTATTATATATTTTATATATATAATTAATTAATCATATCATCATCAAAATTATCAAATTAAAATACTAATTGACACTTAAAGCATCATCTTCATGACCCAAAAAAAGAAAAAAAAAATAAACACCACCTTCGCGTCACTAGTCTATTTTGGGCCATTTCAAAATTTAGCTAGGATTAAGCCAAAATCATACAAAATATATATTTTGTCAGCTTAATCCAATTTATTTGTCAAATTATTTGTGCAAGCCTATTTTTTTTAGTCTCATTTTGACACTTATAATTATGATCGCATTATATGCGTATTGGCCCCACAAACTTTGCAACAGGGGAACGGGCTGGTGGCAATGCAAAGAAACGAAGAAAATATTATCCACAATGGAAATGTGGAATGCTTAGATTGTAGGGTGCCATTTGATTACTACTAGTCCTATAGCCCCTAACTACCATACTTAATATCAGAAAATACTTATACTGCTCTTGAAAGGTCATTTTGCACTGGAAACTTGTCGAACACTTAAATTTCACACCAATAGTCTCGCATTTTCTTCATTCTTGGCTAGGAGTAGGGGGAGAGGGGACAGGGATCATTATTTAATGAATAGTGTGCTTGTGGCTCACTCCGTGGGTATTTCATTTTCGTGTAGTTAGTGGTAAGTCAAATGGGACAACTATAATACATGGAAGATTTAATGGAACATAAATACGATATAAATACGATATAAACATAGGTACAATAATTTCACAAAATTTCACAATAAAGGTTGGGCTTCAGGAGTAGTTCTAGGAGCAAAATAATTACCAATGCTTCTGCTTACTTTTCTCTTAGCCATTTGTGATGGATTTGCTTCCTTTTTCTTCTCTTTGACTTGACTTGGTGATGGTAGAGGAGCATGTAGTTTCTAAAAATCTGGTGTGTCTCCATTAAATCGTATAACACTATCTCTATATGGATTTTCTTTTTCTCTTTGATCATTTTCTCGTTTTTTGGTTCTAGAAACTCTTTGAAAATTCTTTGCCAATCAATATTTAATCTCATAAGGAACTTTAGTACAAACTAAGGAATCTCCTTTTGCTCCAACAAGATGCTTTTTTCATTCTATATATTCCTCCACCTTTAAAAGATTTCCCACTGTACAAACATTTCAAGGATTTTTTTTTTCTCCTCATCATAACAAATTTCACAATGTTCCCATCCTATGTATGTGTGTGATAGTGCAAATGCAAGTTTACTCTCAACTACTAAACCCACGAGTCTTATCCTTTAAAAGTTCCACTCTATACCACATTTCCATCTATATTGTTATCCATGCGAGGCAATGTGGGTTAAAATTGCCAAGCCTATGATTTAGGGGACGTTCTTGATTAAATGAATTAATTTTTTCTCTCTCTAAAATTTTCTCCACCAGTTTCCTTTTCTGTCACAATCCAAATTCAAGTCCTTGACTGGCGTATAGACTACACATAGTCTAGCAAGCCTATCAATGACTTAGCCCAGCAAACAAGTCAATGCATACATGTAACTTAATAATAAACATAAGCTACTAAAATCCAACAGAGTCTTTCTTAAAATGCATATATCCCTAAATACAATTAGTGTCCAAATCCATTACATAACAGTCAAACTACACACACACACACACACACACACACACACACACACACACACACACACACACACACACACACAACAAAGAGCTGGGGAAGATAAAAGCCACACAATGATGCTACATTGCAGGCTTCTGATATGAAAATTTTTAATCAAGAGAGGTAAGTCACATAGACTCAATAAGGACATAATAACTACAATGAATTTAAAAAAAAAATAAGAAGTCATATAAGAAATAAGTTAAGTGAAAAACGATAAGTGTCAAAATCAAGAAAATCAAACAATACATGATTTCCATCAAATAATTATAAGTTTACCAAATATAAATTATACATAATTTCTAGCACATTTTAATAATATCAAGAAATGTATTAGATGGGATCTCATTAAAAGAATCAAGTACATCAAGTGGCTCCACCACACTGCAGCCCTTTCCTCCTTGGAGAGGCCAACCATCTAGGGGCAGCTCCACCCAACGGGCTACTCTTTCCTCTCTCAGACCTTGATGGGAGCAGCTACACCTCGTTAGCAGCACCTTGCCTCACACGAGAGGCCACAACTAATGGGTAGCTCCTTACCTTTTAATAGAAATCCGTGGGCTGGTTACACCTCATTGGCAGCTCCTTGCCTCACAAAGATGGCTACACCCAATGAGCAGCTCCTTGCCCCTTCCAACATACCTCCATCAACTCAAAATCAAAGTATTTCTCTTTTAAAAATCCAAGGAAAATAAGTCTTACGGCTACATAAAAGTAAATAATAAAAGTAAAATTGGTAACAAGCGCTAAAAGTAAAATCATTGTCATAATTAGATAATTTAAATATTAGCTTCTAATAACAAGATTAAGGCATAAAGAAATAAATTTGGTAATGGATATTTATATAAGTATATGTATAAGAAGGAAGTATTCTAGAATGACTTATTTGAAAATCAAAATATATATCAACTGTAATAATTGTCCAATTACCACACTAGCCAAACCAAGTGGGTTTAAGTTTATGATGTCATGGTATCACCAAAAATGACATGAGGAGCTTCCAATGTATCTAAGACCACAAATAAGATATCTATATCAAGAATTACTAGTTAGAAACATAGGACAATAAAATATTGTTGAATTTTAACCATATACATATATTGCATATATTGATACCAGAGTTTAGATCACCAAAATATGGGATACAGAAAAACATACCTCTTAAAGACATATTGGAAGAGCTTACAGACCTCCTAATAAACTGAAATTGACAAAGAAGTAAAGTACACACTTGTGTACTTTAGATCAAGATTTTTCCTTCATTCTCCTTTTCTTGTAACTATGTTCTTCTAATGGGACAGTGAATCATATAATGAGCATAGGAGTGGAAAGGGGCAGTAACCCTCATTCCTACCCATCACGAGTCATAGGTCATTAAGCCTACACATATATCAATACACTTACACCTTGGATCCAAAACCCAAGAAACTAGTGATTTCCCAATTCATATGATCATATTATAGAACATGGGCTCTAGGGATTATCAAGTTACTATCCAACTAATTTTTAACAAACAATAAAATACACAATCAATGGCAGCCCAAATACAGAAAATTCTAACATTTTCCCACTTGGGTAACATTGATTGAGTTTTATATCACCCTTTCAAAAAATAATTTGAAAACAACTCTTTGGTTGAACAATTGTGGCCACTAAACATACTTAATTACAATCACCATAAACATGATAAAAAAAACCTAACAAAACTATCAACTAAGAGACATAGGTAAAGATAAACTATTCAGAGTCTAGTTCACTAATGAACACATAATTAATAACCTCATTGGCATGATCACAACACAAGTGTACAAGTGTAGATACACACCATAGCATAGTCTATGATCCTTTTCATGCTACTATGTATGGGTCCTCATTATGCTTTTCCAATAAAACACAACCAATCTTCCCAACGAGATTATAAACATGTTTCTCACAAAACACCATTTCCATAGAGAAAACAAAACGTCTTTCATATGAAAGACTATTTCCACGCAAGAAACAAAATAAAATCTCGAGATAATCATAATAAGAAACAAACATAATGATCATTATATCACCAATATAAAAAACATGAGCATAAATCTATCAAAGAATCATTACATAAATCCAATGTAACAAACATAGAATAACTAACAACTCCCGCTAACCAAGTACATCAAAAGACCTAACAGCACCCATGTTCTCAACATATTTCATAAACACTATGGATCTTAATCCCTTAGTTAGGGGTCAGCAAGCATCTCTTCAGTAAGAACATGCTCAACAACAATTCTCCATTCTCAACCATCTCTCTCACTCTTAAGAACTTAATCCTAATGTGTTTAGAAGCAGTAGTAGTTCTATTGTTCTTGGTAAAGGAAACAACAAAACTATTATCATAGAAGATCTTGAACGGTTTAGAGATGGAGTCCACAATTACAAGAGTAGAAACAAAGTTTCTAAACCAAATAGCATGTGATGTAGCTCCATAACATATAACAAACTCAGCCTGCGTAGTGGAAGAGGCTGTCAAAGTTTGTTTCACACTTTTCCAAGACCCAGCTCCTCCAGTCAGCATAAAAATATATCTAAAAGTAGACTTTTCATCATCAGGACAATCAATAAAGTCTAAATTACAGTAATCAACAACCTTTAAATCATCAACTTTCCTGTAAATAAGCATGTATTCTTTTGTCCTCTCCAAATACCTCATCACCTTTTTAACAATGACCTAATGAGCATGTCCTGAGTTGGATAAGTATCTACCCAAAATACTAATAACAAAAGACAAATCAAGTCTGGTGCACACCTGAGCATACATCAAGTTACCCACTGCACTAGCATATGGAGTGTCTTTCATGGAGCTCTTCTCAAGATTATTCTTAGGACATTTATCCTTACACAATTGGTCCCTTTGGTAATGTGAACATCTCCAAGTTTGCAATTTTCTATATTGAATTGCTTTAAAACCTGATTAATATATGCTCTTTAGGGTAAACCCAAAAAGTTGCAAAACCTATCTCTATGGATCTCTATCCCTAGAACAAAAAAGGCTTCCCCAAGGTTTTTCATGTCAAAAGATGCTGACAACATATTCTTAGTCTCAACAAGTAGATCGCAACTGTTACTAGCAAGCAAGATATCATTCATATAGAGAACAAGAATGACAAATCTACTTCCACTGACCTTGAGATATATGCACCGGTCTACCTTATTTTTCTACAAAACCCATGGAAGAAATTATCTCATCAAATTTGAGATACCATTGCCTAAAACCTTGCTTTGAGCTATAACTGAATTTCTTCAATCTGCATAGCAAATATTCTTTCTCACTCTATGCAAAACCCTTTGGTTGCTGCATGTAAACCTTTTCATAAAGATCCCCATTCAAAAAAACTATTTTTACATCCATATGATGTAATTCCATATCATAGTGTGTTGCTAGAGCCATAATGATTCTAAAGGAATCTTTAGAGGAGACAGGGGAGAAAGTCTCTTTATTGTCAATCCTTTCCTTTTGAGTGAATTCTTTTGCCACCAATCTAGCTTTGAACTGCTCCACATTACCCTTAGAGTCTTTCTTGGTCTTGAATACTCATTTACACCCAATGGGCTTAAAACCATCAGGAACTTTCATAAGCTCCCACACACCATTGTGATTCATAAAGAGTATTTCATCATTCATAGGTTTAATCCATTTATCAAACATAGCACTATATATTGCCTCACTATAATTCTCTGGATCCTGCATCCACCCAATATTAAAATCTGACTCTCCCAAGAAGGTATAGTAATCATCATGATTGACTGGTCTTCTTTCCCTCTGAGATCTCCTAAAAGTAGGAATTTCAACAAGTTGCTCAACAGCAAGTGGTGGATCCTCCAAAGCTCCCTATTGTGGTTCCTCAAGCACTTTCTCAATTGGTTTATGCATGATCCTTTACTGCACAATGTGAACTAGTACAATAATTTGCTCTCCACTTGAACCGCTCCCCTTATCAATAAAGATGTCAGGACCACCTATATCACCCTCAAGAAATTTAGCAGTGATTGCCTTAACTATCTTTATACCACGGGTAGGACAGTAGAATTTGTAGCCTTTTGCATTAATGGGATATCCAATGAAATAGCACCTAGTGGTTTTAGGACTTAGTTTTGAAGAGTAGGATCATATATTTTCACTTCAGCAGCACAACCCCACATATGAAGATGACTAAGGCTAGGTTTCCACCCTTTAAAACATTCAAATGGAGTTTTTAGGGACAGACTTAAAAGGTACTTTGTTAAGGATCTACATGGCTGTTTTGAGGGCTTCTCTCTTAAGGAATTCAAGCAATTCGGCTTGACTTATCATAAATCTGACCATGTTCATCAAGGTGTGATTTCATCTCTCCGCCACCCCATTCTACTTAGGAGTCCCTAGCATAGTAAACTGGGAAACAATCCCACAATCCTCAAGGTATTTAGCAAACGGTCCCATGAATTGCCCAATCTCACCATGTTTACCATAGTACTCACTTTTCTGGTCTGACCTTACAATCTTGATACTTTTATTGTATTGATTTTTTACCTCAAATTTTAAATTTCTCCAAAGACAATGATTTATCATTGATTAGATAGACTTAACCAAAATGGAAAAAGTCATCAATAAAAGTTATGAAATATTTATTTCCACACAAGGTTGGTTTTAGAGTATCGCAAATGTCAGTGTGAATAATTTCCAAAACTCTTTGCTACATGTAGCTCCCCTTTCTAGTTGTCTTATTTAATTTTCCTCTTATACAGGCAAGACTTCATCCTTTATTAACCTTTTGATTTTTTTCTTTAGAAATATGACCTTGACATCTATGCCATAAAAAAAAAAAAAGAATTTTCCTTAATCAACACCCTTTTGGTTTCAGTAACTTGAATATGTAGGGAATTAAAAATATTAGAATCAAGATTCAAATGGTATAATCATATTTGACTGCATTGCCAACAACTTGAGAATCATAAGATAAAAGACAAAATCCATTATTAAAATTAAAAGAAAAACCACAATCATCAAGTCTTGACAAAGAAATCAAATTCCGCCTTATGGATAGCACATAAAGAGTGTCTTTCAAATTCAAAACAAATCATGATTTTAATTTTAACTCAACTAGTCCTATGAACTGGACATTAACTTTGTTCCCATTCCTTACAAATAAGTTCATTTCAGCATCACTCGACTTTCGCTTGCTCTTGAACCCCTACAAGTAATTAGTAACATGAATAGATGCCCCATAATCAATCCACCATGAATTTAAAAGAACATCTACCAAACTACATTCATAACAAATGAAAGCTAGTGACTCACATTTAGTTTTATTTTCCGAAAGAGATTTAAAAGCATGGCAGTTTGACTTCTTGTGACCTATAGCTCTGCAAAACCAACACGTCATATTCTTTTGAATACCAGGCTTTGGACCAAGGGCCTTGTGAGACTGACCATACCTTTTTATCAAAACCATTCTTTCCCTTGGACTTCTTTACCTTCTTCCTCGAAAGTTTCTTAGGGTGCAGCTAAGAAACCAAACTCACACTCTCAGATGTCACATGATTCATCCTTTCCTCCTCTTGTGCACATATAGAAATAAAGGTATTCATGTCCCATTCTTCTTTTTGGATGTTATAAGAAGTTTTCAGTGTGTCAAAGTTGGCAAGTAAGGAGCTTAAGGCATGGTGAACAAGGAAATTATTAGCTACAAGGCACTTAAGGTCATTAAGTTTATTAGCAATAGTAACCATATTCAAAAAATACTGCCTAACACCACCAAATTCCATCATATCTCATGTTGATGAAACTTTCCATCAACTGACCTACTATAGCTTTACCAGAAATTGCATACCTATCCTCAATGGAATCAAGGAAAGTCTTAGCATTGTTAGAGTAAGGAATTTTCTTCACAAGTATCTCATCAACAAACTGCTTAATAAACATCAAGGGCATATGGTTAGCCTTTGTCCACTCCTTGTGATAGTCTTTCTGCTCATCAATGCTCTCAGCAGTCAAGGCAGTAGGTTGTCTTTCCCTATTGGCTATGTCAATGTCTAACAAGCTAAGAGCTAACTCAATATGTTCTTTCCACCTCTTGTAATTGTTGCTAGTAAGAAGTTCAACATTATTAATAGTGTTACTAATGAAAAAAAGAAATTAGAGCTGAAATATAAACAAAAAAAATGATTATTAACATAGGTAATGAACAATAACAATAATTACCAAAACAGGGATATAGTACATATAATATAAACTCTGCCGTGAGTGGAAAATATATCATGTAATAATCAACAGTTACAAAAAATCCAAACCTGTAGGCAAAAGGATTTTTACTGTCAAGATCATCCCAAAATACCATGCCACATTAAATTTGTTAATGAGTTAATCCTCTGTGAGTGAGTCAAATCATATATCAATTCAAGTGACACATTATCCCAAAATTTAATAAGCAGGTAACCTCATCAATTTTTATGAATAAACCACTGTAGTGGCATACACTCATTTCAGTTGATAAAGTCCCTAAATAACATGTGACCGCATCAATTTTCATGAATGAACCACTATGCTAGCATACACTCACTTCAATCGATAAAGTCCCAAAATAATAGCTGACCCCATCAATTTTCATGAATGAACCACTATGATGGCATACATCACTTCAATCGATGTACAGAGTCGCTAAAATAACAAGGATAAGCAATTAGCCAAAAAGTCATTTTTTTAACATCCAATTTTCAATTTTCTAAACACCAAGGGAGTGAACATATTAAACTTAATATTTGGGGAGAGTGATAGTCATTGATAGATACATCAATATATTTTAACATTTGTCATAAATTCAGAATCACGAAAAATGAATTTAAATATGCCTAAATCAACTTATAATGAAATAAATTCATAGTAATTTATGTGAAACTCTAAAAATTACAAAACATACTAAAAAAAATAGAAAATAAAAAATAATTCAAGTGGGTAAAATTTCAAGTCAAACTGACCCGTGCGTGATCATTGATCACGCAACCCCATCCTGCTGTCCAAGCTAGCTTGTGTCGCGCAACACTAAACTAGGAGAACCCTCCCTAGGTTCTTTCCTAAAATCAACCCAAAACGGTCTTGCTGAAGGTGCGTTTAAAGCAGTAGTGTCGTGGGGATCATGGACCCTAAGGTTCCACACAGTCCCGGGGAAAATAGGCTCTCCATGAACGCTAGAGCTTGAAGGTCCATAATGGCTGACGATGACTTCCAAGAGGGCAGAAGCGCAGTTTTTTGACCATGGAAGCCATGATCTAGACCCTTTCACCTACAACACTCTAAAAAATAGTTAGATCTCATCACAAGAATAGATCGAGAGCATGAAATCAGAGTGCCATGTACACGGTGGTTCAGCCAAAGTGGAGATACAAAATTTAATCAGTGTTAACAAAAAACACCCATATGAGAATTCAATTTTAAGTATTCAAGAACCCCAAAATTAATTTTTCAAAAATAATCAAATAATTTTGAGTCCTAAATCCAATATAGGTGGCTCCAATACCACATGTTGAATTTTAATCATATATATATGTATATTGCATATATCTATACTAGAGTTTTGAACACAAAAATATGGATAGAGAAAAAAAGCACCTCTTGAAGACATATTGGAAGAGCTTATATAGACCTCCTAATAAACTAAAATTGACAAAGAAGCAAGGTACACAAATGTGTACTTCAGATTATGATCTTCCCCTCCTTCTCCCTCTCGTGTAGCTATGTTATCCTAATTGGGCAGTGAATCACATAATAAGCATAGGAGTAGGAGGGGATCCTGGCCTTTATACAATAACCAGTAACCCTAGTTCCCACCCATCACAAGCCTTAGGTCACCAGCCTTACACATATACTAGTACACTTATACATTGGGTTCAAAATCTAATAAACCAGTGATTTCTCAATTCATAGGATCACATTATAGAACATGGGCTCTAGAGATTATCAAATTACCATCCAACCAATTTTTAACAAATAATAAAATAAACAATCAATAGCAGTCCAAATACAAAAAATTCTAACAAATATAACTCTTATTTTAGAAATATTCAAATCAAACCCTAGGTTTCAACACTAACATCCTTAAATCCATTTACCTATTGTAATATCGAACCAAACTTATGAAATAGGAAATGCTGTGAGCTTTAGGATCACCTTTAGGAGTCAAGAATATAAAAGGAAGTGAGTAAGTAGCTTGGGTCTCAATCAAATCGTAGCTCTCACATCTCAAAATGCAACTCTAATACTAAATCCTCAGGAAGAATAAGTCAGTTGTGTTGATGACACAAAAATGGCAGTTTTTATGGTGGCTGGGACGTGAATAACAAAGGAAAGAGTGAAGTTGATGGTTTGGGAATTAGAGACAGTTCTGGGGTTTCTGGGAGTTCTAGTCGACACTATATAAAAGCTCTTAAAGGCATGTTCAACACACTACTTATCAAAAAAGTACATGTTCTCATTTATTTTATTCTCCATAAACTTTAAAACACAAATGTAAATAAGTAAATACCCCTATTTGGGATTCAAATAAGATATCATAAAAATTAAAATTTGTAAGAATAAAAAGTCAAAACTCAAGTTCTAGTCCAAATCTGAGAATTCTGACCTTTTAAATTTTTGCCTTTAAAACGAATGATTTAGAGGTTCCTAAAAATTCATTAAAAATCGGTTTTCAATTCAATAATGTTTAAGGATCAATTCCTAGGAAGTTTGGTTTCAAGAAAATGCATATATCATATAGCTCTCCGACAAGTGTCTAATCCAAACTTAAAAAGTTTCAAGACCAGTAATGACAGATGTGCACTAATTATGTCTAAAAGGCTTCAATTACATTTTGGTAAGGTAAGTTTAACTCAATGAAGTTTATAATTGAAAAAGAGTGGCTCAAAAGGTCAATCCTAAAAGCTTAAACAACACAAATAGAACCACATATAACTTGAAAATTCCTACACAAGAGAGGGATATTACATTTTTTAGGAGAAAAACCATGTTGAGATTTAGGATATATTTGAATGTTTGGAAAGCAAGGGAATTGAAGAGAAGAATTGAGTCAATGGAGGAAAAAAGAAAGAAGAGAATGGGGGACAAGAAAATATGGACTAATAGCTAGTATAAGGGATCAATTACAAGAGTATCAATGACCTTTTTTCTAAGAATCGGTATATACCTGATGAGTTATTAAATATTTTATTGATTGTTAGTTATGTTTTATAGACTTCAAATATTTATTATTTAGAATCATCAATTAATAAATGTTTGATAATTTATCAATGATACTCTTACTTGAAAAAAAAAAACATGACCCCGTAACAACTCTCTAAAATAACAATTTTTTCTTTTTATTTGAATATTTAAAATTCTCTAAAATTAAGGTTATGTCTGGATGAGAAATTTGAGAAAGAAATGAGGGAAGGAAGAGGTTAATTTATCAAAAGCCATCCCCTTATTTGAAAATTTTATAAAAAGAGGAAAAAATGAGAATTTTTAAATAATTTTAAAAAATCTAATTTTATTAATTTTTGTGAATATTTTAAAATTTTCTCTATTTGAAGGATTTAAATTAAAACATCCAAACAAGATAATGAGAACTTATTAATTAATCTCTTATTCTCCTCCCTTTTCTTTCCCTTCATTTTCTTTAAGGTTATGTTTGAGAGTTTGGAGGAGATGGGAAAGAAAAAAATTTAAAGAAATTAAGGGAAAGGAAAGAAAAGAAAATAGAATGCTAATTAATAAATCCTCTTCCCTTTGTTTGGATTTTTAAATCTTTCAAATTGAAAAATTTTAAATATTCAACAAAATTAATAAAATATAATTTTAGATGATTACTTAATAATACTCATTTTCTTTTCCTTCTTTTATAAAACTTTTAAATGTTTATGATAAACATCTCCCTTCTTTCATTTTTTTTTTCTAACTCCCCATCAAAACATAGTATAAATCTCTTTCTTTCTCTTCCCATTCAAATTCTCATGCATAGCATATGTTTAGTATAGGGATAAAAATGAAAATAAATTTTTATGGGATGAATTTTTTATTTAATTTGGAATGGGTTTCTTATACAAAAATTATATGAAAAACCTATCTCATAAAAATTTATCCTTATTTTTACCCTCTATACCAAACTAACCCATAGCCTAAAGAAACTTTGACTTGAAATGTCATTAAAAATAAATAAAGAATAATTTTTAAGAATAACTTAGAAATCTTTTAAAAAAAAAGAAATCTTTTTATAAACTCTAAAAAAAAGAAATATTTTTACATAAAACCTTCATTTTCCATTTTTTTTTTCCAAAAGCACAAATACATCTCTAATGAATTTCGCTTACCATCCTAAATTTCCCAATGTTTCCTTACGAAAAGAAGGAAAAAGTCAATTCCCAAGCAAGTCCCAACCAGCATATATATACACTATACAGAGAGCCCTGCCGTAGAGGACACACCACACAACTCTCTCGCTCTTCTCTTTGGTGATGATGGGTTCGTTGCCCAAGATGGAGGAAAACCCGTCGTTGAGCTCCAGGATCTCAACGGTGGTGCCGGCAACCCCTCGCGGCGAAGAAAACGGTGCGTTCCGACTCGGCTCCATGGACCTCCTCATGAAGCTCCACTACATCAGAGCAGTGTATTTCTTCAGCGCCGAAGCATTCCAGGGCCTCTCCACCTACGACCTGAAGAAGCCCATGTTCCCACTCCTCGACCGGTACCCCCACCTCTCGGGTCGGATCAGGAGGTCCGAATCCGGTCGCCCCTTCATCAAGTGCAACGACGCCGGCGTGCGCATCGCCGAGTTGCGCAGCGACAGAACCCTCGAGGAATGGCTCGACGACCACGGGAACGGGAACTCCCTCGAAGGGCTCGTCCACGATCACGTGCTGGGTCCCGATCTTGGCTTCTCGCCTTTGATTTTCGTCCAGGTATGTGGATTGTGTGGGGCCAAGCTTTCGTCGTTCACTTTTTGGGTAGTTGCTTTTATTACTCGCCGTCTTTCGTCGTTCTAGTTGCTTTTATTTCTTGCGGTGCGTACTGAAATCTTTTCGTGCATTTTTTCACGGGTCAACTTCTTTCGCATGCTGAATCTTCAGGTGCCCCGACGAATAAAGCTGTACGTGAACAATGGATTCAAATCTTTTTTGTTTTTCTTAATTAAATCTTACGATAAAATACAATTTAAAATTTAAAATTTTATTTTGATATTAAATTATTTTTTTAAAATATTTTCTTGTGTATTTAAACTTTTTTAAATTTTATTCTAACTTAAAAATTTTAATTTTATTATTGAATGAAACAAAAGTTACTCTTATATATATATTATGTGATTTACATACTCATCACTTTATTATTTAATTAAAAAATTTTATAAAATAAAATATAATTTATATTTTTAAAATTTATTCAGTATCAAATAATTTCTTAAAAATTTATTTTTGGTATCGTTAAAATTTTTAAAATTTAGTATAACTTAAAATTAGTGTTAATATTTATTTTATTTAATAAAAAAATTAATATTTTTAAATTAAATTAAAATTTAAGAGAGTTTATTATAATAAAAAAAATTTTAAAAATAATTTAATATCAAAATAAATTTAAAAATAAAAATTATATTTTATTTTAAATGTTAATATGGAACAACTAAAAATATTTTAATTTAAAAAATTTCTTATATTAATTAAAATTTCTGTGTTATTTATATTTAATTGAGATAATAATATTAAAAAAATAATTTTTTTTATTTTGTAAAATATAAATATTATTACTTTAATTATTTAAAAAATTATGTCATTAATTAAATTATTAAATGTAAAAATAATATTATTTTAATTATTTAATAAAATTAATATTAATTTAATTTTTTAATTATAAAAAATTATTAATTAATTTTTTAATTATATAAAATTATTATTAATTTAATTTTTTAATATTTAAAATTACGTTAATTTAATTTTTATTTATACATAAAAAATAATTTTAATATTATTTTTAAATTTAAAAATTAAGTTGATAAAGAAATTTTTAAAAATTTAAAATAATAATACTTATATTTTTAAAAAAATAAAAAACAATTTACTCCAAAAGAAAATTTTGGCGTGCATTGATGACAGGGTGTGTCCTCTGATAAGCTTTTCTTATTGTCTTCATTTTTTTTTCTGAAAAAAGGAAGATATGCAGGACGAATTGTGAAAAGGTGGTATATGAATAAATATTCTTGAATCTTGATCTTGTTGAACTGTGCTGATTTTTTAACGGTTTTGGGTTAGTGAATAAAATAATAACATATCATTAATCCCATGAAAGAAGTGCAACTACAATCAAGGAGTTGCATGGTTTTATCCAATACAAAAATGTTACTTAATGAAAACTATTTTAACAAAATATTTAACGAAACGGGTTAGTATATTTATTTATTTTTTGAATAAATGATTAATTCTGATAATTTTTATTCTATCCAATAATTATTCTTATTTATTAATTTTTGACTAATTTTTTTAGTATATAACATTACTGTAATATATATATATATATATATATATATATATATATATAATATATATATATTCATGTCATAAGTAATACTAAGTTTAATTCTTCAAGTATAGAAAAAGAAGTGTGGGACAGGTTAGCAATGTATGAGAAAACTACCACAAATCACACCGCGAAATGGTTTCGAAAATATTTTCTTTGAAAATAATCAAATTAATTAATTTTAAAATATTTTTATCATAATTATTTTCAATATTAAATCACTTTTTTATTGAAGAAAAAAAAGACCAATTGTATTCTCATTGTGTATACACTTAATGGTGTACTGTATTGAGATTTTACATGAAGATATGAGACACCAAATATCGAAGGGTTTAAATATTTTGAATTGTAGAGCTTTGTGATTGATATGATAAATAAAAATTATTAAAATTGTAGAAATTTAAAATTATTATTATTTTTATATTCTCATAAGATTATGATTCTGAATATAGACATTATGTATGAATATCAACATATATACTAACATAGCAAAAACCTCATGAACTATTGGTTGAGACGTAAGGTACAAAGTGGGTAAGACGGGGGCATATTCCAATTTAAAATGGCAACTTACATAAAAATAAATAAATAAATAAATAAATCAAGTTGCGGTTAATGCTGAACGTAATTTAATGCCTATATATTAATGCCACATAAGAGAGTGACATATTTATGTTAGACTCCCATTTATAAAAATCTAATTTTATTTCATATTTATATTCACACAATCTACCATAAAAAAAGTAAGTGGTCTTAAGCAAAAAATAAAATAAAATAAAAAAGTAAGTGGCCATGGAGATTGCCATTTGATAGTTACACTTACCTTGTTGCCTCTGTGGAGTTAGGCTTATGCTTATGGCAGCGTTATGCTACTATTTCTAAGTCAATTTTAATTTATGCTATATCTAGCAAAGCATATTCTGCTGTGTGTTTATTTATTTGTAGTGTGAGAAAGCTGGTTAAAGAATGCATGCCACCTTCTTAGACGGTGTATTGGTTATGGGCATTTTCTTCTCTTATTTTAATTTTTTGTGTGTTCAAAAAGTGATCTTAAACCCAAATTATGAAATTAACATGCACTGGTTGGTTTACCTAATTTCTCTTTCCCAACGGTTTTAGCTTTTTGAGAAACTGCATGTATTTATATAAATACTTAAATTAATAGTTAGCATGTGTAAACTTATGATATTTAAGAGATGCATTTATAACATGATTTACAAAATTTTCTACGTATCAAATGTTGATTTAAGTGTATGCATACTTAAGAATTTTTCAAAGATTTATGTGTGCCACCTTGTCTACAAGCATGTGCATTGATAGCTATATTTATTAATTTTCTTAGGTAAAGAAGCCAGCCAGGTATTCATATGTTCAAACTATTCATAATACCTTTCTTGTACATACACTACATACGTACGTATAAGTATGTATATTGGCAGAAACCCATGCTTTTGTAATGGTTGGTGAGAACTAAGATAGCAGTGTTTGTTAGATACAAGCGGGGGCCGAGCTTTGTCATGACAGGGGGAGCCACGGCTCCCCCAAACTTCTTAAAAATTCTAAAAAAATATTTTTTTGAAAGTTTATATTAAAACAAATAAAAGTGGACCCCCCAAAGATGTGGCAAATGGGCAGAAGCAACCTTTTGTAACTTTACTTTCTCGGCAGTCCATCTTTCTTCTTCAAATTCTCAATCCCTAAAGCTCTGGTGCTTTTCTCTTTTTTCTTTGAGGCTGAGCACGTTTTTTTACTTTTATTCAATCTCTTCCATTTAGCTAGCTTTTTGTGCCTCTGCCATTTATTATTTGTCTTGGAGTGAACATGAAAGTGGAACCGTAAAAGAGTTGCAATTTACAGGTATATATTCTTTCATTGTTTATTAAACATGGTCCATAGAAGGAATATTCTCTATTCTTTATTCTATTTGATTTAAAACTGAACATATTATGGATATATTAAATTAGACAGTTGGAGTTGGAGAGGATATAGCAACATATAATCTTTATTGCTTTTACTCAAGATAAATGTTACAAGATTGGTTAGTTTTCTCATTCAACTCCATTAGCTCTATTACTTTTATTTTAGCCTCTGTTAGATTGTTACATTTATTGTTGCTAATGTTTGGCTCCCTCAACTTTTTGGTTTAAGCTCGGTCACTGAATATAAAATTATTTATGGGCTTTCACTTAGGTTCTATTTGGTACATAATATAAGGTTTGATAGTATAAATTTATATTATATGATTATTTTTATATGTTTAGTGTGATATATGATAGGATAAAGTTATCCAGTATGTTTATTTTTATTCAATGATTATAGAATAAATTAATCAAGTCTCAGATAGTCAGATAAGACTTGATAGGATTATTTTATATCAAGTTAGATAAAAAATACAATATTCTAATCCTAAATCAACCCTAATCATCACCGTTCTGTTCTTCTTTTATAGTGAAAATCTTATACTATCAGGTTTTATTCTTATACGATATACTAAATAGAGTCTTAGTATTTTAAGCATTGATTCTTGACATGTTAGGAGAACTTAGATAGAAGTTCATTCATTGTCGCATTCATTTTTTATAATTAAATGTAATACTAAATTGCATGCCCATACGAGCATAAATGTGTGTGTATACCAACGTATTCACATAGTTGAAAATTATAAAATTAAATAATTAAATGTATATATACTTCACATCGACGTATTTAAAATTTATAAGATTAAAGTGCATTACTATATACTCCCACTTACTAAGTCTTGCTGTGTCAACTGTTCTTTTATTTTAATTTGATTTCGAGATTATAGTAGTTATTGAACACTTTAAATTACTAATTAATAACGATAGCCTACTTTTTGTTTAGGTTGAGAAGCTTGTTGAGTGTGTCAATTTAATTACTTTTAATCTTATCTAAAAAAATATTACGTACTCCATTAGATAATTAACATAAGTATTTTTTTTAGGTTAATCGGTGTTTTGCATAAACAAATTAAAAGAAGAAATATACTAAAAAGTTTGTTTAAAAATATTATATTAATAGTTAAGGATGTGTATTCTCTACCTTAATCATATTAGTTTAAATTATGCACTAACATTTAGAAGAAAATGCATCAATAGCTGTTGTCTGGATAGATTCTTTAGATCACTTGAGGAGGGACTTAATATTGGTTGAGGTAAAAATTGACTTTGAAGATACTCTCTCATTTTATATATATATATATATGAGATCCTTAACATCTCATTGATTTTTAGCTTAGTGAATGTTAACAAGTTTTACTTTTTTATTTAGACAATAATATCTTTTTTTTCTTTATTTAAAAGTAAAAAATTTATGAGTATTTAAGATATTTTATTAGTCTTTTTCTTTTTTTTTTCTCAATCATTATCTCTCCCCTTCTCTTTTTTTTTTAATTTATTAAAGAAAAAAGAGAGTGAGTTAAAAAATAATAAATTAAGAAAAAATAGTAGGAAAGATAATTATTGAAAAAAAAAGAATATAAATATTAATAAAATATCTTAAATACCTTTAAATCTTTTACCTTTAAAAATAACAAATAAGATATTATTATCTAAATAAAAAAAATAAAACTTGCTAACATCTACTAATATAAAAAGTAATAGGAGTTTAACTATAATAATAGGAGTTTAACTATATATATATATATAAAGTTTGCCTTAAAAATATAAAATAAGCATAAAATTAATTTCCCCAGGTGTTAGCTGTAGATTTTTTTTTTTTGGGTAAAAAAACACAAGCAGTTAAAGTAGTTCAAGTAAGGAATTAGTCTCCTTGACCATTAAGGTTAACTTCCTTAGATTTTTTTGAAAAAAAAAGTGTAACTTAAGTTACCGAAAAAAAAAAGAGTGTGGTTATATTATCATGAAAATGACATGCACTGTGCTGATGTCTCGACTAAAACGGGTTCACGTGGGTCTAGTAATATAACCGTTTGGGGTGTTTGTCCTACGGAACTAAGTATTCCTCTTCTGGCTGATGCGTCTGTCTGGTGTAACTTTTATTAGAGAGTAGTTTTAGTTTCTTTTTTCTTTTTTGCTTTTTTTGCAGTACCAAAAAAGAAATGACATGCATATCATTTTTCGGTTTAAATAATACAGTAAATTACATTTTATTTCAAATTCTGCACAAGAGACTTATGATCATGTGTATAGATCTTATGCAGTGGCCAATTTCTAGAGTAGTAAAGTAGTGTAAAAGAAAAAGTGTGAAAAAACATTTCTTTTATAAAAGAAGTCTAGTTATATAGAAAAAAAAATACTAAACTTTTGTATATGTAAAATCTTATATACATACCATCACCATAATTATTGCCTTTGCTCCCATTTAATTGATGAAATTAAAACTTGTTATTCTCCTCAAAATGGATTGCTGATGGCAGTTTGTTCATGAAGCAGCAGTTCTAAAAAATAATAGCATAATGTTTCTTACACACCTTTTTGTTTACGCCATTTTAATATATTTTATTTGAAAAAAAAAAGATAGAAAAAAATGTGATCTATTAATTAAAAAAAATAGTGTAAGAAATATGTAAAAAAAAATGATATTGCTGTAAATAATATTCTCTACTTAATTACTCTTGGTATATGCCACTGAATTTATCTGCTGCTATTATGTTTGGCTTCCAGTTCACATGGTTCAAGTGTGGAGGTCTGTGCGTGGGACTCAGCTGGGCTCACGTACTCGGAGATGCATTTTCAGCTTTCAATTTCATCGCCCTGTGGAGTCAGATACTGGCCGGTCACGTGCCGCCGAAAGCTCTTCACGTGCCAAATCCCGGCGAATCTGAATTCCCACCGAATTCAGTTTCCGGGAATCCCATTTCCGTCGGAAGGGCCAAAACAGTTGGGGACTACTAGCTCGCTACCACCACCAGTGACAGTAAAGTGGCTACTCGCTCTTTTCACTTCACTTCCAAACAACTCGACCAATTGACAATGGCCACGTGTGCGTCTGGCCAAAACCACACCCCCAAGAGTTCGTACTTTGAGATTCTTTCGGCGCTGGCGTGGAAATCTGTGGCCCAAATCAGGGAAGATTCTGGGCCAAGTGCTGTGACAATTTGTGCAAACAGCACTAACCGTGGTGAAACTGAATTCCCCACCAATAATGGCTTGGTGTTGAGCACAGTGCAAGCAAATTTGGGAGTTGAGAAATCTGAAGTATCAGAATTGGCGAGGCTGATTGCTGAGAAAAAGATGGTCGAGAACCGTGGCGTGGAAAAGCTGGTGGAGGAAGACGAAGGGATCGGAGGGGATTTTGTGCTTTATGGAGCGAACTTGACTTTTGTGGATTTGGAAGAAGCTAACGTTTATGGGGTGAAACTGAATGGACAGGAACCGATTCTGGCGGATTGTAACTTGCGCGGGGTGGGCGATGAAGGGGTGGTTTTGGTGCTCCCAGCATCTGATGGAAGAATGGTGACAGTTTCTCTGCCAGAGAAAGAACTTGAACAGCTGAAAGATAAGCTGGGAGGGGAATGGGGCATTGTTTGAGATAATTAAGAGACACTTTCACAGACCCATTCTGATGATACTACGAAGCATAACTGGGCCTGGTCGTGGTGGATATAGTATTATTTTTCGTGTTTTTGCAATGCCTATTTGGTTATTGTCTGCCTGCAATAAAGCTGTTAGAAGCATACTGATGCATGTAGTTGTTTGGTAACCCATGTTGATGTACGTAATTGGGGGTATATAATGTGTGGACGTTTAATTGTCTGATAGTTTGGTTTACGGTGTACAAAGGTGAGTAATGGTTCAACCATATACAAGCGAGTAAGTGTATGTTTAAATTACAGTTTGTAAATTTAATTTTGAATAAATTTAATTTTATAAATTTAATTTTAATTAAAAATAAATTTGGATGAAATGATTTATATTTAAAAAAAAAATTACGTTTAACTCAAAAGTAAAAAATAATTATTTCATATTAAATGTACTTTTAAAATCAGAATCACATTTAAAAAATGATGTAAAAGTTAAAATAAATAAGATATAAAATAAATATAAATTTGTTTAAACTTTTAAAAATTCATTTGGGTGGAAGTTTCCTAAATCCTACGTGGTCTACTGGTCTTAGTAAATACTCTGATGTCACTAGATTTGATCATCTAGAATCATGGAGACAAAAGCCTCAAAACTCACCGAAGAAAAAATTTCTCCTTTGTTTTCATTTCTATGAAACAAAACCCTGGATTAAAATTTTATTTTATATTTATTCATTTTATTTATTTTAGTTGTCTTTCTTCTTTTCCTTTCTTGAAAATGTGACTTTAACTGACTTTCTTTTAGAAATTGTATTTCGATGCTAAAGTTTAACAGGTTGGATAAAAGATTTAAGGTTTTTTTTTTTTAAATTTGTTTCTTACCATATTGGACTTTATGGATGAATGGCAATTACGGCAATTCCTTAGATGCTAGACTTGTCCCTTTAGTTTTGAGTAAAAATTTTACATAAGCACTTTAACTACTCATCTTACTACAAACATTGTCAATGTTTGTATTACCAAATCTCTCTAATATCTCTACCTTTTTGCCCAAGCCTGAAGCTTTTTAAACTTTCATTTTGTATGGATTTTTGGCAGCACATATGAATTGTTTCATTAAATTAATTAATGTTGTTCATAATTTTCTTTATACTTTAGTTTTACATGCTCGAATAATAGAGATGATTTGTTACTAGTAGGTATTTTTTTTGGGTAGTTAAGCATAGGATATTTTCTTTCTGGGAGTTGAAGAAACTAGGAACTCTAATGAAGTATTAAGCCAAGTGGTGTTTTACTTTATGAATATGAACTGTGTCTCAATCTGTCCTGCCTGACTGGATAAGACTAGCCTTATTATGTCATTTTGTCACTATTTTGCTTTGCAGGAAGTTGCTGAATCTTTTAAGGAAGACTTTGGCAGCATAGACATCCTAGTGCACTCACTTGCCAATGGACCAGAGGTGTGGTAAATACAGTGAAAAAGTTTCTTTATGTCTTTCGTCCTTGGCTTTAATAAGCAGTTAACTGTGTTATAGGTGAGCAAACCATTGTTGGAGACATCTCGGAAAGGATATCTTGCTGCATTATCTGCATCTAGTTAGTCATATGTTTCTTTACTCAAGCATTTTCTTCCAATCATAAACCCTGTCATGTACCTTGTCTAGCAGGGCTTCCATTATATTGCTTCTTACTTTGGGTTGTCATTCTCTCTTACTTTTTTGATTGTTTATAGGTGGATCTTCAATCTCTCTTGCATACATTGATTCAGAGAGGATCATTCCTGAGTGTGTTGGTTATGCCTTGAAGAGTCCTTATAAGTCAAGTTTCATAACTTCAGACTGACAATATTCTTGAACTAAATGATATGCAGATATGGTGGTGGTATGAGTTCTGCAAAAGCTGCACTTGAAAGTGATACACGGGTAAGCTTCCAATTTTTTTTTCCAAACTTGCACAATCTCATAGGACTCACATAGATGTGCCTCATTTTTAGTTGTTATTTCTTATCCTTGCCATTGGATGTTTAAAATTATATGTCGTATTTTATGCTTTTTCAGGTGCTTGCTTTTGAAGCGGGTAGAAACCGCAAAATTAGAGTCAATACTATATCTGCTGGTATTGGTGGCTTCTCTTTCTATCTAATTTTGTTAATTAGTTAATGCATTTGTCTGATCTCCTTTTCTCTGTTTAATGGGCTCTCATTTGCTATAATTTCTTAACGTGAAAGGCATGATGGCAGGGAAAAATGGGGTGTTTCTTTATTGTCATTTTGCATAAAAGGGCATACTTCGAAGAATTTGATCTCTTATCCCATGGATGTGCAAGATTCTATTAAATGCTCTAGGTATCTTCTATTTATTAAACAATTGCCAGAACCTTCTGTGCAAATAAATATTTAGCTGGTTATTCAAGCTCTACTTTGTACTTGGTTTTTATTTTGACGCAAGAACTTCACTGTCAGATTATATATTATCAGCTACCTCTGTCACAGTTGTATTCTTGACTGCCCATGAAGTGACACCAAATGGTTGAATGTGCTTTTGTTCTGTTATATCAGAGCCGTGTAATTATCATGAATTAAGTCGTCCCGAGAGGTGAATGGAATAACTGTTTATGATTATGTGTCTTCATACTACTGCGTAGTTGTCTCTCCCTTGCTACTTATAACTTCATCTTGGTTGATGTTAACTTTTGTCTGCAAGGTTGGTTGTTTGCATGCTGGTGAATTTAGTTCTTCTGATAAACATGTTGACTTAACATCTTTTGTCTCTAGGTCCACTAAGAAGTCGTGCTGCAAAAGCAATTGGATTCATTGATATGATGATTGATTATTCATTAGCCAATGCACCTCTGCAGAAGGAACTATCAGCAGGTAATATTTCCTTCAAGATTCTTGTAAATTGTGATGTACCATTTCCATTTTCTATCTGTCATTATTTACATAACTGAGTTAAAATTCCATGCAACAGAGGAGGTGGGCAACCCAGCTGCCTTCTTAGCATCACCTTTGGCATCTGCTATCACCGGTACTGTTCTATATGTTGACAATGGTCTGAATGCTACGGGTGTTGGACTTGACTGTCCAATATTTAAAGAGCTTGACACTCCCAAGGACCAGCATTAAGCAGCAGCTACCACATAAAAGCAGTGTCACCTGAATTAGCATAGCAATGATGTCAGTTTTCTTTCACTGCTTCCCATCCCCAAATTCTGCCGCCCCATCCCTCCTCCCCAACTAAGACAATGTGGTCTCCACTTTGAGTATTTGCTTTGCTTTTTGAAGGCTATTCTCATAGGTTTTTTTTCCTCATGACTTTAAACCTTTCTAACTGTAATGTGCTCAGCACTGCAGGTCATATTAATATATTATTATGAATTTAACAATGTTTACATTGATCTAATTTCTAATTGAGATATACATGGGCAACAAAAAGATACTCCCATGTTTAAATTAAACTGATATGCATGAAATTACGTTTCAACTCTCCAAGTCTTATGCAGCTGGTAATGTCTGTCCACCATTGTATAGAAATTCCACAAGAATAAAAATCCACGTTTTACTTCCATATTGTTGTTATTTGTTATTTCATTATTATCATCATCATGTGTTAAATATAGTTATTTTGCTTCCGGATTTATCCAATTTGAGTACATAACAATACGTTCCTAACGTCTGACAAAACGTTGTGGGGATGGGTTTAGGGTAAGGGTATTCATAACCAAACTAAATTGATTTAAATAATAAAAACCAAGAGCTGGATTTTGGTTTTGTCTAGCTTTTTTTTTTTTTTTATATATACAAACTGAATAGTTTGACTTGGTTTTTGATTTTCAGTTATAAAATTAAATAAAATCAAACTTATGTAATTATACATATATTTTTTTTATAATTACATACTTAAAGATTATTAGATTTTAATTTATTATTATATTTATAAAAATATTTAAGTCAATTTGTTGTTTATATTTATTTGATTATATTTTTATTAATATTTTTAGGCTAATTTATTGTTAATTGAGTTATGAAAAAAAAAATTCTAGTTGGATATAATTATTTTAAGAAAAAAGTATTTGAGCAAAAATTAATTAGATCAAACCGAATCAAAACAATTGAGAATAGTTTGATTTGATTTGATTTTTCAATTATAATAAAATCGATCGGTTCTTAATATAAGAAAATCAATTAGTTTGATTTGGATGACTTTTTTCTTCAAAATCAAATTAAACTAAACTAAACTGTACAACACTCCTATTTTGAGGCATTTCGTTATGCCGAGCCTAACCGTATTATGCTTGTAGGACCATCGCGTCCCCTGAACTGGACCATCTTCTTCTGTCACATTGATTTTTAATACACCTTGAAGTCAACTGTAATTTTCCTTGAGAATAGAGTTATCGGATTTATGAGCACTCCCTGAAATAGAACTAGCACATATGAATATAACTAAGTTTCTATGTGTGACAAATTTTTTTTGATTTGGTATCCCTGTGGAGTTCCAAATTTCTGCTTGTGTTGATGTGGAGGTTAGTTTTTGAACTGCATTCGGGAGTGTTATGTGGTAAGGGTGAGGCATATCATATGCCTACCAAAAGACAATTCATCTTCAAATGACAAAATCTTGCTGGTTCTTGACTGACAGTATTGAGTATGATTCCCTTTTCATCAGCCAAGTAATTATATTTCTTTTGTAGATCACTTTGCTAAAGGGGATAAATCACTACACCGTTCTGAAAAATTAAGTATTAAAGCAATTGTTCAAGTATGGCAGGTTTAAGATTTTTTATGAATGACCTTTTCTTATGTTGATTGTAGAATATAATTTTATGTTTTAATCTTACTTTTTTATAGGGAAAAAAAGGAAGTTTCAGAAACTGATATTACAATTATCAAGTGTGGTAGGTAGTAAGGTATGGAATGAAGTTGATTGGTATTACAATCATGAAGTGACAAAAATTTAACTGCCAATTTGCATCTGTGTGAAAAAAAAAGGCTTTTTTTTGTGGCCTCTTAGAATATCAAATGTACTTTTGACTTCCACTCCTCTAACAAAATGATCAGTGGAAGCTTAGAATCGAGATTTTTGCCTGGGTTCCACCTTGAACATACACAAATATACACTCGGAGCCAGGATTCAAGACCTTGAGCCATTGGGGAAGTTCATAGGTGTTCTTCTCTTTTGTTGGAGAGAGACCCCATAGAGAGCCTGAGAGATTCTCAAACACCAACTTAAGATCTGAGATTGGCTTCAAGGAAGTGTTCTTGATTATCACCTTGTGACGGTAATAAGTTGTAGCTCCAACGGTCCATGAGCTAGTAATTGAGTGAACGAATTCTACTGGGGCACCTGCAACAGAACCTTACCATTCTTCAGTCAGTATGTGCATAAAAAATTGGAAAGCTATGAGACTGTAAGGCCTATATTAGATCTCTGCAACTACCTGCTTGATGTCTTAGGTGCTGGTGTTTTCTGTGGGTTTGTATCTGTCAAGTCCATGGATATCACCGGATTAGTAGAGCAAAGGCTATCTCAACAGAAACTTTCAAAAATAGAACAAAGTTTAGTTCTTTCGATTTTGTCCTAGTTTGTCTATGACCATATATTACTTACTTGCTGTCTTTTGCTGGCGTGCTGGTGATTGTTTATGGTAGGAACCTGTGACAAGCAAGAGAAAAGTGATTCGGGCTTTTAGGAGGAAGAGGCAGACAACAGAGCAGATTAGTGCAGATTAATCCCCCTCACCTATATTACCATATAAACTCCGCAGTTTAACAAAGATGCCTAGAAGAGGAGCAGAGCCTGAAAGGGTAGGCTCAGTTTGTTCATAATTGGATCTGTCATCAGAGAAGTCATCGTTTTTATTGGGACCTCCCACAAGGCCACCATATATGACATTAGGATTTGGCTCAGGGCGGCGCTACCATGTCCTCGAATCCTTGGACGCAGCCAACATCAGAGTGAAGAGCAAAGATTGAAGCAATGGAAGCGCCTCTGTGGTGAACATGAAGGGGATATTTTGGTCCATATCCAACCAAGTAGCTCATACCCTCTGAGTTTTTACCAAGGATATAGTCAGCCTGTGCCAACCAAAGTTCACAGTTTTAGTTTACTTGATCACACAGTAGACCATTACATAGATCAGCCAGGGATAGGAAAGAATCCGAAAGATACATTAACATGCCTGTGACTTCACAAAATCGAGGAGCTCCTGAGGCTGAACTTGTCCATCTGGACAGTTGAGCTGGGCGTTTGCTGCTGAGAGATAATTAGAGTAAACAGCTAAAAGAAATGCAGCAGAAGAAACATACTGCAGGTTGTTCCATTCACGCACGTATAGTAAGCCACCTAATAACCAGAAAACACGAGCAGAAATAGATTGAAATGGTTATACTTTGAATGTTTCTTTAAAGAAAGTAAGTGTGTTGATGCAGTCCATTTGAAAAGGAGTTGAAGTGATTGTCAAATCAAATATTCTACTTAATCAACTAACCTGGAGTTTTCTGGACATTGTAGCCATCATTCTTTTGCAAGCAAGCGCAGGCAAAATATTCTGCCTTGGCCTGGTACTGCTTTAGTGTAGAGGCGTAAGAACCAGCCTTTCCTTCTAGTAATACCTGCAAAATGGCTTTGACCATTTATTGCATGTTTCTTTGAAATATACTAGTTAATATGCAACAGTTTAAGGCATTGCATTGCAATGAATTAATTGACTTTGGTGTGGGGAGACACAAATTGTCTTGCAGAATGACCTTCTGAATTAATTTCACATTCCATTTCCATAAATACATATTCCTCGATTGACAATTAATTGATTATATTACCTTCAAATCTAGCCGTTATCATTTCAGAAGACAATAATCATTCCTAACATGAAATGGATTTTAATTTCCTGGCTTGCAAATAGGGAAAAAAAGAAAATTGCAGTGATTACCTTTGATAGGAGGATCTGCACACCAGCATATTTGTTGTCCCAAAAGAACTCTTTCACTGCCCATCCAGTTCCACCCATGTACACAGCATTGTCCACTACATACTTCAGGTGGTATTCATCTCCAGTTGCTCGGTGCGAACCAGGCGGCAGCCCATAACAATTCATCCTTCACCTGAGCAGTTGATTTTAGACATGATTATGTACAGACAGGAGAAAAGACTAAACAGAGAAATGTTTACTCACTGAGTAACCGGAAGAAGTATAGAATTGCTGAGCACTAAATATGGAGTCATCATATAGACCTCTGAACCTATCTGCGAATGTGAAGAGCTGCAACAGATAGATGAACATCAATAACAGCTCCTTTGAGTGTAAGCTATAGAAAACTTTTCTGCATATACAGTTACTAAACCTTTTATCAGTAAGAGAATTGCATATGATGTTGTATTTATTTGGGACATCCTAGTCCTCATTTTGAAACAATTTTCACCAAAATATGATTACCCTTTCATTAATTTTAGTTTCTTTAGATGTCACGCATTCCTTTCACAAGCTATATATGAGTGATTTTTAATCAGTCTGTGCAAGTGTTCGCCTGTTTTGCATGAACTAGCAGGAGACTAGAGTAAGAAGAATTGTAGGGCTCGGGCTCGAAAGCTATGGCTGCTGCTGCAGCCAGTGCAGCTGCAGTTTCACCTGCAAGATCTGAGCCGGGGTGTTCTTCATCAATTTTGTAGGCAGTTCTTGAAGTCGTCATGTCTTCAGCACGCTCCCAGCAGTAGTAGTGATCAGAAGCTCCATCACCCACCGGAAATGTCTCTCATTGCAAAGCAAAATCTTACCACAACATAAGCATGCCTAGCATTCAACCAGAGTAATAAAACTTTTGAAGAGCCACTAATAAATACCACCCAATGAATGATTAAATCTGATTTGGTTCATCAAATTCTCACACAAAGTAATTTGTTGGCATATATTTGAAGGCAGAGTAATTACAGATAATACTGTTTAAAAGAAAAAATTGTGGTCTTAATCAGAAAACATATGTATAGTATTAAAATAACATAGGCAGATGAAATTGGTGGCCCAACAATAGAACTCCTAATGGCTGTTGCACTGGCTTTACCTGTCCCCAAAGAACATTAGGCTGAGGATGTGCTTTGATGAAGTAGTCAGTTCCCCACCTAATGGCCCAAAATGTGTGTCCCATTTGGTTTAAGTCTGTGATCTCCTTCCTGAACTCAATGGCTCCCCATGCAAGCATTGTCACACTGAAGGCCATTGGCAGCCCAAATTTGACATGATCTCCTGCATCATAGTACCCACCCACCAGGTCTACCTGACATCACACAGCCATAAAAATGAAAAGACAGAAAAGCCATGCATGGCTTAAGTTATAAAATGTTAAAACTAACGCTGCAACTTAATTGTGTACTCATTGAATCTCTAAAGAAGTTTCATATATGTGGACTCACTCCTTGCTGAAATCCATCCTTGAGACCGGAATCACTACGCCACTTGACTCGCTGCTGCAATAGGTAATTTACCAGACCTTTGTGCTTCAAAAAACATCAAGCTCTTGTCAAGGGCATCACCGTAGTTGAAGCCAGAGGGTACGCTTGCCCCCAAGTGTACCAGTGCCATGAGAAGAAAGCACAATGAGATGTTGTTCATGTTCTTCATGATTGGCTTGTAGCCTCAGGGAAATGTGGTCAAATAAATTTAAGGTTTCCCTTATGCATACATTGCCATAGAAGTTCTTATATAGAACAAGAATAAAGGGTTTGCTACTGTGTAATGCGTAGTTGTCGTCACGTTCGGGTTGACATTTGACAAAAGGAGACACCAGGAAGAGCTTCCCGCGTTTTGGCGTGCAAATGTGTATACATGGCACTATACGTGAGGGGCGAAGATACCGTGCTGCACCTGTATGAAGCTGAAGACACGTTGTACCACTTATCATTTAATCTGAACCGAGAATCATGCAGAACTTTTCTTTGTCCTAATAAAAAATAAGATTGGAATTATAATGTAGGAAGATAGCTGCTGATAAAGAAAATAGTGTCTAGGTTGGTGCATTCCCAGCCCTAATTAAGATCCTTGAAGACACGTCTACCTACCTACCTAAATAATAATAAAATTAAAATTTGATTTACTTTTAATGAAAATATTTTTTATATTATAATTTAATATTATTAAAAAAATCTAACTATGACAATAAATGCTTGAAAAATTAACTTTTTTTAATAATATATTAGCATATGATTAGTGTGAAAATTTTTTCACTCACAATAAATCATAATATACACATGATTGGATAAGGGTTTATCGGTTTGTTAGGTAAGAGCTCTATTGGACAAATTTTATGTTATGTTTTCTTTTTTAAAAATTTTATATGGTATCTTTGGTCTCATGTCACCACAATGCAAAGAGATTTTCTTGGTTTATCCGGATCAAACTTCTCATCGAATCTCTCACCCCGTCAACTCATTTAATTATTATTTGTTCACGTTTCGTTATTTATTTTTTACTTTCTTCCTTTACTATTGTAAGGAGTTATAAGTGTGAGTTGAATATATGGCATTCTAAAAATTAATGTTTGAGGGATATTTTCTTTAAAAATAAAAATATAATAAGCAAGATTTTTTTAAATTGTTTGTAAATTTATATTTAGGTATAAAAAGTATTGGGTAACTCCAAACAAATTCAGAATAATATACTTAAAAGATTATAAAATTTTTATTTCGCTAGCTTTTTTTTTTTTTTATGTGCCTAGTTTCAAAATGAGAAAACCCATTACCTTATTCCATAGACGTGTGGCCGATATTATGCAACTTATAGTAATTTGTGAGAAAAAAAACTTTTTAATGACAATTAACAATTAACATGTTTTATATAACTTAATAAATATTTAAAAAATGCTATGCAATCTTTTACACTTTCTATTGAAATATATAGTTGTGACCCTAGTCGCATATGCATTGGTTTACAAGTTGCCAAGTCTTATCTTGACAATTAATAAATTAAAGGAGTATAATTTTAAACATTATGTTATATTTCTTCCTCATATATATTATCCGTTCAGAAGATATTAAATACATACAGATTGTAAGAAAGACTTAATGCGGAAGAAAAAAAAAATTTAGAGAAACAATCAAAGTTACAATTCCTTGACTAATGAAAGAGAGACTACATACAATTTAATGAATTGACAAGAACGTTTAACACCTTCAAGAGAATAGACAGAAAGGCACTAGCAGTTTACCTGCAAAATGTCAACTAATAAAATAATTTATGAGATCTAAAACAACACAATATATGGATATTGATGATCAAGAATTTAGTTGATAGCAGTGCAAATCCTTCTTATCATCCCAGCTGACCCAGTTAAAGGTTCAATATCTCCCATCTTTATCATAGCAGCTGCAAAATCAGACTTAAAAAGTCGTAGGATTTTTGCTATATTCGGAGACAATAGTGTTTGTAGATCCTCCACTGAATAAAACTTGATCTGATTGAAGAAGACCCTTTTTCTGGATTAAATTCTTGAAATAGTTGTTGTCAAAAGAATTGGGCGTGACCGAAGTCCAATGGTGCCAACTTCTTATCGTTATCAGGGCTCCTCAGGGATGGACAACCACGTTGGCGAGTGCTAGCAAATCCAGCATCTATGTCACTGGCATTGTTGTATATCCTATCACGAAATGTGGCGCATTGAGCTTGTCCGATTGTGTGGGCACCTGCATGAAGTGAAAATATTTGTCTCAATTGTCATCCACTAATTATGTTTATATATATATGTTTTAGCTATCATTATGATAAATTAATTACCAGATAGAGTAACCATGTCTCTCGCGCTGAGCCCTTTCTTATTGAAACGAGAGATCAGAGTATCAAGATTATCTGTAAAACGTGGAAGGCCACTATTAGCCAAACTTTTGCTTGCAGTGGTAGAATCTCTCCGTCCAAGCTTGACAGTCCATGATGGACCACCCACCTAATCAAAGAAAAAAAATGCATAAGTCTTATTATATGTAAATATACATTAAGTTACAAGTTATAACTATAAAGCATAGGGTCGTTAGGCATACTTACAGCGAATGATGCATCACGAGCTGCTACTGCTACAACGTCTGCACAAGACACAACTCCGGGGCACACCTTCTCTACCTCAGCTTTAGCTTGATCAATGACATTATATCCCCTTATTGAGTTGTCATTAGGAATTGCAGTCTTTTCGCTCTCGCTAGAGGGGCTATCATCAAGCAAGATCGATGCATCACAACCCTGCAAATCAATGGCCACATAAACTGGGATATCCTCCATGTTTGCTTGTAGCTTGTACACATAAACTGCACAGTAATTTACGGTCAAACCTGATGAGTCTCCACATTTGGCTTCTATCTCAACGTCATTCCAATCTTCATGTACCAGCAAGGCATCAAGTTCCTGCCATTCATTTTCCTCAAGGCTACCTTTTGGGTTTCCACAAAAATGCATTGCCTTCTGTGATAGTATCACTAGACGTATAGATTGAAGACATTGAATAGTTGTGCCTGATTACTAGATGACTATTATTGCACAAGCTGACCTCAACATGGGACTCCTGTACACCCAATGCCCCCTCATTGCCTTTCCCCACAGAAAATGCTAAAGCAACCACAGGGAACTTTCCACGAAGGGAAAAAGACACGATCCGTCCCATGCAACGATGGTCGAACCAATCTGGAATTGGTGTTTCTGGCATTGTAATTTCCAACTCATGGTCCTCTTTCAAGACCTGAGACATCAAAACAACAATAACCACAAAGTTTTTCAGATAGAAAAAATAAGTTTATCTCCACTTGAAAACTTTGCTCATGAAACTGTAAGAACACAAGTAATTATAAAACACAGTACATAAGTTAAAGCAAACGTAAAAAGTACACTAAAATAAAATACAAAAAGAAGACGAAATAGAAGAACCTAGGAACGATAACAGGCTTGATGACTCTGTTGTTAATGATTTACAATTCTGTACCTTTATTTTCTTCAATTTTGATGGAATCTCTGAAATGACTCGAAGGTTCTTGCGGTTACTCACATCTATAACCAACTGGGTAAGCCCTGTAAGATTACCAAAGGAAATGTGGCAGCTCTTCAAAAACATTTTTGTTTGCACTAACACATGTTAGAGCATCCATTTTTCCCAATATATCAAGGAAGTAGTCAAGACTTATGCAACCATTAAGGTCAAGATAATCAAGAGCTGCCATGTCGAATGTAAGTTTCATGCAACCACTAACATCAAAACTAACTGGCTTATTTAGATATCCGACAGAACCGTGAACCTCGATCAGATTGTAACAGTTCCGAACAGTCAATTTTCTTATATTTGGAACTTTAGACATATCAAGTATTTGAGTACTAAATTCACAATCTGAAAAATCCATCATTGTCAAATATTGAAATTTTTGCAAGAACAAAATTTGAAATAAAATAATTAGTACTGCTATTCAATGATATAGATTTTTAGAGGCAAGTCATAAAATAAATGATTGTTACATGTTTAACTATAAACACAAAACACATACCTTGAATGGTTCAGCAAGTCTGAGAAGGCTATGGCAAAAGTTGAAGACAACAATTTTCCTTGGATAAAGTAGGTCTGGGGGAAAAGCATGCATTATTAATGATGGCAATTATGAGATTATCCATCTTCTCAAAGGAAGTACCACTCCACTCTACTTCCTATTATTGAGGGGGATCAAGCATTACTCCTTGAATATTACTACTTCCCATTAAAACAAGTACGGAGAAGTAACATGAATTAAATGTTGCCAATTTTACATGAAAACTATAATCTATAAGAAGAAAATAATGATCATGATCTTATTGAATTTCCACTTAATACTTCAATAACATCTTCGGGAAACCACAATCTACTGCGTGCAATAGGTTTTGATGGTGCCTCTTGCCTAGTAACCTCATTGCCCATGTCCTGTACTAGATCATGCATCCTCAATTTCCTGCCTTCAATGGATACGAGAGATTTATCAACAAGTACACCAGTGCCAAATTCTGGGTAGAAACCATACCCATCTAGTATGATTTCCACATATTATAATTTCTGCCCTTCGAAAAAACAGGCAATGTCTAGAAAAACATCCTTTTCAATGCAATCCAAGCTATCGTAGCTTATTCTAAGTATTATCTTTATGTGGAATCTTCTCATATTTTATTCAATGCACACTTCCATTCATCCAAATCTTTACAAATCTTTACCAATCCAAACGTTTAGAATAATATTTATACTCATTTTCGGAAAATTAGGAGTATTTTCTTTTACAGATCATGATTGACAGCTGAAAGGGAAAGAAAATTGGTTTGTATTTTTCTGCATCCCGTGTTGGTCCATGTCAACTATTCGCATCAACTTTAGTGGAGTAATACAATGAAACATCTTCAGAAGGCGACTTTAAGTTGACATCCAGCTCAAATGAAAGTTTTTGTAGAAAAAATTTAGAACAAAAAATTAGTGTAGATACTAGACAGCTGATAATAGTTATTAGTTAGTTCATCGAATTAAACACATAGTCTAAATAATTATGTAATCAGAGATAATAAATCATGCAATGAATAAATAGCATGCAATCAATAAGAATGAGAAATATTATTTAGCTTGAAAGAAAAGACAGAATCCTTTGGCATCCAGGTAGACTTACATGTCATCAAATTTTTAATAAAAAAATTAAAAATTATCCATTGCTGTTCTTTTTTTTTTTAAATCATCTTTAATTCTTTGAAACTCCTCTCAGTATATCAATTCTACAACCCACCATTGAAACTCCTCCCATCATCGAATCTTTGCCTTCAAGCTTGTAAAGTTTGTTCAAGATCTTAACGCTCTGAGAAAGTCTTGGATTGATTCGAAACGGGAATTCTTCTCCACTGTCACACATAGGGCGTGTTGGGTGCCAAGAAGAAAAGCAAAGCTAAGAGATAAGAAGTTAATGAAAAAGCTTTCCATTGTTCAAAATTTTGCTGATGGGCTAATGATTCTAGATGACTCACAAGAATTTGGTATTACTGCAATGTGTGTTCTTACATGGTGAGGCTTCCGTTATTACCTTTAGAATTTTAAAGGTGATTTGTTTGAATTATATCAACTTGAATTTTATTAGGTAAATCGTAGGGCTCTACGCACTTTTGGATTCAACTGGCAAATTTGTTGAGTAAACATATGTAAGTTTAGTTACAAATTTTTAATTAAGAAATGAAAGAGAATGGGAAAGTCATCTGATTTTTTTTTTTTTGCCAGTGGAATAGAAAGATGTATACAAATTTATATGCAAAAAAATTCACTGCTTCTCCAATCATTCATGGTAGTTGCTGATTACCATTGATTTTTCTATTGAACCTTTTTCTAATTTATTTAGCAAAACACTAATTAAACATAATGACATTAATTAAAAATTAATTTGCCTGCTACTTCATTTTTGCAAATTAAATCGGACAACAAATTCTGGCTCGGTTGCAACACTTAACTAGAAAAATTTTGTATAAAAGATTTATACTGGTTCAGCTCTAATGTAGAACTTACATCTAATCCTCAGTTGAAAGTGAGATTTATTAATTTGCCATAACAAAGATGGAAGATATTGAAGTTTTGACTAGACACTAAGATTTGTGTTCTTATTCTATGATGAAATACGATGCTAATATATGTGTGCAGCAAAAATTATATATGTTACATGAGTACATGAGTGGCCGCCTAGTCTCACAGTTCTGCATCAAAACTATGATTGAGATTCCAGAAAATTACACAGTTCACATAACATCTGCTGGTTAGGCTTACTACAGTTTAAGCCAAAAATTAACAAGCATGCCTGATACGGACAAAGAAAGAACTACAATAGACAAAACTATCACAAGACCAGGAAACTTTACATTAAAAAAAAAAAAAAACTCATTCGCAGCAAACATGAAGGAGATGGCATGGAGATCATCCAGATTCAGATCATCACATTTGTCCCCTATATATATGGTAGGTCTTGCCCAATAACATGACATACCAAAATCCCCCAAAAGAGTCTCCAAATAAAACATCCCCAAGGAAAGTAAGAAACACCCTTTTCTTCAATTCAGCCACTTATTTGAAATAGTTACCAGTAAAAGTAATCAATGGAATTGAGAAAAATGTGAGTTCCCATAGTGACTTCGACGTTGTACCACTTGCTCAAGAAGAAACCACTAAGATTGAACCATATTGGCACAGAGATATGATAATAAGTGCAAGTGAGACTGAGGTCTCTTTTTTGGATTAATATTAATATATCATCCGGCAAACCATCCTTCTATAATTGATCTTTCCGGAATAGCTCGTGAACCTTTAAGCTTAATAGGCTTCGAAGTCGTGGGGACCGTAGTAGAAGTTTTGGGATCAAAACACTTGAATTGGATATCCTCCATGTTTGCTTGTGGCTTGTATACATGAACTGCAGAGTACTTCACGGTCAAACCTGATAAGTCTCTACACCTGGCTTGTATCTCAACGTCATTCCAATCATGCACCAGTAACGCATCAAGTTCCTGCTAGTGTTCTTCCCCAAGACTACTTCGTGGTGTCCACAATAACATGTTGCCTTGTACAACAGTATCACCGGGCACATAGATTCAAGAAGGAAAATAATGGTCTATCCTGGTTAGTAGACGACCATTAATGCGCAAGCTGACCGAGAAACGGTTCTGTACACCTCTCGTCCTCACATTGCCTTTCCCCAAGGAAAATGCCAAAGCAAGGACGGGGAACTTTCCACAGATGGAAAAAGAGATGGTCCCACCATTGCAATGATGGTGAAACCAATCTGGAATTGGTGATTCTGGCATTGTAATTTCCAACTCATTGTCCTCTTTCAAAACCTGAGACATCAAAACAACAGTAACTACGATGTTTGTCAGATTAAAAATAATACAGATTAAGATATACCATAAATTAAAGCAAATCAATAATACACGTGATTATTAATAGAGATTATTATTACCTAGTAAATGAGCAATATATCATTGAGCATGAAACATTTGAAAATAATGATTTAATATGTAGAATTATTTATTGTTTTGGTTAACAATATGTAGAAATATTTAATCACCCAATTTTTGTTTTTTTATATTATAGTAAGGACGTGATAACCGTATCTGCGTTAAGTATATACTTGTAAAGATGCACACATAAGCTGGCATCATAACGAAAAAAAATAGAATAAAATAAAGAAAAAGAAAACGAATATAGAAGAACCTGGGACCATAAACGGCTTGATGACTCGATTGTTAATGATGTACAATTCTGTGCCATTATTTTCTTCAAATTTGATGGAATCTTTTGGAATGTGTTGAAGCTTCTTGCAGTTACTCACATCAAGCAACAACAACTTATCATGTTGTTCAATGCATTGTGGGAGGGAAACGAAATCGTTCCCTGATAGATATAACATGCTTAAGTTTGTAAAACAATTAAGAATGAGGCGAAGATCTGCATCTAAAAGACCACAGTTTCAGAGAGTGAAGCTAAATAACTTCGGGCAACAAATTATTGCTGAATGACTCTCTTGCATTGGTTTTACTTGTCCCAAACATTCCTTAGGGAACTTCCGATAAAATTGGAATGATAGTTGTCTCAAACATTTTCTAATTGATTTTCGAATGTGGGGACTAGGTTTGAAAATAACCAAGCAAGGTTTTGCAACATGAATAAGCTACTTGGTAGTTCCCTTAGCCTTGTGTTTGAACGCATTTCCAATCGGAAAAGTCCTGTAAGATTACCAAAAGAATGTGGCAGCTTTTCAATAGCAGTGTCGTTGGCCATAATGCGTGATAGAGCATCCATCTTTCCCATTATATCGGGGAAGTGGTCAAGGTGTTTGCATCCATCGAGGTAAAGATAACTGAGAGATGCCATCCGGATTTCACGTGGAAAGCTTGTGAGTTTGATGCAATGACTCACATCTAAAACAACTAGCTTGTTAAGATATCCGACAGAATCATGAACCTTTATCAGATTGTAACAGTTGCTAACTTTCAATTCTCTTAAATTTGGGATTCCAGACATATCAGGTATCTGAGCAATGGATTCACAGTATGAAAAATCCATGATTGTCAAATGCTCAAATTTCTGCAAAAACAAATTTTAGATAAAATAATTAGCACTGCCATTCAATGATATTGATTTTTAGTGAAAAGTCATAAACTAAATGATTGTAACATTACATGTTTAATTGTAAAAGCATAACACATACCTTGAACGGTTCAGTCAGTGTGAGATGACTGTGGCACAAGTTGAAGACAACAATTTTTGTGGGATAAAAATCTGTTGGTAAAGACTCTGAAGGGTACTCCTTCCAATCAAGCAAACTTAAATTATCCGGAAGATGAGTAAGTCCTATTGAACAGCGCGCTTTTTTAATGATGAGAATTCTAAGGTTACTCATCTTCTCAAAGGCAATACCACTCCACTTTACTTCTTGTTGAGGGGGATCAAGCATTATTCCTTGAATATTACTACTTCCCTTTTAAACAAGTACGATGAAATGACATCAATTACATATATATTGTCGATTTTACATGCAGACTATAATGTATGAGAAAGAAAATAATAATAAGAGTCTTACTGAATTTCCATCAAGCACTTTAATAACATCTTTATGAAACCATAATCTGCTGCGCATACCAGGTATTGCTGGTGCCTCTTGCCTAACAACATCTTTGCCCATGTCCTGTATTAGATCATGCATGCTTAATTTGCCACCTTCAATGGATATGAGCGATTTATCAACAAGTACTCCAATCCCAAATATTGGGTTGAAATCACACGCATCTAGGATGCGGTCCACATATTCTAATTTTTGCCCTTTGAAGAAACAAGCAATGTCCAGGAAAATGTTCTGTTCATCGCAATCCAAGCTGTCATAGCTTATTCTAAGTATCTTTTGAATATCTGTATGTGGAATCTTCTCATATTTATTCAATGCAGATTTCCATTCATTCAAGTTTTTACCAATCAAATTAGACCCTATTACTTTTAAAGCCAACGGAAGGCCCTTGGCAAAATGCACTACACAATTGGACACATCTTCTTAGCTTGTTTGAGGATGGCTCATTTTGAAGGCAATCCAACAAAAGAGTTCAAGAGAGTCATGATCATTTAGCACCTTCATTTCATATCTGTTTTCAACTTGATGAGCATTTAGCAAATGTTTATCTCTTGTTGTTATAATGATCCGACTACCAGGACCAAACCAATCACATTTTCCAGCCAGTTTTTCTAATTGCTCAATTTTATTGACATCATCAAGAACCAAAAGCACTCTACGATGGCAAAGCCTCTTTCTTATCATAAAGGCACCTTCATCAACATTGCTCAACTTAACACTATCATCCACAAGTACCTTGGATAAAAGTGTCTCTTGGAGATGCACTAGGCCTATAAATTGATTTGATCTTTCTCTAACGTCAGCAAGATAACATGCACCTACAAATTGATCAACAGGTCAAGTTGTATAGAGCTTTGGCAAGTTGTTGTTTTCCCTATTCCTCCAATTCCATGAATTCCCACCATGCAAACAGTATTATTAGACTTAATATCCAAAAGAGACATCACTTCTTCCACACGAAGACTGGAGTCCAACTGTGTGCTCATCAATATATAAACGTTTAGGGAGTAAGTCAAAGGCCGTTTTAGCAATCCTTTCGATAAATTCATATTCGTACCTTGAAAAAATGCAATGCTCTTTAAATGGTGAAGTTGATCTCACACAAAAGATGCAGAACTATGATGAAGCTGAAAACAAAACTTAAAAATCTAAGGTCAACACAGAATTATCGTGAAGTTGATCTCACACAAGATTCAAAACTATGATGAAGCTGAAAACAAAAGTTAAAAAACTACGGTCAACACTCAAACACAGAATTCCCTGAATTTAATACGACATCTTCAACTCATATTTCAATTCGATGATATCAGGAAATTCAGGAATCAGGACTATAATGCGTTTCACATTTCCAAAGATCTTCAAGAACAAGGCATAACAACTACTAACTAAACATTTAGGAACTTCATCCGCTAACGTTAATTGATTATTATATATATATATATATATATAGAACTTACCCTGCATTGAATTCAAATCCAGACAGGTTGGAAGCCTCACACAAAGCTGACCTCCATTCTTGAACCTTCCCCAAGGCATTTCTGAACCTGTCTTCGTGTGCAATCATGGCTTCACCATACCTGTTTCTTTGGTGGCGTACATCGGAAGGTTCTACTTTGTAAAAGATTGGCAAAACATGTTGGTTCATTTGCTTCCTGCAGTCGAGGATCTTGGCAAGCTCGTCAAGGCACCATGTAGAAGACGCGTAATTCTCAGAGAAGACAACAATTGAAATCCTTGATTCTTCAATAGCAGTAAGTAGAGCAGGTGAAATGAGTTGCCCTCTCTCCATCTCCTCTTCATCCATGAAGACGACGAGTCCCCTTTTGCGTAAAGCATCATAGAGATGACCCGTAAATGCGTGGCGGGTATCCTCGCCTCTGAAACTGAGGAAAACATCATAGCTATATTTGTGTTCCCCGACAGCTGGCAGCGGCAACACCGTTTCTGGGATTGCTGCAACAGCAGAATTCGCGTCGGCAACTAGGATAGGTGCCGTTTCTGGAATGGTTGCAACAGCAGAATTCACATCGGCGACTGGGATGGTTGCTTCCGTGACCCCATGGCTGGGAGGACGGTCGAGGACAGGTGGTCCCTTATTCTTGCTGGGAACACAACCTCCTCCTTTCCCCATCAGGACCAATCTAAATTAAAGTGAAGATATAATAACTAATGGCCACTTACTATGAATCTGTGATCAGGGTATTACTACTTGCAGTGTGATATATAGTTTCAGCAACAAAAGGAATTAACTAGCAGCAGAAGCATGATGGGTGCAATGACATTAACTAGCAGTGGAAATATACATGATGTGGACTGGCAGGGAGACGTGTCGTTAAGGTAATAAAACGCGTATGGGGAGCAAGTAGAGACAATACATCTTAGTTGATTGGAATGAGGAATTAACGAAAAGGAAAGCTAAAGACCAAACGGGCGATTGAGACCTGCTGATTGCCTTTCTTATCAGGTCGTTTTCATTTATTCGTTTGTTTAAAGAAAAAAAAGTATAATCAAAGCTTTAAGAACCCAAAAGCAGAATTTGATTCGTTTCACTATTGAAGTGGAGTCTACGTATGATCATATAAATGCAGGTGTCAAGTGTCAACGTTTAATTGTTATATATATATATATAACCACAAAGTTGAGACGTGCCGACTGCCTTTATTATTCCTTTTTTTTTTATATATAAGAAAAAGGGAACTTTAAGATCAGAACTTCTTTTTTCTGGAGGTTCTATGATTGCCCCTGTGAGGAGTTTTGAATTATATTGAAACCGACAGGTTTCTCTACACATTTTCCTGTTTTTCTTTTACAATGATAAGCTGATAGCACATTAGTTTAAATCTATGACTTTATTAAAATTATTGAAATATTTCATCATTAGTTTACTGTCGTGTAATTTAATTAAACAAAAAAATTATCCATATTTCTTGAATCGTATTCCTTCTCTTTAGTTGGAAATAAATTTTGTTTAGTTAATAATATTTTATTATTGGATAGAATTATGGACAAAGAAAGGGAACTTAAAAATTTAAAAACAAAAATGCTAATTCTTAGGAAGTTTGGTTTTTGAAATAGAGAAATTTTTGTATACTTTTATTATAGTATAACTTATCAGTGAATATGTGACATGTGGTTCTCTATAATCATTCAGTCGTTAGATTAAATATATAATTTTAAATAAAATTAAAATTAAATCTAAATCCTTGAGATTTTCTTAAGAGTATTACTCTCAAAGTAAGTAAGAATTAATTTTCTCCGTGCCAATGAAAATTAACTAAACTGATAGGATGGAACTGTATATTATTAAAGATTTTTCTTTCGAATTTTGTTAGAATTCTTTATTAATAGGTGATTTGTATTGTAAGTATTCACTTAAACTTATGACATGTCTTAATCTTATAATAATATAGCATCTCTTTTTCAAAAACTTTGCTTTACAAAAGAAAAGTAAATTCTTTCCATATCGTGCCATGTTCCAAAATAATATTATTAAAAGCAAACCATTTAACGTTGCCACATCATTTGTAATGAAATTCGTAAAAATAATTTGGTGTGAAATAATAATACTCAAATTTAAATTCTAGACATGCATGCTCTTCTAATTTTCATCCAGCTTTTCAAGATTATGGAAAAATTAATTATTTATGGCAATTAAACTATTTTGGTAGTTAATTTGATAAAAGATATATAAGATTGAGTAAGTATAAATTCGTATGGAGAATAATACTTTTATTTAATTAAAAGCACATACAGGTACATTATCTTTTAGCTTACTTGATGGTGTATTAGAATCAATATTGTTAAAATCAAATTAGATAGCAAAATGGTAAGATTTTTGTTTCTACTATTTAAATTAATTAATCGAACTAAAATATGTCATAAAAATAATTGACACACAATAATATAAAATTCATGAACAAAATCATAAATTTTAAAAAATATTAATTTTTTTAAATTAATAACTGATGAATTCAAGCATTCAATCTGTCGCTTCAAACAGTTTTGACCAGTCTAAATTGACATAACTGTAAATTTGGTTATGAAATTGAATCATAACCGACGAAGTATCTGGTTCACAGTTGAACAGATCAGATTATCGATCCATTCTAATTCTAATAATAGTTATTAGAACTTAAATAAATTCATCTGATATTTAAGAGTAATTGTTAGATATCATTCATCTTTTTTTCTTTTTTACTGAGTTACTCATAAAATTGTAGATAAAAATTATCACACTGGACTAGATCTTACTTACCAGTTGCCACTTAGTCACTTCTATTTTGAAGTCATTCGGCTATCTTGTTATTAGTAACAATGTGAACTGAATTTCACTATTTCTCACGCTAATTATGTAAAATCAAATTTCTTATATTTTTTTCTTAGCTGCAGTAAGAAAATTTCCACAAACCGAGAGAAAAAAAGAGAGAAATCTTTCCTGCATTATTTTGTCTAACCTTTACGAATTTGTCCAGATTAATTCTAATTGAAAACTCTGAGCTTGCACAGGTGACAACAATGGCGCGTGGTAGAACAGTTTTCGATGATATTCAATCCCTCCTCTTTGGTTTGAAGAAGGACTATCTTGTTCAGAATAACGGTGATCAGGTGCTTCTTTGCTCTACTTCATTTGATCAATGCGATTTCTCTTTTGCACTTTCTCGGGAAAGTATGATGTCTAGGATGGGAGTTGGGAGATAATTGGAAGGACTTTATGGAACTAGTCATTTTCGTTGTCTCTGTCGTTTCTGGTATGGTTTTTTCATTTTTTTTCTCTGCGCTCTGCTATATGATATATATCTTAAAAGTATTTTCTTCCTTAATTATGTTGAACCCCATTTGTCCAAGGTTCATAGGACGCAAATACGTTGGTGTTGGATGGCCTTAACTATGAGATTTTGATCAAGTGCCTTAGTACTAGTTTAATAATGTGCTGCCTTCTGGGTATCTGACGTTGATTCTGTTTAATCGTTTGCTGTTTCAGCTGACTCACGATTTTCTTTTCTTTTTCCCTTTTTCTCCAAGTGTGAGTGACTTTGTTTTCGTAGTTTGCCTAGCACTAGTAGTAATTAAAAGGGTTATGCATTCTGGCGCACTATTTGGTATTGCCTTTCTCAAGGCTTGTACAACAGCTAATCTGGATCAAGATAGGGTGCTGGGTTTGCAACCAGGGAGCTGGATATTTTAACTGCAAGTATGCAAAAATGCAACGCGTTGCAAGCTCTGATTGATGCAAGCGTTGCATAGTTTTGCAATGCATTTACTATTACTAAATCTGGACTCAGTAGAGTATGGTGGCTTCTTGTCCATGGTGCTGGAAATTGGATCAAGTTGTTAACTGGTCCTGAAAATACATGGGTCAGAGTTCAAAGAATAATAATATTTAAAAACAAAGAAAGAAAAGACCCTAATATGTTCGACTTTGGTTACTGCTGATTATATGAACTGTTTTAAGTGGAAAATTTATTGAATGAATAATCATATTTAGACTCATATTTACAGATCATGATTGGTAGCAGCTTGAAGGGAAAGAAAATCGGTATATATTTTTCGGCATCTGGGTGCGAACCATGTCAACTATTCACACCAATTTTAGTGGAGGTATACAATGAAATCACTTCAAAAGGTGACTTTGAGATCATCTTTGTCACATCTAACAAAGATGAGGAGTCATTTAATAGGAATTTTTCCAAGATGCCATGGCTTGCTATCCCATTTTCTGATTCAGACACAGGCAATCGCCTTGATGAATTATTCAAGGTGAGGGAAATTCCTCACCTTGTGATACTTGATGAAAATGGAAAAGTTGTCACTGAAAGTGGAGTTGAGGTTATTCGTGCGTATGGAGTTGAAGGATACCCCTTCACATCAGAAAGGATCAAAGAGTTGAATGAAGAAGAAGAGAACGCTAGGAGGAATCAATCCTTGAGATCTATCTTTTTCTGCCGTTGACGTGACTTCGTGAAATCTTCCAATGAAAAGAAAGTAAATTTCATTAACTTTGTTCTCTTTGTTTGATATATATACTGTACTTATTTTAGTGAATGAATTTTTGTTTTTTTCCCGCTTCATGAAATATAGGTACTTGTCTTTGAACTTGAGGGGAGGACAGTGGGTCTGTATTTCTCTGTGTTTTTGTATCAATTATGCAATGACTTTACTCCACAGCTTGCGGAGGTTTATGAGCAGCTGAAGGAAAATGGTGAGAATTTTGAGGCTGTGTTGATACCCTTAAATGATGATGAAGAATTGTTCGAGCAAGGATTAAAAGATATAACTTGGTTTTCGTTGCCTTTAAAGGACAAGAGCTGCGAGAAACTGGCTCGGTACTTTAAGCTGTCAACCTTGCCCACTATGGTTATTATTAGGCCAAATGGGAAAACTCTTCAGTTCAATGCCGCTGAAGCCATTGAGGAGCACGGGGTTGATGCATGCCCTTTCACTCCTGAAAAGTTTGCTGAGTTACTTGAGGTAGAGAGGACCAAAGAGGAAGCCCAAACCCTTATCTCAATCTTGTTTTCTGGGGATAGTGTCATAGGAAAGGATGGTGTCAAGGTATTTCTCTGTCCTTTTTTTTAATCTTGCTTTGTACAATGCTACTATCCCTTTATCTCTCCTCTGTCCTCTCTTACTCTACCATCTCAGATTCCAATCTCAGAGGTAATGGGGAAGAACATCCTTCTCTATTTCTCAGCTCTGTGGAGTCGTCCATGCCATGTATTCCTACCAAAACTCATCAAAGCATATCACGACATCAAGGCTGAGGATAGTGCGCTTGAGATCATTTTCGCCTCTATTAATGATGATCAAGCATCATATGATGAATTCTTTGCTGGAATGCCATGGGTGGCACTTTCCTTTCGTGACAAAAGGGTGGAAGAACTGGGTCTCACATTAAAGGTAGATGGCCCTATGCTTGTGGCCATTGGACCGGGTGGCCAGACCATCACAAAAGAAGCTAGAGATCTTTGTCTGGTTACAGGAGCAGATGTTTATCCTTTCACAAGGAAGATACTAAAAGAAGTAGAGGCAAAATATGAAGAGATTGCAAAGGGGTGGCCTGAACATGTAGCGCATGCTAAACATGAGCATGAGCTTGTCTTAGCTTGCCGTCGGATTTATATTTGTGATGGTTGTTGTGAGAGGGGACGCATATGGTCATACCGTTGTAAAGATTGTGACGTTGATCTCCATAAAAAATGTGCATTGGAGGACAAATTGAGCAAGGACAATACCAGGTTAGAAGTGGAAAGCGCCAAAGATGGATGAGGTTGTGTCGACGTCTGCTTTAAACCTTGAACTCCGCTTCTTATTTTGGGAAATAAGTAGTTATCTGCATGTGATAGCAGTTTAGGCCTTCTGTATTATGCCGTGGAAGTTGAAATTGTGATTAAAGTGACCATTTTCATTTTCATTGAGTAGTTATCTTCTGTATTATCTGAGTGTTCCTCCATGTGCCTGTATTTTTAATCTAACCTGACAAAAAAAAGAGATAGTGTATTATTAAGTTCAAATGAAATTGATAGAAATTCCAATGAGACTAGATCAAATTCATGCTGAAAAGATTGCGACAAGAGAATAACAAAGATAGAAAAAATATAAATTTAAAGTAAAATACTATGAAAATATAAAAAGAAAAAAAAAAGTAAAATCACACTTGAAAAGGTACCAAAAATAACAAAACAAAAAGATACCGTATGTACCAAATTATAGGTGGAATATCACGAAATGGATTAAGATTGAAGGGTTTCAACTTCAAGCCACGCCAAATTGCTGAATGAAGAGTGCATAGAAAATCAGAAGCAGAGCAATTTTTTTCGAACTAAGAATATTGCAAAGCAGGAGGGGTCAGAGATAGTGTTAGTGTCAGGCTGAGGTTTGGAGTCATCAGGAACCTCGTCCTCCAAGTATTCGTATTCTTCTTTTCCATGGTTTGAAGCTTCTATTCCAATTTGTTCCTTCTTCTTACCATTACCCTATATCACATCTAACATCTATTTCAAGGTAAACTCATCCTCCTTACTGTCGTCTTCTTCTAGCTTTGACCCTGAGGTTGCCCCTTTGTCTCTTCCCAGAGCCCCAACCCTCCTCGACATTCTCTGTAATGCTCCCATCACTACTAGGTGACTTTCTAAGACCGAAGGTGGCATATCTTTAAAATACCCGCTTTCTTCGTGATCCTTGCCCTGCAGCAACGACCCTCTGAATATTTCTGGCAGATTCAATTCCTCTATCCCATGTCTTACTTTTTCCTCTTCCTTTCTCTTTCATAATCCATTGCCAAATTCATATTCTTCTATAGCCTTTCAAAAACATAAGTTCAAGTTAAAATATAAGAGCATAAGCTCAAGTTCATCTTTAAAGTATAAAAGATATAATAACTTCACAATCCATGAAAATGTATAATGCTCAAAATATATTAAATAACATAATCAAGAAATCATTGAATAATAAGTGAAAGAAAAAGTATTGTTACTCCCTACTTGACTTGAAAGCTTCAAACTTCAAATTTCTCTCCAAGTACTAGTACATGTGTACTATCCTCACTTTCTCTCACAAGAGTTTTGTTTTCCCTCTTTGGTTTAGTGTGAGTGAAAGAAGAGCTTTAAGGAGTATTTATAGGCCAAGGGTTGTATGTATGATCGTGAGCTTGATGTGGGGTTTCTTATCTAATAAACTTAGTCATTATGACTAGCTTTTGTGTTGGCCCATTCATAGCTTTTCAAATATCATGAAATGATTACTTTGGCTTACTTAGCCAACTTGAATTGCCACATGGTCGTGGCCCCTTGTTTCCTTGTAGAAGAATTCATTTGGTGCATGATTACTTAGAGTTTTAGTGGATTAAGCTATCTTTCCCTATGCTTACACATGTCCATAGGCTTCTAGAAAGTTTTTCAAATCTTTCACATGCATTTTCCACATGTCTTGACTATTTAGTCTTCTAATTATTACTTTGCTTTTCTTTAACCAATCAAGAGTCTCTTAGTGGCCTTTATCTCTAAACTCATCATGACTTAGTTACATAAAGTAACTAATTTTGCTTAGTTTGGTTGTTTTCTAAATAGATTCCTTACTTCCTAATTAGTTTAAGCATAATTACATGTCTTTAATGAAACTTATCTCTTTGACTTGGAGGTTACTTGGAAGACTAGAATTCATTTCTTGATTCTTCACGTGATGGACTTAGCATTTTCAAGTCTTTTTGTTTTGTCTTTTAGCAAATTAATGCAAAACTTAGTCTAGTTAACTTAGGTAACTTATTTGACTAGCTTACACGTTTCTATCTATAAATTTCGTAGCCAATTCTAAGCTTTCTAACATGTACATTTTGATTTCCTAGATATTGGCTTTTGTCTTTCATGCATTAATATACTTAGTTTATTCCTTGGAAATATTCTTTACTTGTTTCCCTTTGTTTCTTCCTCCTTCTCTCATGTGAACTTGGCTTAGAAGACAAGTTTTTTGTCTTTTTTCTAAGTTTCTTCTTGGTTAAGCTTACCATCATTACATGTCATTTAATGTTAACTTATCCTTGACAAAGAGGTTTCTTGTAAAACTTTTTCCTTTAATGCTTCTTCCTAATAGCTTCCTAGTGTGAAATCTTATCTTCTTTTCTTATTCTTTATTAATTCTTAGTTATATATATTTAGGTTAATTATTAATCTAGATTTATTTTAGAAACATATGTGAGTTTATCCTATCGTGATTGCTCTTCATTAATTGTGAGATAAGGCTTTGAATAGATGTAACTTAGAAGACTTTGCTTCTTCACTAGCTTTACACGTGAGCTTCCTTTTCTTAGAAAGTTACTATTTTATCTTATTCCACTAACATATTTAATATGTTTAACAAGTTTAGTCTTTTATCTTATTATACTAACAAGTTTAGCTTATCTCTTAATTTAGTCTTTTGTCTTTATTCTATTAACCAATTTACTCTAACTAAATTAGTTAGTAGGACTCGTGTAATATTTAGAAATCCTTTATTAGCTTTGACTCTAAAAACCTGAACTAGTTATTTTAACTTAAATTGACTAATGTGAAAATAATCATATTTAAAACCTCGTCTAATATATAAAGAATCTTAGAATTATGTAAAAAAGAATCTAGTATAATATGAAAAGAATTTAATTGGAATCTAATTTAGTGTAAAAAAAATTATTCTAAGTTTATCTATTTCTCTTATTGTTCTATAATATTATTCTTAACTTCTAAAATTAATAATAATTATCAATAGCTTAATTTAAGGATGTTACAACTTCCTTGATGAGAGGAATGCCTATATAACTGAACAGGTAAAGGGTTCCTAATTAAGGTAATTTAATTCATGTTTCTATAAGGTAGAATTGCACATTAGTTAGAAGGCTCTCTAACCTTGTTCTAAGAAGGTATCTATTATTCATCAAACATTAAAATCAAACATCAATATTTAATCAATTAGAGACAATAATATCATAACGACTCTTCTGTCTCAAAAAATAATCTAGAATTGTCAATGGTTAACATTGTCATGACAACACTTTGACTCATAAGTTATATAAATTTTTGGAAAATAATCTTTAATTAAATAAGGACAACATTGTTATGACAACACTTTTATCTCAAAAATAATTAAAATTATCAACAATTAATGTAATCATAATGACTCTTTGATTCGTGATTGATATAATCATTAATAATTTTCTTTTAAATCAATCAATTAACTTTTTTCCTTTAAACATCCAATCAATTGACCATTTTCCTTTAAATTGTCATAATCATAATTTTCAAAATCATTGTAAAAAAATCATTTTTTTCAATTTGATAAATAATTGAAAGTTAGCTGAGTTGTGATAATTTGTTGGCCTAAGAATGATGTCCCTGGCTTAGGGGTGGCAAAATGGATGAATTGGATGAGTTTTTGATTGAATTGTAATGAATGAGTTAAAAATAAACCATTAATCTATTTAAAATTCATTAATAATTTATTAAGAATATCCAATCCATCCATGATCCATTGAGTGAATAATTATCCAACTCATGCATATTTTAATGGATGGATATCAAATCTACCCATTTAAATCATTTTTTTAAATTATAATAGTAATAGAGTATTATTTATTTTTATTTTTTAGCAGTAAACAGAGCATTTAGATGATTGAAATGGATCTAATCTGTCAAAAGTAAATTATAAAATTAGACATTCAATGAATGTGTTTAGTCTAATAAATCATTCATTAATCATTCATTAATTAAAATTAATCCAATTCAATTCATTTATTAAATTTATTATTTTAATTAGATGTATTTAATTGGATTTAAGTATGAATGGGTTGGATGATTGGTGAATTAGTGGATCACTTTGCTATCTCTACCGTGACCCTGCATTCAGCTTCATCACACAAAACCTTAGTTTTTAAATTAATTATCATTTTTTTAAATTTTCAATCAATTATCAAATGCTAACTTTAATATTTTTTTCTTTTTTCTTTTAATCATTTATCTTAAATAAAAATTTTTCAATTAATTCAAATAATTTTAGATCAGCTGAGTTGTGATATCTTGTTAATCTAAGGAATGATATACCAAGTCTAACACAAACCTTCATCTTCTAAACGTTTATTTTCAAAATAAATTGCTTAGTAAATTATTTTAAATCAATCAAATATTAAATTATTTTTTAAAATTAAATCCTTTTACCCACAAGTATTTTTTACAAAAATTATGTGGCTTTGACTTTCCTATTACACATGAAAACTATGTAGGTATTTCGAGCAAATCAAACTTGTAAATATTTTCGTTAGTTTTCTTAATTATTTTTGGTCTGGTTAATTTTAATCTCATTTTTTTGCTTTAAGGGGTAATTTAAACCTCTTAAGAATATTAATATTTTACACAATTAACTTAGGATAACTGTCTTATAACAGATGTATCAAAGGTGCTATAAGATTAAGTTCCTTCCTTCCCGATGCATAAATAGATTTTTGAACTCAATTTGGTTTGCAAATTAATTTTTCTTTTATTTTTACTTTCTTACCAAAATAATTATTGGTGATGACTTCATTTTTCTTTTCAATTTCTTTTCACAATTCTGTTGCGGTAGCCCTCTAGGAATGGTTATGATATTAATTTAACTAGGTAACTTACATGATTTATGGTTTGTTCTTTATTAGTTTCTTCTATCACTAAGCTACAAGTTTATTAACCAAAAATACCACATCAAGTTATTCAATATTAGTAATGTCTAGTATTCCATAAGTAATCCCATATCTAATGATATTGATTTCCTCACTTCTAGTTTCCTTCATTCTTTTAACTTAAACACGGATCACCTTGTCATAGTATCTTCTTCTTGTTAACATTCAACACATAGTTGCATTTCTAAGAATTACACCTTTCACTTTATAAAATCCCAGCTCATATTTACTAAGTTTATTTTGTATTCTTTGAATTGAACTGTGCAACAATCATATTTCCCCCATTTATTTTTATACTAAGCTAGTTAATTACAATCCCACTAATTAGGGTCTAAAGCAGAAATTTTAAATGCCTATTCATTAGAAGAGCTTACCTTAGCATATGACCACAATTAAAGTTCAGTCCTTACACCATTAACTTGCAGGACAGCATCTTTACATGCAGGAAAAACGTATTTACACAGTCCACATACAATAGTCCATTAGTCCATATCTTATACATAACATAACTAAGCATATCTACCATAAAATTACAAGGTTTCTTGCTTCCTAACTCATACCACAACATAACATTTCTTATAGTCAAAACAAACCACAAAATCATTGAGGGATACCCCAAAACTCTGCTTTTTTTCCCTTGCTAGACCGTGGCCTCAATATGAAAAATTATGAAGTTTCATACAACTAATGAGACTTTGGATCTCAATAGCCAACACTAATAACAGAACCTTTGCCACACAATTGCAATTAATCTCATATCATATAAGCTGAAAAGTAACAAGAAGTTTTTGGTCTATCACTCAAAAGTGCATCTGTTGGTCAGTACAATAAGAATGAATTTCCCAGGATTCAACTCTAATTCTTTTTACATACAAATATATAATCTAACAAAATTCTTCATGCCAAAACAGTTCACAAAGACAACATCTCAAGAATAGCAGTAAATTAATCTACCGTGCAGAAAATTACATGCATGCAACTCAAGGTTCTAAGGCTACCTACTTTGAAGTTTTATTAAGTTTTCTGAAATTTTTGCTCCTCTAACTGATAGTAATCTCCTTTCTCTGCCTCTACCCACACTTGATAATCATTAGGAATTCTTCTAGACCTAACAGCCCCATGAGCCAAAGCCAAGATTCTCCTCTCCCAAGTAGAAGTAGCACCAAAGCCCCTAAAAATTACACCCACTTCTTACTCATAAGATCAGCAAACAATTTTCCCTGCTCAACACCAAATTTGGCCTCTAACCATGGCATGCAAGGCCTTCTTCTTCTTCTTCTTTCTCTCTCTTTCTCTCTCTTTCTCTCTCTCCCTCATTTTCTCTCATGTGTAGAAAATGAAAATGATGTAAATGGAAAGGAAGTGAAATGGCCGTTGGTAAGGAAGGGTTCGGCTTTAGTGGGAAGAAAGAGTGTTAGTGGGATTCTTGGATTAGTGGAAAAGATAGAAACTTATCTCTCTTGCCACTACCAACTTGGTGTTTACTTTTTTATTTTTAACTTAAACTTGATTAGCCTTTAACTACAATAACTAATCTAAATTGAGAGATTTAAATTAAACTAAGATAACTTAAATAAATTAATTACCTTATTCTTAAGAAAAGGTTTATATCATGATCCTTCTACTCTATATCTTATCATCCTATTGTCTTTTAATAAATTAATTCTTTAGTAAACCTCTTTTAAATTGAATTTTCTCATACCTAATTCTCTTACTTAAGACCTCTCAACTAGTCATTATGCCTAACCTTGCTTATCCCCTAATCTTTAATCACCTTAATTTGTTTAACCAAGATATTGAATTATATTTTGACAACTCAAAGAATTAATCACTATCTTATACCATATCATGTCACTAATTTTTGATAGACTAAAGTCCAATTAACTCTCTATAATTCATTATTTAAATTTAATTTTTCTTTTCTTCCTAAAACCCTCACAATTAGGATAATTAAATCTAAGTTGACTACTTTACTTCTAATTTTGGACACCCTTATAAAAGAAATGGATGTCAAATATAATCTCAATATCAAGAATTTTAAACACACATGAAATGTAAGCACATACATTTATATTAACTTAAAACATAGTATATCAAAAAAAAAAAATTTCTCATAATTATTCTATACAATAATTTTGAATATAAGTATAGGGATGATGTTACAGATGCAATATCACTAAAATGTTCAAATGACTCTAAATCAAGTTGGTAATGTAGGTTTAACTTAAGGAACAAGATAAATTAAATTCACAAGGTTACTCATAAAGGTTATGGTTTCATGATCATTTGAGAGTAACCAAACACGGTATCCAACACCTATACGAAAACCAGGTTTTTACGCACACTCTTCTAAATATTTTCTCATGATTTTAAGATAAATATACTAAATATTAACATCATAAGAATGAAATTACTTTTCACCGATCACACTCCTTTAAATTCTTTTTTAAAATATAAAATATGTATAAACTCATGTATCGCATGGGAATAATAACTGATATTATTGTAAAAGAAAATTTATTAATATATGAGTGCCAACATCTCTTTGGTTATGATTTCTATCTCTAATCTTCATTTGTATCTTTTTTATTTCAAAATAAACAAGAGATATACAAATAAGGAAGTATTTGTTAACTTTTAAAAATTAGATATTTATGTTCAATGAAGTTGAATTTAAATATAAGGTGTTTAGTTATCACTTAAATTTAAAAAAAAAAATTCTTATCTAAACGTACAAAAGATGAAGAAAAAATTTTTTGTTAAAAATGTCTAACTCAAAATTGATTTTTTTTAATCCGACTTTTTCTTGACTCTTTTAATTTATGTATAAGTCTTTCTCTCTCATACTTTAAATGGTTACAAAAAGTTAATATAAATTTATTATTTAATCTAATACCATTAAATTTTTATTTTATTTATATTTTCTTTATTTATATTATTTTTATTATGTAAGATAAAATTCACAATGAAAATACTGTATTGTATTCATACAGTAAGTTTATAGTGTAATATACAAGTGGTTTATCTTTAATGATATGCTTTTTTTAAAAGTAATTTTTTCCTTTATTTTTTAATATATTTCCAAAAATATTTTAATTATGAACTTTTTTTTGTGGAAATATTTTTATTTTGAGTAAATTATTTCAACCTTTCTTCTATTTACTTAATTTTTCACAAACTCCTCTCTATTTTTAAAACTTACGCATATCTTTAAATATTTTTCAAAATCTACAAATACACATCTAAATACTTACACACAGACTTTCTTTATATTTTAAAAATATGCTACACATAATTTTTTTAAGAAAAGAGGTATGTGTAAGTTTTAAAAATAGAAGGATTTTTGTAAAAAAAATAGATAAACAAAAAAGAGGTTATAGTAATTTATTCTTTTATTTTTAATAATTATTTCCTACTCAAGTTAAAAATTGATTTATTGAAATTAATGAATTATAACAAAGGACTAAATTCATTAATTTATAATTTGATTAAAAAATTTTGTTTATTTTATTTTATTATGATTCTAATGTATGTGTATAATAATTTATTATCTTAATTCTAAATTTAAGTGTTTATTTATTAGTATGTGTTCATGATTCAAAGTTTACTACAAGTTTTAAAACAAATTAAACTTAATTTTGAACAAATTCAGTTTTATATTGGTGTATATATATACTATTTTAAACTGATTTTGAAAATTCCCAAATATCTAAAAAATAAGAGAAGAAGAAACAAAATGCAGAAGATAGCTATGGAAAGGAGGACTAGTGGCTTGTCTGTTTAGTCACACTTGCATTCCTATATCTATTTAGCGGTACAAGGGTTAGTGGTTCGTTATGATATCCAAAAAAATAACCAGAAAAAGTAAGATTGTGTTTGAAATTATTAAAAAAATATTTATTTTTATTTTTTTAATTAGTTTGATTTGATTTTAAAATTAATTTTGATGTGTGGAACTTATTATAAAATTAGATTAATTATTATTTTATAAATTTTTAAATAAAAATTTTTATTTATAAATGAATTTAATTATCAAATTTTGTAGTTCTAAATATGCTTTAAAAAAATTATATTACTAAAAAAATAAGAGATATGAACATTGTCAAAAGTGTAAAAGTGTAGAAGATTGTAATAAGAGTATTAGTATCCGTGATTAGAAGTGTCAATTAAACTAATCCAAATGAGTTGAGTTGACTTGTTTGAGACATACACTTTTTTGATTGAGCCGGCCAAGTTAGAATAGGGTTGAGTTAACATATAGCTTGGCTAGCCTAGCCCTATGCTGGTTGCTGGTTGTGGGCTGGTTGGACTAGTTCATTGGCTTGAATTTAAAAAAATTTTGTGATATATTTTCTTATTGTTTTTTATAATATTTTTAAAAATAATTTAAATAAATTCTATTATTATTTTATACACTCTGTAACCAAATTTATTTATTTTTATTAGATAATCAATTTTTTTAAGTCAACTAATTATATTATTATACAATACAAACGTTACAATTAACATATAACATAAAATTATAAAATAATAATTAGTAATTAATAACAGCATAATATAACTATTATATATTTATGTATATAATTAATTAATTATACCATCATCAAAATTATCAAATTAAAATATTAATTGACACTTAAAGCATCATCTTCATGACCCAAAAAAAAAAAAATTAAACACCACCTTCACGTCACTAGTCTATTTTGGGCCATTTCAAAATTTAACGAGCTTGGATTAAGCCAAAATCATACAGAATATATATTTTGTCAGCTTAATTTAATTCATTTGTCAAATTGTTTGTGCAAGTCTGTTTTTTTTAGTCTCATTTTGACACTTATAATTATGATTGCATTCTATGCGTATTGGCCCCACAAACTTTGCAATAGGGGAACGGGCTGGTGGCAATGCAAAGAAATGAAGAAAATATTATCCACAATGGAAATATGGAATGCTTAGATTGTAGGGTGCCATTTGATTACTACTAGTCCTATAGCCCCTAACTACCATACTTAATATCAGAAAATACTTATACTGCTCTTGAAAGGTCATTTTGCACTGGAAACTTGTTGAACACTTAAATTTCACATCAATAGTCTTGCATTTTCTTCATTCTTGGCTTGGAGTAGGTGGAGAGGGGACAGGGACCATTATTTAATGAATAGTATGCTTGTGGCTCACTCCGTGGGTATTTCATTTTCGTGTAGTTAGTGGTCAGTCAAATGGGACAACTATAATACATGGAAGATTTAATGGAACATAAATACGATATAAACATAGGTACAATAATTTCACAAAATTTCACAATAATTTCACAATAAAGGTTGGGCTTCAGGAGTAGTTCTAGGAGCAAAATAATTACCAATGCTTCTGCTTACTTTTCTCTTAGCCATTTGTGATGGATTTGCTTCTTTTTTCTTCTCTTTGACTTGACTTGGTGATGGTAGAGGAGCATGTAGTTTCTAAAAATCTGATGTGTCTCCATTAAATCGTATAACACTATCTCTGTGGATTTTCTTCTTCTCTTTGATCATTTCCTCGTTTTTTTGTTCTAGAAACACTTTGCAAATTATTTACCAATCGATATTTAACCTCATAAGAAACTTTAGTACAAACTAAGGAATTTCCTTTTGGTCCAACAAGATGCTTTTTCATTCTATATATTCCTCCACCTTTAAAAAATTTCCCACAGTACAAACATTTCAAGGATTTTTTTTTTCTCCTCATCATAACAAATTTTACAATGTTCCCATCCTATGTATGTGTGTGATAGTGCAAATGCAAGTTTACTCTCAACTACCTAACCCACGAGTCTTATCCTTTAAAAGTTCCAATCTATACCACATTTCCATCTATATTGTTATCCATGCGAGGCAATGTGGGTTAAAATTGCCAAGCCTATGATTCAGGGGACGTTCTTGATTAAATGAATTAATTTTTTCTCTCTCTAGAATTTTCTCTACCAGTTTCCTTTTCTGTCACAATCCAAATTCAAGTCCTTGACTGGCGAATAGACTACACATAATCTAGCAAGCCTATCAATGACTTAGCCCAGCAAACAAGTCAATGCATACATATAACTTAATAATAAACATAAGCTACTAAAATCTAGCAGAGTCTTTCTTAAAATGCATATATCCCTAAATACAATCAGTGTCTAAATCCATTACATAACAGTTAAACTATATATATATATATATATACAACAAAAATTAAGAGAGATAAGTCATATAGACTCAATAAAAATATAATAACTATAATAAATTTAAAAAAAAATAAGAAGTCGTATAAAAAATAAGTTAAGTGAAAAACGATAAGTGTCAAAATCAAGAAAATCAAACAATACATGGTTTTCATCAACATAATTATAAATTTTACTAAATATAAATTATACATAATATCTAGCACATTTTAATAATATCAAGAAATGTATTAGATGGGATCTCATCAAAAGAATCAAGTACATCAAGTGGCTCCACCACACTGCAGCCCTTTCCTCCTTGGAGAGGCCAACCATCTAGGGGCAGCTCCACCCAACGGGCTACTCTTTCCTCTCTCTGACCTTGATGGGAGCAGCTACACCTCGTCAGCAGCACCTTGCCTCACACGAGAGGCTACAACTAATGGGTAGCTCCTTACCTTCTAATAGAAATCCGTGGGCCGGTTACATCTCTTTGGCAGCTCCTTGCCTCACAAAGATGGCTATCCCCAATGAGCAGCTCCTTACCCCTTCCAACATACCTCCATCAACTCAAAATCAAAGTATTTCTCTTTCAAAAATCCAAGGAAAATAAGTCTTACGGCTACATAAAAGTAAATAATAAAAGTAAAATTGGTAACAAGCGCTAAAAGTAAAATCATTGTCACAATTAGATAATTTAAATAATTTAAATATTAGCTTCTAATAACAAGATTAAGGCATAAAGAAATAAATTTGGTAATGGATATTTATATAAGTACGTGTATAAGAAGGAAGTATTCTAGAATGACTTATTTGAAAATCAAAATATATATCAACTGCAATAATTATCCAATCACCACACTAGCCAAACCAAGTGGGTTTAAGTTTAGGATGTCATGGTATCACCGAAAATGACATGAGGAGCTTCCAATGTATCTAAGACTACAAATAAGATACCTATATCAAGAATTACTAGTTAGAAACATAGGACAATAAAATATTGTCGAATTTTAACCATATACATAGATTGCATATATTTATACCAGAGTTTAGAACACTAAAATATGGGATACAGAAAAGCGTACCTCTTAAAGACATATTGAAAGAGCTTACAGACCTCCTGATAAACTGAAATTGACAAAGAAGTAAAGTACACACTTGTGTACTTTAGATCAAGATTTTTCCTTCATTCTCCCTTTCTTGTAGCTATGTTCTTCTAATGGGACAATGAATCATATAATGAGCATAGGAGTGGAAAGGAGTAGTAACCCTCATTCCTACCCATCACAGGTCGTAGGTCATTAAGCCTACACATATATCAATACACTTACACATTGGACCCAAAACCTAAGAAACTAGTGATTTTCCAATTCATATGATCATACTATAAAACATGGGCTATAGAGATTATCAAGTTACTATCCAACCAGTTTTTAACAAATAATAAAATATACAATTAATGGTAGTCCAAATACAGAAAATTCTAACATTCTCCCACTTGGGTAACATTGATTGAGTTTTATATCACCCTTTCAAAAAACAATTTGAAAACGACTCTTTGGTTGAACAATTGTGGCCACTAAACATAACTTAATTACAATCACCATAAACATGATAAAAAAAAACCTAATAAAATTATCAACTAAGAGACATAGGTAAAGATAAACTATTCAGAGTCTAGTTCACTAATGAACACATAATTAATAACCTCATTGGCATGATCACAACACAAGTGTACAAGTGTAGATACACATCATAGCATAGTCAGTGATCCTTTTCATGCTACTATGTATGGATCCTCATTATGCTTTTCCAATAAAACACAACCAATCTCCCCAAGGAGATTATAAACATGTTTCTTATAAAACACCATTTCCATAGAGAAAACAAAACATCTTTCATACGAAAGACTATTTCCATGCAGGAAACAAAATAACATCTCGAGATAATCGTAATAAGAAACAACATAATGATCATTATATCACCAATATAAAAAACATGAGCATAAATCTATCAAAGAATCATTACATAAATCCAATGTAACAAACATAGAATAACTAACAACTCCCACTAACCAAGTACATCAAAAGACCTAACAGCACCCATGTTCTCAACATATTTCGTAAACACTATGGGTCTTAATCCCTTAGTTAGGGGGTCAACAAGCATCTCTTCAATAAGAACATGCTCAACAACAATTCTCCATTCTCAACCATCTCTCTCACTCTTAAGCACTTAATCCTAATGTGTTTAGAAGCAATAGTAGTTCTGTTGTTCTTAGTAAAGGAAATAGCAAAACTATTATCACAGAAGATCTTCAACGGTTTAGAGATGGAGTCCACAATTACAAGAGTAGAAACAAAGTTTCTAAACCAAATAGCATGTGATGTAGCTCCATAACATATAACAAACTCAGCTTGCGTAGTGGAAGAGGCTGTCAAAGTTTGTTTCACACTTTTCCAAGACCCAGCTCCTCCAGTCAACATAAAAATATATCCAAAAGTAGACTTTTCATCATCAGGACAACCAGTAAAGTCTAAATTATAGTAATCAACAACCTTTAAATCATCAACTTTCCTGTAAATAAGCATGTATTCTTTTGTCCTCTCGAAATACCTCATTACTTTTTTAACAATGACCTAATGAGCATGTCCTGAGTTGGATAAGTATATACCCAAAATACTAATAACAAAAGACAAATCAGGTCCGGTGCACACCTGAGTATACATCAAGTTACCCACTGCACTAGCATATGGAGTGTCTTTCATGGAGCTCTTCTTAAGATTATTCTTAGGACATTGATCCTTACACAATTGGTCCCCTTTGGTAATGTGAACATCTCCAAGTTTGCAATTTTTCATATTGAATCGCTTTAAAACATGATTAATATATGCTCTTTAAGATAAACCCAAAAAGTTGCAAAACTTATCTCTATGGATCTTTATCCCTATAACAAAAAAAACTTCCCCAAGGTTTTCATGTCAAAAGATGCTGACAACATATTCTTAGTCTAAACAAGTAGATCGCAACTGTTACTAGCAAGCAAGATATCATCTATATAGAGAACAAGAATGACAAATCTACTTCCACTGACCTTGAGATATATGCACTGATCTACCTTATTTTTTACAAAACCCATGGAAGAAATTATCTCATCAAATTTGAGATACCATTGCCTAAAAGCTTGCTTTGAGCTATAACTGGATTTCTTCAATCTGCATAGCAAATGTTCTTTCCCACTCTATGCAAAACCCTTTGGTTGCTGCATGTAAACCTTTTCATAAAGATCCCCATTCAAAAAAAGCTATTTTTACATCCATATGATGTAATTCCATATCATAGTGTGTTGCTAGAGCCATAATGATTCTAAAGAAATCTTTAGAAGAGACAGGGGAGAAAATCTCTTTATTGTCAATCCCTTCTTTTTGAGTGAATTCTTTTGCCACTAATCTAGCTTTGAACTGCTTCACATTACCCTTAGAGTCTTTCTTAGTCTTGAATACTCATTTACACCCAATGGGCATAAAACCATCAAGAACTTTCACAAGTTCCCACACACTATTGTGATTCATAAAGAGTATTTTATCACTCATGGCTTTAATCCATTTATCAAACATAGCACTATATATTGTCTCACTATAATTCTCTGAATCCTGCATACACCCAATATTAAAATCTGACTCTCCCAAGAAGGTATAGTAATCATCATGATTGACTGGTCTTCTTTCCCTCTGAGATCTCCTAAAAGTAGAAATTTCAACAAGTTGCTCAACAGCAAGTGGTGGATCCTCCAAAGCTCCCTATTGTGGTTCCTCAAGCACTTTCTCAGTTGGTTTATGCATGATCCTTTCCTGCACAAAGTGAACTAGTACAATAATTTGTTCTCCACTTGAACTGCTCCCCTTATCAACAAAGATATCAGGACCACCTATATCACCCTCAAGAAATTTAGCAGTGATTGCCTTAACTATCTTTATACCACGGGTAAGACAATAGAATTTGTAGCATGTTGCATTAATGGGATATCCAATGAAATAGCACCTAGTGGTTTTAGGACTTAGTTTTAAAGAGTAAGATCATATATTTTCACTTCAGTAGCACAACCCCACATATGAAGATGACTAAGGCTAGGTTTCCACCCTTTAAACAATTCAAATGGAGTTTTAGAGACAGACTTAGAAGGTACTTTGTTAAGAATCTACATGGTTATTTTGAGGGCTTCTCCCTTAAGGAATTCAAGCAATTCGGCTTGACTTATCATAAATCTGACCATGTTCATCAAGGTGTGATTTCATCTCTCAGCCACCCCATTCTACTTAGGAGTCCCTAGCATAGTAAACTGGGAAACAATCCCATAGTCCTCAAGGTATTTAGCAAACGGTCCCATGAATTGCCCAATCTCACCATGTTTACCATAGTACTCATTGTCCTGGTCAGACCTTACAATTTTGATACTTTTATTATATTGATTTTTTACCTCAAATTTTAAATTTCTCCAAAGACAATGATTTATCATTTATTAGATAGACTTAACCAAAATGGAAAAAGTCATCAATAAAAGTTATGAAATATTTATTTCCACACAAGGTTGGTTTTAGAGTATCGCAAATGTCAGTGTAAATAATTTCCAAAACTCTTTGCTACATGTAGCTCCCCTTTCTAGTTGTCTTATTTAATTTTCCTCTTATATAGTCTACACACTCCTCAAGATCTATAGAATCAAGAGCAGGCAGGACTTCATCCTTTATTAACCTATTGATTTTTTTTCTTTAGAAATATGACCTAGACGTCTATGCCATAAAAAAAAAAAGAATTTTCCTTAATCAACGCCCTTTTGGTTCTAGAAACTTGAATATGTAGGGAATTAAAAATATTAGAATCAAGATTCAAATGGTATAAACCATCACATTTGACTGCTTTGCCAACAACTTGAGAATCATAAGATAAAAGACAAAATTCATTATTAAAATGAAAAGAAAAACCACAATCATCAAGTCTTGACAAAGAAATCAAATTCCGCCTCATGGACGGCACATAAAGAGTGTCTTTCAAATTCAAAACAAATCATGATTCTAATTTTAACTTAACTAGTCCTATGAACTGGACATTAACTTTGTTCCCATTCCTTACAAACAAGTTCATTTCAGCATCACTCGGCTTTCGCTTGCTCTTGAACCCCTGCAAGTAATTAGTAACATGAATAGATGCCGCATAATCAATCCACCATGAATTTAAAGGAACATCTACTAAACTACATTCATAACAAATGAAAGCTAGTGACTCACGTTTAGTTTTATTTTCCGAAAGAGATTTAAAAGCATGGCAGTTTGACTTCTTTTGACCTACGACTCTGCAAAACCAACACGTCATATTCTTTTGCATACCAGGCTTTGGACCAAGGGCCTTATGAGATTGACTATACCTTTTTATCAAAACCATTCTTTCCCTTGGACTTCTTTACCTTCTTCCTCGAAAATTTCTTACGGTGCAGCTAGGAAACCAAACTCACACTCTCATATGTCACATGATTCATCCTTTCCTCCTCTTGTGCACATATAGAAATAAGGGTATTCATGTCCCATTCTTCTTTTTGGATGTTATAAGAAGTTTTCAGGGTGTCAAATTTGGCAAGTAAAGAGCTTAAGGCATGGTGAACAAGGAAATTATTAGCTACAGGGCACTTAAGGTCATTAAGTTTATTAGCAATAGTAACCATATTCAAAAAATACTGCCTAACACCACCAATTCCATCATATCTCATGTTGATGAAACTTTCCATCAACTGACCTACTTTAGCTTTACCAGAAACTACATACCTATCCTCAATGGAATCAAGGAAAGTCTTAGCATTGTTAGAGTAAGGGATTTTCTTTACAAGTATCTCATCAACAGACTGCTTAATAAACATCAAGGGCATATGGTTAGCCTTTGTCCACTCCTTGTGATAGGCTTTCTTCTCATCAATGCTCTCAGCAGTCAAGGCAGTAGGTTGTCTTTTTCCCTATTGGCTATGTCAATGTCTAACAAGCTAAGAGCTAACTCAATATATTCTTTCCACCTCTTGTAATTCTTGCCAGTCAGAAGTTCAACATTATTAATAGTGTTACTAATGGAAAAAGAAATTAGAGCTGAAAAATAAACAAGAAAAATGATTATTAACATAGGTAATGAACAATAACAACAATTACCAAAACAGGGATATAGTACATATAATATAAACTCCGCCGTGAGTGGAAAATATATCATGTAATAGTCAACAGTTACAAAAAATCGAAACCTACAGGCAGAAGGATTTTTACTATCAAGATCATCCCAAAATACCATGCCACATTAAATTAGTTAATGAGTTAATCCTCTGTGAGTGAGTCAAATCATATATCAATTCAAGTGACACATTATCCCAAAATTTAATGAACAGGTAACCTCATCAATTTTTATGAATAAACCACTGTAGTGGCATACACTCACTTCAGTCAATAAAGTCCCTAAATAACATGTGACCCCATCAATTTTCGTGAATGAACCACTATGCTAGCATACACTCACTTCAATCGATAAAGTCCCAAAATAATAGGTGACCCCATAAATTTTCATGAATGAACCACTATGATGGCATACATTACTTTAATTGATGTACAGAGTCGCTAAAATAACAAGGATAAACAATTAGCCAAAAAGTCATTTTTTTAACATCCAATTTTCAATTTTCCAAACACCAAGGGAGTGAACATATTAAACTTAATATTTGGGGAGAGTGATAGTCATCGATATATACATCAATATATTTAAACATTTTTCATAAATTCATAATCACAAAAAATGAATTTAAATATGCCTAAATCAACTTATAATGAAATAAATTCATAGTAATTTATGTGAAATTCTAAAAATTACAAAACATACTCAAAAAAAATAGAAAATAAAAAATAATTCAAGTGGGTAAAATTTCAAGTCAAACTGACCCGTGCGTGATCATTGATCACGCAACCCCATATGTGTGTGCGGATGGGCATCCTGCTGGCAAAGCCAGCTTCTCCTTCCTCACACTGTGTCGCGCCACTCTAAACTAGGGAGAATCCTCCCTTGGTTCTTTCCTAAAATCATCCCAAAACGGTCTTGCTGAAGGTGCGTTTAAAGCAGTGGTGTCGTGGGGATCATGGACCCTAAGGTTCCACATAGTCCCGGGAAAAAAAGGCTCTCCATGAACGCTAGAGCTTGAAGGTCCATTAATGGCTGACGATGGCTTCCAAGAGGGCAGAAGCGTAGTTTTTTGACCATGGAAGCCACGATCTAGACCCTTTCACCTACAACACTCTAAAAAACAGTTAGATCCCATCACAAGAATAGATCGAGAGCATGAAATCATAGTGCTATGTACACGGTGGTTCAGCCATGGTGGAGATGCAAAATTTAATCAGTGTTAACAAAGAAACACCCATATGAGATTTCAATTTTAAGTATTCAAGAACCCCAAAATTAATTTTTCAAAATAATCAAATAATTTTGAGTCCTAAATCCAATATAGGTGGCTCTAATACCACATGTTGAATTTTAACCATATATATATGTATATTGTATATATCTATACTAGAGTTTAGAACACAAAAATATGGGATAGAGAAAAAAAGTACCTCTTGAAGACATATTGGAAGAGCTTATAGACCTCCTGATAAACTAAAATTGACAAAAAAGCAAGGTACACAAATGTGTACTTCAGATTATGATCTTCCCCTCCTTCTCCCTCTCGTGTAGCTATGTTATCCTAATGGGGTAGTGAATCACATAATAAGCATAGGAGTGGGAGGGGATCCTGGCCTTTATACAATAACCAGTAACCCTAGTTCCCACCCATCACAAGCCTTAGGTCACCAGCCTTACACATATACTAGTACACTTACACATTGGGTCCAAAATATAATAAATCAGTGATTTCTCAATTCATAGGATCACATTATAGAACATGGGCTCCAGAGATTATCAAATTACCATCCAACCAGTTTTTAACAAATAATAAAATAAACAATCAATAGCAGTCCAAATACAGAAAATTCTAACAAATATAACTCTTATTTTAGAAATATCCAAATCAAACCCTAGGTTTCAACACTAACATCCTTAAATCCATTTACCCATTGTAATATCAAACCAAACTTATGAAATAGGAAATGCTGTGAGCTTTAGGATCGCCTTTAGGAGTCAATAATACAAAAGGAAGTGAGTAAGTAGCTTAGGTCTCAATCAAATCCTAGCTCTCACATCTCAAAATGCAACTCTAATACTAAATCCTCAGGAAGAATAAGTGAGTTGTGTCGACGACACAAAAATGGTAATTTTTATGGTGGCTGGGACGTGAATAACAGAGGAAAGAGTGAGGTTGATGGTTTGGGAATTAGAGACAGTTCTGGGGTTTCTGGGAGTTCTAGTCGACACTATATAAGAGCTCTTAAAGGCATGTTCAGCACATTACTTATCAGAAAAGTACATGTCCTCATTTATTTTATTTTCCATAAACTTTAAAACATAAATGTAAATAAGTAAATACCCCTATTTGGATTCAAATAAGATATCATAAAAATTAAAATATGTAAGAATAAAAAGTCAAAACTCAAGTTCTAGTCCAAATCTATGAGAATTATGACCTTTTAAATGTTTGCCTTTAAAACGAATGATTTAGAGGTTCCTGAAAATTTGTTAAAAATCGATTTTCAATTCAATAATGTTTAAGGATCAATTGCCAAGAAGCTTGGTTTCAAGAAAATGCATATATCATATGGCTCTCCAGACAAGTGTCTAATCCAAACTTAAAAAGTTTCAAGACCCGTAATGACAGATGTGCACTAATTATGTCTAAAGGGTTTCAATTACATTTTGGTAAGGTAAGTTTAACTCAATGAAGTTTATAATTGAAAAAGAGTGGATCAAAAGGTCAATCCTAAAAGCTCAAACAACATGAATAGAACCACATATAACTTGAAAATTCCTACACAAGAGCAGGATATTACATTTTTTAGGAGAAAAACCATGTTGAGATTTAGGATATATTTGAATGTTTGGAAAGCAAGGGAATTGGAGAGAAGAATTGAGTCAATGGAGGAAAAAAGAAAGAAGAGAATGGGAGACAAGAAAATATTGACTGATAGCTAGTATAAGGGATCAATTACAAGAGTATCAATGACCTTTTTTCTAAGAATTGGTATATACCTGATGAGTTGTTAAATATTTTATTGATTGTTAGTTATGTTTTATAGACTTCAAATATTTATTATTAGAATCATCAATTAATAAATGTTTGAATAATTTACCAATGATACTCTTACTTGAAAAAAAAAACATGGATACTGTAACAACTCTCTAAAATAAATAATTGTTTCTTTTTATTTGAATATTTAAAATTCTCCAAAATTAAGGTTATGTTTGAATGAGAAATTTGAGAAAGAAATGAGGGAAGGGAGAGGTTAATTTATCAAAAGTCATCCCCTTATTTGAAAATTTTATAACAAGAGGAAAGAAAATTTTTAAGTAATTCTAAAAAATCTAATTTTATTAATTTTTGTGAACATTTTGAAATTTCCTCAATTTGAAGGATTTAAATTAAAACATCCAAACAAGGTAATGAGAACTTATTAATTAACCTCTTTATTCTCCTCCCTTCTCTTTCTCTTCATTTTCTTTAAGGTTATGTTTGAGAGTTTGGAGGAGATGGGAAAGAAAAAAAAATTTTAAAAAAATTAAGGGAAAGGAAAGAAAAGAAAATAGAATGCTAATTAATAAATCCCCTTCCCTTTGTTTGGATTTTTAAATCTTTCAAATTGAGAAATTTTTAAATATTCAACAAAATTAATAAAATATGATTTTAAATAATTATTTAAAAATACTCATTTTCTTTTCCTTCTTTTATAAACTTTTTAAATATTTATAATAAACATATCCCTTCTTTCATTTTTTTTTCTAACTCCCCATCAAAACATAGTATAAATCTCTTTCTTTCTCCTCCCATTCAAATTCTCATGCATAGTATATGTTTAGTATAGAGATAAAAATGAAAATAATTTTTTATGAAATGAATTTCTTATTTAATTTGAGATGGGTTTATTATTCAAAAATTATATAAAAAACTTATCTCATAAAAATTTATCCTTATTTTTATCCTATATACCAAACTAACCCATAGCCTAAAGAAACTTTGACTTGAAATGTTATTAAAAATAAATAAAGAATAATTTTTAAGAATAACTTAAAATTTAAAAAAAAAAAGAAATCTTTTTATAAACTCTAAAAAAAAGAAATATTTACATAAAACCTTCATTTTCCAATTTTTTTTTCCAAAAAAGCACAAATACATCTCTAATGACTTTCGCTTACCATCCTAAATTCCCAATGTTTCCTTACGAAAAGCAGGAAAAGTCAATTCCCAAGCAAGTCCCAACCAACATATATATACACTATACAGAGAGCCCTGCCGTAGAGGACACACCACACAACTCTCTCGCTCTTCTCTTTGGTGATGATGGGTTCGTTACCCAAGATGGAGGAAAACCCGTCGTCGAGCTCCAGGATCTCAACGGTGGTGCCGGCAACCCCTCGCGGCGAAGAAAACGGTGCGTTCCGACTCGGCTCCATGGACCTCCTCATGAAGCTCCACTACATCAGAGCCGTGTATTTCTTCAGCGCCGAAGCAGTCCAGGGCCTCTCCACCTACGACCTGAAGAAGCCCATGTTCCCACTCCTCGACCGGTACCCCCACCTCTCGGGTCGGATCAGGAGGTCCGAATCCGGGTCGCCCCTTCATCAAGTGCAACGACGCCGGCGTGCGCATCGCCGAGTTGCGCAGCGACAGAACCCTCGAGGAATGGCTCGACGACCACGGGAACGGGAACTCCCTCGAAGGGCTCGTCCACGATCACGTGCTGGGTCCCGATCTTGGCTTCTCGCCTTTGATTTTCGTCCAGGTATGTGATTGTGTGGGGCCAAGCTTTCGTCGTTCACTTTTGGGTAGTTGCTTTTATTACTTGCCGTCTTTCGTCGTTCTAGTTGCTTTTATTTGTTGCGGTGCGTACTGAAATCTTTTCGTGCATTTTTTCACGGGTCAACTTCTTTCGCATGCTGAATCTTAAGGTGCCCCGACCAACAAAGCTGTACGTGAACAATGGTTTCAAATCTTTTTTGTTTTTCTTAATTAAATCTTACGATAAAATACAATTTAAATTTTTAAAATTTATTTTGATATTAAATTATTTTTTTAAAATATTTTTTTATGTATTTAAATTTTAATCTAACTTAAAAATTTTAATTTTATTATTAAATAAAAAAAAAGTTATTTTTATATGTATGTTATGTGACTTACATATTTATTATTTTATTATTTAATTAAAAAATTTTATGACATAAAATATAATTTATATTTTTAAAATTTATTCAGTATCAAATAATTTTTTAAAAATTTATTTTTAGTATTATTAAATTTTTTAAAATTTAATATAACTTAAAATTAAATATTAATATTTATTTTATTTAATAAAAAAATTAATATTTTTAAATTAGATTAAAATTAAAAAAAATTTATTATAATAAAAAAAATTTTAAAATATATTATTATTAAATTATTTAAAAAATTAATATTATTTTAATTTTTTAATTATAAAAAAATTATTAATTTAATTTTTTAATTTTTAAAATTATATTAATTTAATTTTTATTTATACATAAAAATATAATTTTAATATAACTTTTAAATTTAAAAAATTAAGTTGATAATAAAATTTTAAAAATTAAAATAATAATATTTATATTTTTAAAAAATAAAAAACAATTTACTCCAAAAAAAAAAAATAAAAATTGGCGTGCATTGACGACAAGGTGTGTCCTCTGAGAAGCTTTTCTTATTGTCTTCATTTTTTTTTTTCTGAAAAAAAGGAAGATATGCAGGACGAATTGTGAAAAGGTGGTATATGAATAAATATTCTTGAATCTTGATCTTGTTGAACTGTGCTGATTTTTTTAACGGTTTTGGGTTAGTGAATAAAATAATAACATATCATTAATCCCATGAAAGAAGTGCAACTACAATCAAGGAGTTGCATGGTTTTATCCAATACAAAAATGTTACTTAATGAAAACTATTTTAACAAAATATTTAATGAAACGGGTTAGTATATTTATTTAATTTTTGAATAAATGATTAATTCTGATTATTTTTCCTATCCAATAATTATTCTATTTGTAATTTTTGACTAATTTTTTAGTGTAACTTACTATATATATATATATTATATATATATTTTCATGTCATAAGTAATACTAGTTTAATTCTTCAAGTATAGAAAAAGAAGTGTGGACAGGTTAGCAATGTATGAGAAAACTACCACAAATCACACCGCAAATGGTTTCGAAATATTTTCTTTGAAAATAATCAATTAATTAATTTTAAAATATTTTTATCATAATTATTTTCAATATTAAATCACTTTTTATTGAAGAAAAAAAAAACCAATTGTTGTTCTCATTGTATATACACTTAATGGTGTACTGTATTGAGATTTTACATGAAGATATGAGACGCCAAAATCGAAGGGTTTTGAATTGTAGAGCTTTGTGATTGATATGATAATTAAAAATTATTAAAATTTTAGAAATTTAAAATTATTATTATTTTTATATTCTCATAAGATTGTGATTCTGAATATAGACATTATGTATGAATATCAACATATATGCTAACATAGCGAAAACCTCATGAACTATTGGTTGAGACGCAAGATACAAAGTGGGTAAGTCGGGGGCATATAAATAAATAAATAAATAGATCAAGTCGCTGTTAATGCTGAACGTAATTTAATGCCTATATATTAAAGCCACATAAGAGAGTGACATATTTATGTTAGACTCCCATTTATAAAAATCTAATTTTATTTCATATTTATATTAACACAATCTACCATATAAAAAAGTAAGTGGTCTTAAGCAAAAAATAAAATAAAATAAAATAAAAAAGTAAGTGGCCATGGAGATTGCCATTTGATAGTTACACTTACCTTGTTGCCTCTGTGGAGTTAGGCTTATGCTTATGGCAGCGTATGCTACTATTTCTAAGTCAATTTTAATTTATGCTATATCTAGCAAAGCATATTCTGCTGTGTGTTTATTTATTTGTAGTGTGAGAAAGCTGGTTAAAGAATGCATGCCACCTTCTTAGACGGTGTATTGGTTATGGGCATTTTCTTCTCTTATTTTAATTTTTGTGTGGTTCAAAAGTGATCTTAAACCCAAATTATGAAATTAACATGCACTAGTTGGTTTCCCTAATTTTTGAGAAACTGTATGTATTTATATAAATACTTAAATTAATTGTTGACATGTGTAAACTTATGATATTTAAGAGATGCATTTATAACATGATCTACAAAATTTTTAACGTATCAAATGTTGATTTAAGTGTACGCATACTTAAGAATTTTTCAAAGATTTATGCGTGCCACCTTGTCTACAAGCATGTGCATTGATCGCTATATTCATTAATTTTCTTAGGTAAAGAAGCCAGCCAGGTATTCATATGTTCAAACTATTCATAATACCTTCCTTGTACATACACTACATACGTACGTATAAGTATGTATATTGGCAGAAACCCATGCTTTTGTAATGGTTGGTGAGAACTAAGATATCAGTGTTTGCTAGATATAAGCGGGGGCCGAGCTTTGCATGACAGGGGGAGCCGTGCTTCTTAAAAATTCTTAAAAAAAAATTTTTTGAAAGTTTATTTTAAAACAAATAAAAGTGGACCCCCCAAAGATGTGGCAAATGGGCAGAAGCAACCTTTGTAACTTTACTTTCTCGGCAGTCCATCTTTCTTCTCAAATTCTCAATCCCTAAAGCTCTGGTGCTTTTCTCTTTTTCTTTGAGGCTGTGCACGTTTTTTACTTTTATTCAATCTCTTCCATTTAGCTAGCTTTTGTGCCTCTGCCATTTATTATTTGTCTTGGAGTGAACATGAAAGTGGAACCGTAAAAGAGTTGCAATTTACAGGTATATATTCTTTCATTGTTTATTTAACATGGTCCATAGAAGGAATATTCTCTATTCTTTATTCTATTTGATTTAAAACTGAACATATTATGGATATATTAAATTAGACAGTTGGAGTTGGAGAGGATATAGCAACATATAATCTTATTGCTTTTACTCAAGATAAATGTTACAAGATTGGTTAGTTTTCTCATTCAACTCCATTAGCTCTATTACTTTTATTTTAGCCTCTGTTAGATTGTTACATTTATTGTTGCTATGTTTGGCTCCCTCAACTTTTTGGTTTAAGCTTGGTCACTGAATATAAGAGTATTTATGGGCTTTCACTTAGGTTCTATTTAGTACATAATATAAAGTTTAATAGTATAAGTTTATATTATATGGTCATTTTTATATGTTTAGTGTGATATATGATAGGATAAAGTTATACAGTATGTTTATTTTTATCCAATGATTATAGAATAAATTAATCAAGTCTCAAGTAGTCTGATAAGACTTGATAGGATTATTTTATATCAAGTTAGATAAAAATACAATATTCTAATCCTAAATCAACCCTAATCATCACCGTTGTGTTCTTCTTTTATAGTGAAATCTTATACTATCAGGTTTTATCCTATACGATATACTAAATAGAGCCTTAGTATTTTAAGCATTGATTCTTGACATGTTAGGAGAACTAGATAGAAGTTCATTCATTGTCGAATCTATTTTTTATAATTAAATGTAATACTAAATCGCATGCCCATACGAGCATAAATGTGTGTGTATACCAACGTATTCACATAGTTGAAAATTAAAAATTAAATAATTAAATGTATATATACTTCACATCGACGTATTTAAAATTTATAAGATTAAAGTGCATTACTATACACTCCCACTTGCTAAGTCTTGCTGTGTCAACTGTTATTTTATTTTAATTTGATTTTGAGATTATAGTAGTTATTGAAAACTTTAAATTACTAATTAATAACGGTAGCCTACTTTTTGTTTAGGCTGAGAAGCTTGTTGAGTGTGTCAATTTAATTACTTTTAATCTTATCCAAAAAAATATTACGTACTCTATTAGATAATTAACATAAGTATTTTTTTAGGTTAATCGGTGTTTTGCATAAACAAATTAAAAGAAGAAATATACTAAAAAGTTTGTTTAAAAATATTATATTAATAGTTAAGGATGTGTATTCTCTACCTTAATCATATTAGTTTAAATTATGCAACTAACATTTAGAAGAAAATGCATCAATAGCTGTTGTCTGGATAGATTCTTTAGATCACTTGAGGAGGGACTTAATATTGGTTGAGGTAAAAATTGACTTTGAAGTTACTCTCTTATTATTATTATTATTATTATATATATATATATATATATATATATATATAATATATATGTATGTATGTATATATGAGATCCTTAGCATCTCACTGATTTTTAGCTTAGTGAATGTTAGCAAGTTTTACTTTTTTATTTGGACAATAATGTATTTTTTTCTTTATTTAGAAGTAAAAAATTTATGAGTATGTAAGACATTTTATTAATTTTTTCTCTTTTTTTTCTCAGTTATTATCTCTCCCTTTCTCTTTTTTCTCAATTTATTAAAGAAGAAAGAGAGTGAATTGAAAAAATAAATAAATTAAAAAAAATAGTAGGAGAGATAATTATTAAAAAAAGATAGATATTAATAAAATGTTTTAAATACTTTTAAATTTTTTATTTTTAAAAATAAAAAATAAGACATTATTATCTAAATAAAAAAAAGTAAAACTTGCTAATATCTACTAATATAAAAATTAATAGGTGTTTAACTATATATATATATATATATATATATGTAAAGTTTGCCTTAAAAATATAAAAAATAAACATAAAATTAATTTCCCCATTAGCTGTAGATTTTTTTTTTTGGGTAACAAAAAACAAGCAGTTAAAGTAGTTCAAGTAAGGAATTAGTCTCCTTGACCATTAAGGTTAACTTCCTTAGATTTTTTTTTTAAAAAAAAAGTGTACTTAAGTTACCGAAAACAAAAAAAAAAGAGTGTGGTTATATTATCATGAAAATGACATGCACTGTGCTGATGTCTCGACTAAAACGGGTTCACGTGGGTCTAGTAATATAACCGTTTGGGGTGTTCGTCCTACGGAACTAAGTATTCCTCTTCTGGCTGATGCGTCTGGTGTAACTTTTATTAGAGAGTAGTTTTATTTTCTTTTTGCTTTTTTGCTTTTTTTTGCAGTACCAAAAAAGAAATGACATGCATATCATTTTTCGGTTTAAATAATACAGTAAATTACATTTTATTTCAAATTCTGCACAAGAGACTTATGATCATGTGTATAGATCTTATGCAGTGGCCAATTTCTAGAGTAGTAAAGTAGTGTAAAAGAAAAAGTGTGAAAAAACATTTCTTTTATAAAAGAAATCTAGTTATATAGAAAAAAAAATACTAAACTTTTGTATATGTAAAATGTTATATACATAACATCACCATAATTATTGCCTTTGCTCCCATTTAATTGATGAAATTAAAACTTGTTATTCTCCTCAAAATGGATTGCTGATGGCAGTTTGTTCATGAAGCAGCAGTTCTAAAAAATAATAGCATAATGTTTCTTACACACCTTTTTGTTTACGCCATTTTAATATATTTTATTTGAAAAAAAAAAGATAGAAAAAAATGTGATCTATTAATTAAAAAAAATAGTGTAAGAAATATGTAAAAAAAAATGATATTGCTGTAAATAATATTCTCTACTTAATTACTCTTGGTATATGCCACTGAATTTATCTGCTGCTATTATGTTTGGCTTCCAGTTCACATGGTTCAAGTGTGGAGGTCTGTGCGTGGGACTCAGCTGGGCTCACGTACTCGGAGATGCATTTTCAGCTTTCAATTTCATCGCCCTGTGGAGTCAGATACTGGCCGGTCACGTGCCGCCGAAAGCTCTTCACGTGCCAAATCCCGGCGAATCTGAATTCCCACCGAATTCAGTTTCCGGGAATCCCATTTCCGTCGGAAGGGCCAAAACAGTTGGGGACTACTGGCTCGCTACCACCACCAGTGACAGTAAAGTGGCTACTCGCTCTTTTCACTTCACTTCCAAACAACTCGACCAATTGACAATGGCCACGTGTGCGTCTGGCCAAAACCACACCCCCAAGAGTTCGTACTTTGAGATTCTTTCGGCGCTGGCGTGGAAATCTGTGGCCCAAATCAGGGAAGATTCTGGGCCAAGTGCTGTGACAATTTGTGCAAACAGCACTAACCGTGGTGAAACTGAATTCCCCACCAATAATGGCTTGGTGTTGAGCACAGTGCAAGCAAATTTGGGAGTTGAGAAATCTGAAGTATCAGAATTGGCGAGGCTGATTGCTGAGAAAAAGATGGTCGAGAACCGTGGCGTGGAAAAGCTGGTGGAGGAAGACGAAGGGATCGGAGGGGATTTTGTGGTTTATGGAGCGAACTTGACTTTTGTGGATTTGGAAGAAGCTAACGTTTATGGGGTGAAACTGAATGGACAGGAACCGATTCTGGCGAATTGTAACTTGCGCGGGGTGGGCGATGAAGGGGTGGTTTTGGTGCTCCCAGCACCTGATGGAAGAATGGTGACAGTTTCTCTGCCAGAGAAAGAACTTGAACAGCTGAAAGATAAGCTGGGAGGGGAATGGGGCATTGTTTGAGATAATTAAGAGACACTTTCACAGACCCATTCTGATGATACTACGGAGCATAACTGGGCCTGGTCGTGGTGGATATAGTATTATTTTTTCGTTTTGCAATGCCTATTTGGTTATTGTCTGCCAGCAATAAAGCTATTAGAAGCATACTGATGCATGTAGTTGTTTGGTAACCTATGTTGATGTACGTAATTGGGGTATATAATGTGTGGACGTTTAATTGTCTGATAGTTTGATTTACGGTGTACAAAGGCGAGTAATGGTTCAACCAGAGACAAGCAAGCAAGTTAGTGTTTAAATTACAGTTTACAAATTTAATTTTGAATAAATTTAATTTTATAAATTTAATTTTAGTCAAAAGTAAATTTAGACGAAATGATTTATTTTAAAAAAAAAATTATGTTCAACTTAAAAGTAAGAAATAATTATTTCATATCAAATGTACTTTTAAAATCAGAATCACATTTAAAAAATGATACAAAGATTAAAACAAACAAGACATAAAATAATTAAAAATTAGTTTGAACTTTTAAAAATTCATTTGGGTAGACGTTTCCTAATTCCTACGTGGTCTACTCGTCTTAGTAAATTATTGTAAGTCTTTAAGTGGGGATTTAGTTTATTTTCTATTTTTATTTTTAGATAGTATATTTTTATTAATAATTATAAAAATATAATCTTATTTTTATTTTTTTATTTTTAATATTTTATAAAAAAATAGTAAAAATAAATATTTTTTGTTACTTATTCTACAAAATTTTAAGAATAAAAATAAAATAAAAATTATTTTTATATTAATAATAAAAAATATCTGCCAAAAATAAAAATAAAAAATACATCAAACAATCTCTAAGTTTTTTCTACATCAAATTTAAAAGATGCAGAGATTGTTAAGATATGAATTTTAAATATTTTCATAAGAGTAAATTTTAATTTTAATTTTAATTTTCAAAATTGTGAAATAATTTATTTATATTTTAAGGGGTAGGGACAGAGTGAAATTGAGCAAAACTCCACCACCCCATTGTCATCGTAGCAACGGCAGCCGGATGAAAGAAATGAGACCTTGTGAATTTTGTGACCAATGGTCATATGGAGCATCCCGAATCCAACTTCGTGACATGGCTTGATGGCGACGTGCTGTCTCTTGTATTCAAAATTCTTTGTTCTTTTTTTTTTGTTTTTAATTCTGTTTTTTAATTAAATTTTAATAATTTAATTAAAAAATGTATTTTATTTAATAATAATTTTTTAAAATTTAAATGTTTTTAACTGAATTATCAAAATTTAATTGAAGATACAACGTTAAAGAGAGAAACAAAGAATAGAGAATTTGAATCGGCTGTCTCTATACGCTGATTGATCCTCGTCGGCAAAATTTCAACTGTGAAGCTTTTCTATTTTTTTTTTCTCATCACTTTTGAGCTTAATTATGAATCGGAGTGCTCTGTCCATTCAAGTCTACCGGCCTAGTGGAGGCCCAACCCGATTTCTGACCTAATGGCCCTTCGTGCCTTGCAACTTGCTAGAGAACAGACAGCAGGGTAATAACACATTTACAGGTCAATTTTTGTCACATTATATTGACGACACCTGTTTTTCTTTTTTTTTTTTGTTCTTTTTGTGATACAGAGATAGGCAACACTGTTTTGTTTGCATGTAACTAGCTCATTATACATGACAAATATAATAAAACATACATGTACATATGCGAATGCAGTTGCCATATATATCATTATTATTTTAAAAACAATATCTTTTCCTTGGATTATAACGCCAAAAGTTAAGAGCAAATGAGTTGGCTAGCTAGCATGTACTCATTTTTTATGTGAAAAGATAATTTGTTGGTCACCTATGTCACAATTTAATAATTAAATTTTATAAGTTGTAATTTATTTTTGGCTAAAACACCAAAAAAAATAATCTCCTCACTCAAATTATGGGTTATTTTTTAAAAAATTTTTGTATGCTAAAATTCAACAACACGGTATTTAAATTTACAAAAATATGCATCCTTTGTACAACTTGAACCTCCTCTACATGTGCCAAAAAAAAAAACCTTATAGCGAGTCAATGTACGTAGTTTGATAAATTCAAAAGGTTGAGTTAGTGAATTGCAAAGCACAAGAGCTTTTTAAAAATGATCCATTGTTAGAGAAATTTTTTTTGTATTTTAGAATGTTTTTTAATCTTTTTGAGTATTTGTAATTAGATAGAACCTTCTTAAAGGTCAAAGTCACAAGTAACTCTTCTGACCTGTTACGAAGACTTTCTATTTTTTTTTATTGTTTTGGTTTCTTTGTTGTATATAGTAGTTTACAAATTTCACAGCCATTCATTTTGAAAAAATAGTTATAACACTATTTAATTTTATATTTTTATAAAGGTATCTTTTGGTATTATAACTATCTTTGTAACTTTTGGTAGACTAACTAAATTAACTGCTATGGTGACTTTTGATTGAATAACCATTATGTCTTTTTATTATGTTTATTGAATAGATATAATTTTTTATGAATTACTACTTATTGTAAAGACATAATTTTTCATGAATAACATCCCTTTATAAGTGCATGACTTGTCATAGAAGTGTGTCTTAAATTGAGACACACTTCTTTGATAGTGTTTTTTTTGAATGTACATGACTTTTCATGAACATATGTCTTAATTGAGACACATATCTTTAATAGTATCTATTGGTAGTTTATAAATAGGAAGACCCAATTGTCAGAAATCAATCTATTCCAACAACTTAGAATAAGAGGTTAGGGAGTTTTTCAATATTGCTAATTGTAAAACTCATAAGGCTTTGTTGTATCCTAAGAGTGTTGTTGCTTAGACCCATTAGCAAACTTTGTTTGGGGGCAAATAACTTTCTAAAGAAAGCTATTTATTGTGCCTCAAAGCCAACGTTTTCAATCTTGTTTTTGTTTACATATCTATTTTTTTCTAACAATTTTAGAGAGTTATTTAAGATGGTCATAGACATAAACACCACATTCAAAGTGATGAATCAAAAATTCATGAAATTGGATCGTTTTGATAGCACTAACTTCAATCGATGGAAGGATAAGATGTTGTTTCTTCTCACTGTATTGAACATCACCTATATTTTGAATCTAAATATGAAACCAATAGATGATCCTGCCATTGATACAAGTCTTAAGGAGAAGGCAAAAGTGGAAAATCTAAAGAAAAAATGAGAAGAGGACGAGTTCGCTTGTATAGAACACATCTTGAACACTCTATCTGATTGACTTTATGATCTCTATATATCAACCAAGTCTCCCATTAAAATTTGGAAAGTGTTAGAAGAAAAGTATAACAGTGAGAGACAAAGTACAAATAAATTTCTTATGATGAAATATTTTGAATTCCAAATGTTTGATAGTATACCCATCATGGATCAAGTTCATGAACTATAAGTCCTCAAATATAGACTTAGTGATATCACGGTTATAGTTCCTGAATCACTACAAGTTAGGGTGATAATTTCTAAATTGTCTTCAACTTGGAATGATTATAGGAAGAAATTCCTACATATGACAGAGGATTTCACTGTTGAAAAGAGCAAGAAACTAGAACACGCGATGTAGTGTATCTTTCTTCAAATTCTAAAGTAATTATGTTGGTGAGGGTTAGAAAAAAGAATGCTAGAAAGGGCAAACGAAATGTTTCATCTGATTTAGAGGACAAGTAAGATAAGAACAAGAAACAGTTGTGCCACCATTGTAACAAGAAAGGGCACTACATCAAAGACTGCAAACTTCTTAAGAAAGGCAACCATTCCAAGAAAGCTTCTAGTTCTAAGGAAAATATTATTGTGGAAAATGACTTGGTAGCAATGGTCACTAAAAGCATTAAAAGCTTGCAAATTGGTATGGTTACTGAACTCAATATGGCAACCATAGATAAGCCTTGTGAGTGGTGGCTAGATTCTAAGGCTACTGTCCATGTGTGCAATGACCAAGAACAATTCAAATATTACGAAGAAGTTGCCAATCGAGAGGTATTTATGGGCAACAACAATTCAGCCAAAGTGTTCGATCAAGGGATAGTAGAAATGAAGTTTACTTTCAGAAAGAAATTAACTTTAATGGATGTACTTCATGTTCCAGATTTGAGAAAGAATTTAGTGTCTGCTAGCTTGCTTTGTAAGAAAGGGTTCAAGGTTATCTTGGAATCATATAAGACTATCTTACTTAAGAATGATGTATATGTGGGAAAGGGATATTGTAGTGAGGGTATGTTTAAACTCAGCATTGATATTAATAAAATAAATTCTTCTGCTTATATTGTTGATTCTTGTTCATTATGGCATGCTAGATTAGCCCATTCAAATTTTAAGTCTCTTCAGTATATGCATAAGAATGATTATATTGCTCTTATTGATAATGATTTTAAATATAAATGTAAAGTATGTATACAATCAAAAATCACTAAGAAACCTTTTCCTAAGGCTGAGAGGAAATACTCAGATATCTGTAAATTAAATGGAACCCTTACAAGAGGTGAAAGCGATATTTTATAACATTTATAAATGATTGCTCTAGATATACTTATGTGTATTTAGTGAGAAATAAGGATAAAGCATTTAAAATGTTTAAATATTACAAATCTGGAGTAGAAAATTTACGTGAAAAGAAAATTAAATTTCTTCGTGTTGATAGAGTTGGAGAATATTTTTCTTTTTTTGAATTTGACGCTTTTTGTGAGAAACATGGAATAGTACATCAATGTTCTACACTTTATATTCTACAACGAAATGAGTTAGCAGAAAGAAAAAACCATACCTTAGTAAACTATGGTTAATTCAATGATTTTAGCTGCAAAATTACCTTATAATCTATAGGGTGAGGCATTATTGATAGCATGTTATATCCATTATAGGATTTCATCTAGGAAAATAAAGGTTTCTCCATATAAGATATGGAAAGGAAGAAAACCAAATTTGATATATTTCAAAGTGTAAGGGTGCTCGGCCTTTTATAGGGTTCCTGATCAAAAACGAATTAAGTTGGGGCTAAGAGCTATAAAAGGTGTATTTTGTAGGATATGTTCAAAATTCCAAAGCATATAAGATATTAGCCTTAGAGTGTAATAAAATTGTTTGAAACTAGAGATGTAGAATTTATTAAAAATAAATTCTTTGATGAGTCTGTACCTACTTTAAAATACACAATTAGATCAACATAGTTCTAATTGAAAGATCTCAAGTGATCAAAATAATAAATGTGTTTGTGATGAAATCATTGTGGAACCAAGAAAAAGTCAAAAGGTGAGGAAAGAAAAGAACCTAGGTCCATATTTTATTTCTTCATAATCTACAGTTTTCCTAGTTGAAGGAAATAGGGATTTCATAATTAATAAAATTCCCATAATGTTGAATGTGGAAGGAGATCCACAAACTTTTAGTGAAGCAATGGCTTCTAGAGATTCATCATTTTGGAAAGAGGCAATGAATAATGAAATGGATTCGATATTGTCAAACAATACTTGGGTCCTATTCAATTTGCCTCTGGGATCAAAACCCAATTGGCTGCAAGTTGGTATTTAAAAGGAAATATAATATTAATGGTTCGTTAAAACCATTTAAGACTAGATTAGTAGCCAAGGGATTTAGACAAAAGGAAGGTCTAAACTATTTTGATACCTATGCACCAGTGGTAAGGATGATTTCGATGCAAGTTTTTTTGGCATTAGCATCCATTTATAAGTTGCATGTGCACCAAATGGATATTAAGATGACCTTTCTAAATGGTGAACTCAATGAGGAAGTATATATAGAGCAATCGAAAGGCTATATGCTGTCCGAAAATGAAAAGAAAGTATGCAAATTAGTTAAGTCATTATATATTTTAAAACAGATGCCTAAACAAAGGCATGAGAAATTTGATTTGGTAATCTTGTCTAATGGCTTTACATATAATAATGCAGATAAGTGTATTTATTCTAAATTTACTGAAAAATATAAAGTAATTATTTGTCTCTATATGGATGACTTGTTAATTTTTGGAACGAACTTGGAAGGTATTCATGAAACCAAGGAGTATATAACTTCAAAATTTAAGATGAAAGATCTAAATGAGGTAGATACTATTTTAGGTATCAAAGTATAAAGGCATAGTAAAGGCTTTACATTAAGCCAATCTCACTATATTGAGAAAGTATTGGAGAAATTCAAACATCTCAAAATTAAGGAATTCAATACTCCATATGATCCTAACTTTAAGTTAGATGAGAATTCTGGTAGGGCAATAGCACAATTAGAATATTCTAATGTTATAGGAAGTTTAATGTATGCTATGCATTGCACAATACCAGATATTGCATTTACTGTGTGCAAATTGTCAAGATTTATAAATAAATCTAGTACAGACCATTGGAAAGCTATCTCTAGGGTTTTTTGGTTATTTAAAGAGGGGTTATTCTATAGTGATTATCCTATTGTACTAGAAGGTTACTTAGATGCAAGTTGGATCACAAGTCTTAGTGACAACAAATCGACTTTGAGTTAGATTTTTATAGTTGGTGGTGAAGCTATTAATTGGGCTTTCAAAATGCAAACTTGCATATCTCATTCAACAATGGGGGTTGAATTTATAGCTTTGGCAGCAGCAAGAAAAGAAGCAGAATGGCTAAGGAATCTATTACTAGATATTAAATTATGGCCATAACCTATGTCAACTATTTTCGTATTTTGTGATAGTGACTCTACTATGTCTTGAGCATATAGTAAAGTTTATAATGAAAAGTCTATACATATTAGTTTGAGACATGAGTATGTAAGACAATTAATAAGAGATGGTATAGTCATCATCACCTATGTTTGGTCAAGTAGCAATTTAGTAGACCCATTGACAAAAAGTTTGTCGAGAGATATGGTAAAAGATACCACTACTAAAATGGGACTAAAACCTCTATTAGATTAGTTGTTGGAGATGGGAGTCTACCTTATTCTAACAAAAGTTAGTTTTAAGGTTTAAGGGGTAATAACAAGTCACTTTAATAGCTAGGAGCACGAAACATGAGGATTTAGTGCTAAGATATTTTTAGGAGGATGAGTCAAACTCTTAATGGATCGATAATTATATTATCATAGAATTCCATCTATGTGAATGTAGGAGTGGTGCCATTTCTAACAAAAGTTTAAAGGTTTTACTCTTGTAAATATTGATGAAACTAGGATGAGCACATGGCCATAATAGTGCTAAAGCAATACAAAGCCTCTTATTCTATTTAGTTATGGTTATGTCCGTGGCTTTTCTGATTCTAACTCAAAAGTAATGGTTTAAGCGAATAGCCCCCTATTACTTTGTTGGAATTTTGAAAAGTTAACACTAATGAAGGGTTTAAATCAAATGATACATTTCTTTATGCATAACTATATAAATTACTTTAATATTTTTGAAATTTGCAATCTAGCGGGAGATTGTTGTCTATAGTAGTTTACAAATTTCACAACCATTCATTTTGGAGAAATGGTTATAGCACCATTTAATTTCATATTTTTATAAAGGTGTCTTTTGGTGTTATAACTACTTTGTGACTTTTGGTGGATTAACCAAATTAACTACTATGGTAACTTTTGGTTGAATAACCATTATGTCTTTTTATCATGTTGATTGAATAGACATGATTTTTCATGAATTACTACCTATTGTAAAGATATGATTTTTCATTAATAACATCCTCTTGTAAGTGCATGACTTTTTATAGAAGTGTCTCTTAAATTGAGGCATACCTCTTTGATAGTGTCTTCTTTGAATGTACGTGATTCAAGAAAATGTGTCTTAGTTGAGATGCATCTCTTCAATAGTATCTATTGGTAGTTGATAAATAGGAGACCCAATTATTAAAAATCAATCCATTCCAATAACTTAGAATATGAAGTTAGGGAGTTCTTTAATATTGCTAATTGCAGAACTCATATAGCTTTGTTGTATCATAAGAGTGTTGTTGCCAAGACCCATTTGCAAACTTTATGTGGGAACAAATAACTTTCTAAAGAAAGCTCTTTATCGTGCCTCAAAGCCTACGTTTTTAATCTTGTTTCTATCTACCTATCTATTTTTTCTCCACATTCTTTAGGGTGGGTCATTATGTATTTTTTGAGATGTAGGCTACTTCAGAAAAAGTGTGCTTATAATATGAAGAACTCTTCCACCCTTTTGTACGAGACTCTCATGTCTAATTCAGGTTTATTCCTACTTGCATTTGACCTTGGGTTAGATCCTTTTGTGTGGCATCTTATGTTGGTTGATCACCAAGCATTAACAAGAGTGAGAATTCAGTGCCTATCGTCGATTTAGACTCTGGTAATGGATCCTGATGAGTAGTTGGTGAGCCTATTAGGCCTGGTCATAGTGCATGTAGAGTTAGTAAAAATTTCCATACTCATTAGGATTTGCAAGGATTATTTGCGACATGACGAGGATCATACTATTCCTTGTGCAGGTATTAGCGAATTTTTTTATTTTAATATTTTACACATATTATATTTTTCATTTTTCTTTTAGATAATATGAGAATCTATATTTTCTTATTATTTTATAATAATTTTTTTCTAGTGAAGAAGTTCATAATGATAAAAATTGTTAGAAAAAATTTATCAGTCAAATAATATGTATTTATATAAATTGATTATTACAAAATATAATTAAACTTGATATGTTAGTTATGATATATTATTTTAATAATTATTTTAAATTGTCAAATAAAATTGTGGCATAAAATGCTAAATTTTATCTATTTATGTTTTTTAATTTGTAATTTTTAAAATTTCATTTCAAATTATTTGATACCCATAGATATCCACAGGAACCTACCTCCCGTGAAAATTATAAATAAGTACATGTGACAAGTATATAGCGAAAATGGGGAGAGCACTTCTTGCCCCTGGGGATCCCATTGACATTCCTAAGTCCATGTTTTTTAGCTTGATTTTGAGTCAGCCAATGGAGTTGAGACTAAGCTTTAATGGGTTTTTCCTTCTTTAGGTTAGGAAATGAAACAAGTAGAGGAACAAGCTTTTCAAAGAAAAGTAACTTCAATTAAAATCATCATTTATGACTTAAAAGAATGATAACATTAAAATCATCACTTACTTAAAGGAAAGATAATATTAAAATAATAATTTTTATAAATTTGAGTGTACGATAATTCATATAGTAAATTTTAAAAAGACATTATGAGTTAGTAATAAGGATTAATTGCATATTTATTTAAAATGCATATAGTTACTAGATTACTCAAATCATTTACATTTAAATTAAGATTAACAATTTGATTAGCAAGTATTTTAGCGATAAAAATAAGAAAAAACTTTAAATTTGAGTTACTTACAAATTAACAATGAAATAATCCTTTTAAAGACCAGATAATACCAAATGACAATATCAGCAATAAAATTTGACATTTTAATATTCGATTTTAACTACAGATTTCATAAAAAATCATAAACATTTATTTTAGTTATCCAAAGATATAGGTGACATCAATTTATTCATCTAAAATATATTGATATCAATTTAATTCCTCAATCTTGAAAAATAACATCAAAATAGTTTTTATATTACAAACCATAAAAATACTCATAATGTACCCTTTGATTGGAGGTCAAATTGATGTAACTTTTATCATTGAGGAATTAAATTGATATCTTTTTCAATGATTGAGAGATTAAAATTATGTTAACATTTTTTTTAGAGGATCAAATTGATGCTAACTTTTTTTGGAGGACCAAATTGATGTTACATGTATCTTTGGGAGACTAAAATGTGTGTTTACAAAATCATAATATGAAAAAATCCATGTTAGAACTTGTTTTATGTTTCAAATCATATTGTATATTTAAGACTCAAGAGGTGGCCTCAAACATTTTTAGATTTCACAACATTTTGTTGTTGGTATGTCGATAGTGTCTAACGATCATACTTGTTCTAATCCAAAGTTAAAATTAGCATGGGCTAATACTTTCTCTACTAGTTGGAGTCCAATGAAGATGTAATAAAGTTAACAACGACTACTGTTAATTATAGTACTCTGATGAAGTTTCCCACACTAAAGTGAGATTGTCACTAAAATTCTTTCTAATCAAACTAAATATAAATTCTAATTAATTCACTTATTTTTCTTAAGAAAATAATGTTTAAGAACTATCTCAAAATGAAACATGGCTTAATTGATTAATTATCTCCAATTCTCATTTCAAGATAATATTCTTATCAAGTTAATATAATAATGTAATACATTTAAAGGCAATGCGTGTCTCAACAATTCCTAGATTTCTACATTATTATAACATACTTTAAAAAAAAATAGTGTTGGAAAACTTAATAAAACATGCTACAACAAAAATTTAACAAATCCCATGTAAGAGACAACATGCTGCAACATAAAACATGCTATCAACTTAATAAAATATGCTACACCATAAATTTAATATGCTACAACTTAGTAGCAGAATCGATAACTATTTAAGAGGAACATCTATCTAAGTGTTAGGAAAAATAATAAGTATGATAACAAGTTAAATAGATAAATTTTCAAGTTTAAAACTATGAAATAAAACAACAAATATTAATTACTCACAACCGCATTGGGTTTTTACAACTTTCTAGTCTTACTAATCTCTCTTTTAAAGCGTAGCTACTATTAAGCTCCTATGATTGATTCAACAAAGCAAAATGATTACTTTTACACAATCAATCGGTTTATAACATCCTTCCCTAAAATTCCCAAATCTCTTGTATTTTCTGCCCTAAACTAACAATCATCACCTAAATCTAGATTTTATCACTATCATAAATGAATTGAAGCTTGAGAACTATATTTACCTCAACAAATGAGGAAATAGAAGAAGCGTTTTGGGTGTGTGCATAGTCTCCTTAAATCAACCCTCCACATTGGCACCGCGTTTGCTTCTTCAACAAACAGTAGCTGAAATAAGAGCTAAGGGATGAGCTTAAGTTCCTAAAATCTCATGGGTTGGTAAAAAAATGATAGGAGCAACACTAGAAGAGAAAGAAGTCAAGTTATGAGAGGGAGAGGAGAGACAAAGAGGGGTAAGGGTTTTGGACAAGGCTCCCAAATAGAGAGAGAAAAAGAGTTTTTAAAAAAATGAGTTTAAACCCAAAATGAAAAAAAAAAACCCTTAAATCTAAGTTTTATTCCTTAAAGCCCTTTTTAAATTTTAGGGGTCAGTTTGATATGGAGATAAAAATAGGGATAAAAATTTTATAGATGAGTTTGGTATACTATTTGTATAAAAAACTCATTCATGAAATTTTCACCCCCATTTTAACCTTTATACCAAATATACATTAAGGGATACTACATCCTTTTTCTCATAATGGGCTACTTCCCCTTTTTCATTTTCATTTCTTTTGTTGTTTACACATGCCCTGCTCACTTCTCCTTCTTTGAGAGTTTTTGCTTTCTTGCTAAGGATTTCTTCCTCGTCTAAAACTTCTCACCACTAACAGGTACTATTTATATTATTATCAATGTCTTTGTGGTCTTCTTTCTTCTTCTCTTTTTTTTCCCTAGTGACAAGGGCAAGCTTAAGGGAAAATGTCATATTTCTCTCTAACTGGAATGGGTAATGCCCTGTGATGGAACTTAAGGCTAGCATGTGTTAATCTCTTGGTAGTTTTTTGTAGATTCCTTTTTTCTTCAATAATTTGGGACAAATGTGCTTTTCAAAAGGAAGGCTACAAAAAACCCTATTAAGGGCTGCAAATGGGTTGGCCTTGATATTTTGGGGATTCCCTCATTTATTGGGCCGGGAAATATGATGGGAGAGGATATAGAGACACCCAATGGACTATAGGCCCTAACTAATGCAATTCTTGAGGACATTGGCTATTGTGTCTATAGTCTTAAGAAGTATGTTTGTTTTGTTGTCGAGTCGAGCAAAGATGACTTTTTTGATGTATACAAGACTTTCTTTACTTGGCTCATGCTAAGCCTTCCTTTCACCAATTTTGAGGTTGGGATTTTGAATAAGTTGTGCACAACCCTTACCTAATTGCATGCGAACAGCTAGGCCTTAGTCAGGGGTTTTGAGCTAATGTGTAAATCACTTATCGAGATTCCTACTGTAGATACTTTTCTCTACTTTTCTCGAGTTAGGATTCCAAGGAAAGATAAAAATGAGATGTGAGTTGTCTTCACTTTCTAAGCAAACTAGGCACTATCTATTGATGACATTTAAGCATTTATAAGAGATGTGAGTTGGGATTGCTCCCACGGTGTTCGCCTTTTTCATGAAAAATTATGGTTGTCTTAAATTTCCACTTTATTGGTCTTAACATGCAAATACGTTGAAGGCTCCTTGTTTAGAAAGGATGGCTATGGGTTATTAGGAATTGGTTGCCAAACTCAACATGAATGGCTATCATTTCACATTCAATTTGATTTCGTTGTCTCATTCTCTTACTAGGAGAGTTGTATATATTGCTCTATATTATTTGTATGTTTTCTTTTTTTTTTTAATTTTCTTTTTTCGAATTCTGAGTATAAAATTTTACTTGTCTCAAGTAGCTCTTTTTGTTTGACACTGGCTCCCAAGAAAGTGGATCCCTCTAAGCTTTTAACAATCAAGGCAGCAAAAGTTAAAGTAAGGAAAATCACATAGGTTCCCACTATTAAAGAGGTTACTCAGCCAGGAAATCCATAGGGATAATGATCCAAGAGCGCTCCAAATGAAGACTCTCGGGCTAGTCTCGGAGGAAACTCGCTAGGGCAAGCGGAGGAAAAGATTTTCATAGTGGAATCCTTTCCCAACCTCGTTTCTAATAGGTCTATAGGGGATAAAGCTCTAGAGGAAGCAGTGATGGGTGAAGCAATGACTCTTCCAATAACTCCTTTTGAGTGCAAGTTTTGTAGTCTCTTACCGGAATCTCCTACCTTAGAGCCTTTTGTTGTCAAGGGAGTTGTCGAGTCCCTCTACATTACCCAACTCAGCATATGAGCTGATTTAAGCAATGCTCTTTGTTTCAAGAAGGATCAACTCGATACAAGCATCTCAAGTTCAGTTAGTCATTGAGTTTATCTGTGATGAGCTCCAAATAGTGTCTACAAAAATGGATTCCCAATGGCAAATGCTCAAGGAGGTAAGAAAAAGGCTAAAGAGTTTGCTAGGGGGAGAATGGGAAAACGTATCTAAGCTTAGAGAAATCCAAACCAAGCTCAAGGTTGTGAACATTGAGATTGCTCAAATAAAGGCTGAGCTGGAAGAGGCCAAGAATGTTCAAGTTAAGATAGAGGCAACGCTAAAAAAGTTGGAGGAGGAGTTGACTCACACGAGGAACGAATTGGCTCAATTTCAAGCTTGCGCTAAAGAGTTTGCTAGGGGAAGAATGGGAAAACGTATTTAAGATTGGAGAAATCTAAACCAAGCTCGAGGCTGTGAACATCGAGATTGCTCAAATGAAGGCCAGGCTAGAAGAGGCTAAGAATGCTCAAGCTGCGATAGAGGCAAAGCTAAAAATGGTAGAGGAGGAGTTGACTCACAAGAGGAAAAAATTGGCTCAATCTCAGGCTCACGTAAGTGATTCGAAAGCTAGGAAGGATCCTTGGAGATTCAAATAATTGAGTCCTAGGAAGGAAGTTTTGACGTGGATCATAAATGAATCCACCACTTGAGGCCTATCTTGAAGCTTCCATCTAAGTGAAGGCAAAGGTGAGCTGATTTAGTCTATTGAGACATTCCCTAACGATGAGAACCAAGAGTCGGCCGATACTCCTAGTTTTTAAGCTTTTTTTTTTTTTTACTTCTAATAATTGGGATAATTTAGCATATTTTTGAACTATTTTTTTTATCATTATGTCCGTCCTTAAATTGTGTCTCTTCTTCTCATCCTTTATATATGAATAGCTTTTGTTTTTAAATCATAATTGTTAGCTATCGGTCCAAAGACCAATTTAGGGCACTTAATGTATTACAGAAATGATGTAAAGCTTGGTGACTTGGTGATTTTCTTCTTCTAATTGTTTTTCCTTTGGGGAAGCACTTAATAACTTTGTAATTATTTCTTTAAATCGAGATGATGCCTTTCAGTTCAAAGTTTGAGTTAAGATATGTCTTCTCAAGTCCAAGTGGTGGTAAAATGAAGGAATGACACTTAGCCTATTCTTTTGTTGCTTTTAAATTTTTACATTATCGTATCCAAAATTTTTGATCTTGGAGTCGAGCTAAGCTTTCCTTGAGTAAAGCGTTAGCTTTTGTAGGCACTAAGCTTCTTAGTTTATGATCAAACTAAGACATTTATCGGCTAAGCTTGGTGCTTTAAGCTCGATTTTACTCTGGCTTTGTTGAGAATTTTCAACCTTTTAAAGAATGGAGAGCAAGAGTGAAACAAGCAATTTATGAATTTTATTAAGACTAGGTTATAGGACAACATACGGCTAGGTAGCCAATCAGCTGTAGTAGGATCTAATGTTGGAGGCGTTCCAAGTCCTAGGGATGGCCTTTCCTTCCAAGGTCTCAACCTTGTATGGACCTTACCCCAAATTAGCTAACACCTTATGGACCTTCCCAATTTGGGGCTAATTTACTGTCTTGTTGATTTCTACCTCGAATATCCACTCATTGTAAGACAAGGTTTATAGCTCTACAGCTTCATGGTAGTACCCTTGCATTGCACCTCCTTACTATCCTTTGCTTGGTAGTAACATATTTGATGTAGGTCATTTCTTGTTCATCTTCTAAGAGTTAGAGTTCAGTATGGAGCCCATCTTAATTGTTACTCTCTTGGAGCTGCCACTTTCTCCAATTTAGTTTCCACTGGGAACGTGACTTCAGCACTGAATGTTAGCTTGAAGGCTAATTCCTGAATAAAAGATTAAGGTGTGGTCCTATGCGGCCAATGCACAACATGCTAGATAGCTCCTCAACCCAATTCCCCTTTGTATGGTCCAATATTTTCTTTAGGCCACCTAACATAACTTTATTTGCAGCTTTGGTTTGGTCGTTGGCTTATGATTTCTCTATCGAGGTAAATTACAACTTGATTTTTAATATAGCAGCTAAAATTTATCTTAATAAACCTCTAACTAAATTACCGCCAAACTTCATCCTTATAGGTATTTAACAAGTGACAATAAAAATGAAAACCAATTACGTTATTTTATTTTTTTTACCTTGCTACAAAGAAGGATAGCAATTAAAATGAAGAAATGAGAAAGGAAAGAAATTAACAAGGTTCTGAAAACCTAACCGATCATTGAACCGGTCGAGGTACTGATTCAAGGTTCAATGGTCGAACCGTGGTCGAACCGTGGTCGAACCAGAGTATAATTAAATATATATTTATATTTATATATAAATATATAATTATTTATATAGTACTAAAATAAATAAAAATTATAAAAATACAATATAAATCAATAATAAAATTATTTGAAACATAAAAAAATAATATCATAGATCAAAAAAATATTACATTCATATAATCAACACAACAAAAAAATGTCATAAAGTAAAAAAATATTACATTCATATAAATAACATAAGTTCAACAATATTCCATCAAAAGTAATCATAAAAAATTTCACAAATTATACAGGATCATCATAATTAGTATTAAGTTGTTGAACATTTTCATTAAAAAGATCTTGTTCATCTCCACCATCATGATCATCATCAATAAAGGAGACAATTACAATCACTCAAGGAGCTAATCACTAGCTAATTGACAGCAATCAAATAAAAACAGTTGACTAAATATAAATCTTCTATCACTCCTCATCAAGCTAAAGGTTACAAGCTCTTGGCTTGTTACAAACAAGTAAGAAAACAAATTAAAAATATGATGGGCATAATAAACTGGCTGGAGAGACAACACAGACACTGCTGGAGAGACAACACAGCAAAATGATGACTGGAATGATGAAAAATCAGAAAAGTAGTGGATGGCTGCTGAAATGGTGCACAGCCAGATGAGCAGTAGATGGCTGGAATGATGCACAACGAGAACACAATGGCTCACAACTCTGTTGAAATGGGAAAAAACATAAAACAGAGGCATGAAACAAGCCAAACAGCAGGTGCGGTGGTGCTGCTGCTGGCTGGGCTACACCGAAGTTGCGGTGCGGAGACGAAGCTGACAATGCTGGCTGGCTGCGGTATGCTACGCGAGAATGGAGGCTGCGGTGCGAGACAGAAGCTGCTGTGGCTGGGGTTTCGATCGCGGAAAGACGGATCTGCTGCGGCTGGGGTTTCGATCGCTGAGGGAGGAAGGGGTTTCGATCGCGGAGAGACGGAAGCTGCTGCGGCTGGGGTTTCGATCGCGGAGGGAGGAAGGGGTTTCGATCGCGGAGGGAGGAAGGGGTTTCGATCGCGGAGAGACGGATCTGCTGCGGCTGGGGTTTCGATCGCTGAGGGAGGAAGGGGTTTCGATCGCGAAGAGACGGAAGCTGCTGCGGCTGGGTTACGGAGAGACAGAAGCTGGGTTTCAAACTTTCGATTGTCGTGGACGGAAGCTGCTGCTGCAGCTGGATTGCGGAGAGACGGAAGCTGGTGCGCGGACGGAAGCTGCTGCTGCGCGGATGGAAGCTGCTGCGCGAACCGGTAATCGTACGGACCGGTACCGGTTTGACTGGTTCATCCGCTTTGACACCGGTTCACCGGTTCTTGATCGGTTTTTGACCCTCCCGATTTTGGGACATAGCCCAAACCGGGAAGGGAACCAGTTCCCGGTCCGACCGGTCGAACCGGCCGGTCTGGTCCGATTTTCAGAATATTAGAAATTAATGAGCACTTACTAAAAGCTTGAATGAAATCATAGGAGAAAAAGGTAAATGTCTCTTTTGTTGAGATGAGTTTAAGAATAATAAAAAAGAAAAAGAAAAAGGTAACATGAAAGTAACTTTTTGAGATTACTATCTTGTAAATGTCAAGCCTAATACGATCTCTTTCAAGCCACAAAACTATTCCTTCTAGCTACTAATATGAGTTTTATTAAAATATGATTATTTTGATATTCATATTTATTTGATTTAATATTGATATCTTGATAAATTATAAAAGATTTTATTAATTATTTGTTTTATAATAAATATTTAATGATTTATTAATTTTATTGATATTAAACAAAATCAAAATATCATAATAACTCACTATATTAAATATAAAATAGAAGAACAATGTTATAAATACCACTTATCTATTTAGAAACCAACAAGTTGTGATTCAAGTCGTATACAAGCTTGAATTAAACAGTTAAGACACTTTTGCAATATCAAATGTTTAAACTTGCAAAAATGCACAGTTAAAAGGGATAATTTCAGTACCTAAAATAAGATTAATTTCATACTCAAAGAGTATGGTATATCCAAACAAAAAAAAAAGCGTCTATATAGAAGTAAACAATAATGCTAATGCATTTAAATTTTTATTATATTAAAATAATTTTAGTTGTCTAATACTCTTTTCGTCCACTTTTATCTGTCATTTAAAATTTTTACATAAAAATTAAGAAAATTATTAAATAATATTAATTATATAAAAATATAATTTAAAATAATTAAATTATCATTTTTCTTACTTTATTAATATTTTTTTTAATTTTATTTTTTTTATTAATTTTTTTTTATTTAAAAATAAAGATAAAATTAAAAAAATAATTAATTTTTCTTTAATTTTTTATATAACAAATAAAAATAAATAGAAAGAATATTTTTTTAAAAATAAAAATATCTTGAAAAATGTGTTCAAAAATGCTAATATTTAATGCTAATTGCTTTTTCCTTTTGTTTTGTCTCTTTGGGCTTGTTAGCCCCATTTATTACCAAAATGATGAAAAAAAATAATATATATGGAACGGAAACCAGCTCAAAATTCTCGTGGGTCCTCGCCAGACAAAAAGCACGAGTTTCGCTTGTCCTGTCCATTGCCTCTATTTCTCGCGTTGCACCACCACCACCCCCACCCCACCCCCCGCCATCATCTAGGGCTCTCAAGCTCTCTCCCACAGTGCCAGTGGTAGAGAAAGAGAAGGAGCACTGGAGAGAGAGAGAGAGAGAGAGAGAGAGAGGAAATCCACCGCAACTTCTATCACCGCCAATTGGACCTCACTGTATTCTGATTTCGAGCTTCAATTCCGACGTTGACTTGATTCTTCATACCCAGTTACGATGACTTCGAATTCGGATTTGGTGCGCACCCTTGAGTCCGTGCTTGGCATTTCGCTCGGCGATTCGGTTTCCGATTCACTGCTTGTGATCGCGACGACCTCTGTAGCCGTGCTAATTGGGCTCTTGGTGTTCGTGTGGAAGAAATCGTCGGATCGGAGCAAGGAGGTGAAGCCGGTGGTAGTGCCCAAGTTCTCGGCGAAGGATGAGGAGGATGATGTCGACGTTGGTTCTGGGAAGACTAAGGTTACTGTTTTCTTCGGTACTCAGACTGGGACTGCTGAGGGCTTTGCTAAGGTATATTTGTTTGCCCCTGTTTTAGGTGATTTCAGCTTTGTTTGTTTTCATTGTGTTGAAAATATGTTGATAGAATTGTTTGTAGATACGTTGAATATGCTGGATTCCCCCCCTCCCCCTTTTCTTTTTATCATTTTTTAATTTGTTCCTCTAATCGTTTATTCGCTTTTGTTGCTTTTTTTTTTTCAATCCCAAATTAAAGTGATTCAAATACTGGGCCCACTTCCCTTGTCCTTGTTGAGACAATGATGCTCAGTTCAGTTTGAGCTGAGGCGCTGTTCCTGTCTGAACTTTTTTGAGAATATGCTTTTGCTTTTACTAATGAAGTATTTATGTTTTTTTATTTGTCATGAAGAAGGCTAGTATCTAAGTTTAGGAGTTCTGTATCATTGCTAGTTAGACCTTATTACTGTTATTATTATTATTATTATTTTGCAATTGTGAAATTAAAGTTGCAGAAGGAATTGTGTAAATTCATACTTTTGACTTATGCTCTAAGTTGGTTATCCCTGGGCCATGATAGTAGTATTGGTGGCGAATCAAATTGCTTTATGACAGCTCTATTGTGTCAAGCAACTCTATGTTTCTGTCTGAACTCTGATGTCTTTACTTTGTTATATTAGAGCCCTTTATAAACACCAAGGAGCAGGGATGCTGTTGGTGTCAAATTGAAAATGGGTCCCTACAATAACAAGTCTTCATAGTTGGCTATTTGCAGCATATGCTAATCTTTGCTAGAAAATCATTGTGGCTTATGCAAATATACTTTCTGTAAAGATGAAGCTAATTTCCCCTTTTCCTGAATACTTGAAATGGTTGCCTTAATTTAAAAAGGATAGTTTTTTGTTTTCCAGGTGGCAGTTTATCTGTATATCACTCAATATATAGTATAACCACTGCTTTTATTTGATTTTGATTATTTTATTATAGGCTTTGGCAGAGGAGATCAAGGCAAGGTATGAAAAAGCAGCTGTCAAAGTCGTTGACCTGGTAAGTTGAATTGGGATGAAATTTTGGCAATCCCTCCATTGTGGTTGTAGTAGGCCACACCTATATGTGATATTTTTTTTAAAATGTTCTGTTTCTTACTGGGGGGCTTCTAGTAAGCCTTCCAACTGGTGGTATGTGGTATTGGTCCACAGGAACTTTGTCTGTAAAATATAGCTTTGGCTTCAGTATCTGATGTATTTAATTTGAGCTAGGATGACTATGCATTGGATGATGATCAATATGAGGAGAAGCTGAAGAAAGAGACACTTGCATTTTTCATGTTGGCAACGTAAGATTTATGCACATAACAATGGTTGACATTCATTTGAATTTTTTTTGAAATGTTTGGTGCATTTCATGCATTTGGACCTGACATTGGCAGTTATGGAGATGGAGAGCCAACTGACAATGCTGCAAGATTCTACAAATGGTTTACTGAGGTTTGTAGTTATACCACTCTTTTAAGTAAATCCAATATTTAAGGGGTCTCTCTCTCTCTCTCTCTCTCTCTCTGTATTATCATATAGCTTACTTAGAAAGATTCTAAAGATTTGGGCCCCATAATTTTAGGGGAAAGATGAGAGGGGCACCTGGCTTCAACAGCTCACATATGGTGTTTTTGGGCTAGGTAACAGGCAATATGAACATTTTAATAAGGTAAAACCCAGATGATTTTTTATTTATCTGACAAAAAATTCATTATCTGATGTTGTTCTTTTGAAACAGATAGGTAAAGTCGTAGATGAAGAACTTAGTGAACAAGGTATGGAATTTCACCATTTGTCCTCATAAGTATTAAATTGGTATATATTCCCCATTGTATTGCATGATGCCATTGGTGTCATTGTTATCTGAGTAAAACTGAAGTGCATGATATGTTGTTTCATTGTTGTCATTTTTGGTAAAGATTTTTATTTTGCTCAATTTTTCCCCTCCCCAAAAAACGCTGGTCTACTTGTGCAACTTCATTTTTCTGTTTGCTTAGTATGGACTACTGATTTGCTCTGTTAGATGCAGAGCATTCAGTATGCCTTCTTAGAAGTCTAATGGATGGGATTTTTTTTGGATGGAAAATATTTGTTAAAACTTGCAGAAAATGCTATAATTCATTTGTTGGGCAATCTTGTTATAATATCTTCATTTCCAGATTTACCAAATACCAAGCACACTTGCCAGCCTGCACTCATATTGTGCTGATGGAATTTAATTATACAATTATAGTCTGTTAACAATCTAGGAACAACATCTGTCTTGTTAAATTTTATATTTCTGCAGATTTATGTTCTAATGCTTAGTAGATGTATGGCAGGTAAAAACATGTATCTAAGTTCTACGGTTTATATATATTTAAATGATGTTATGTATGGCTGTGTTTATCACAGGTGCAAAGCGTCTTGTTGCACTGGGCCTAGGTGATGATGATCAATCCATTGAGGATGATTTTGTTGCTTGGTAAGTATAGTCCTGTTACTCCTGCTATCCACTTGTCAATTGTATTGCTGCTACAATTAAAACAATGTATAATATTCATGGGGATACGTAAAAATTATATGAAATGTGGCTACTGATTTTTGGTGTTCCAAATGTCGTGAATTTGCTTTCCTTTGCAGGAAGGAATCTCTGTGGCCAGAGTTGGATCAGTTGCTCCGAGATGAGGATGATGTGAATACTGTCTCTACTCCTTATACGGCTTCTATTCCTGAATATCGAGTGGTGATTCATGACCCCACTGTCACACCATGCTATGATAATAACTTAAATGTGGCAAATGGGAATGCTGTGTTTGATATTCATCATCCTTGCAGGTGCTTGGAGTTGTGCATGTTGATTTCTGACCGTTGTTATTGTATACTAAACCAGGCTACAATAAAATTGTTGTTTCTTTTCTTGAAGGGTTAATGTTGCTGTTCAAAGAGAGCTTCACACACCTGAGTCTGACCGCTCTTGCATACATTTGGAGTTTGATATATCAGGAACTGGCATAACGTAAGTTGGATTACATGTTTCCTGAGAAAGAACAATATCATTTTTTTTTTTTGGTAAACAAGAAAACAAAGAACAATAGCATTGGTCAATTATAATTATCTTTTATATTTATATAGATTTTGAGAAAATTTTTGTTATAATTATTGTGAGATTTTATGTACTTCTTTTAACAATATTATAGGATTATTATAGTGACAATTTAGTTAGTAGGATATAATGTGGCATAAAAGTTTTCTATAATGGAATTTACTTGTCATTTTATTATTATTTTGCTTATAAGTAGTTCTGCAAGTTCTGAACAAATATAACTCATCTTTCAATTATGAGTGTTATGCCTTTACTTTGTTCTTTGTTTTTCTTACTCAATTCCTTATGGTGTGGATTCTAGGGTCATCTGCTAGAATGTTTTTTTGTCTATTTCACACTTTTATCCCACATTATTTCCTTCATTTAGAAATAACTTGTTTGGTGTTTGCTTTCAGTTGATGGCTTTATATTCTTGACTCTTGAGTATAAGTTTGTATTTATAGAAAAGCTGGTGAGGACATTTTTTCTTGGTTACAAACTAAAAATACAATTTGTTTACTATTAGTGGATAAAAAAGGATTAAATGTTGGTCTTTTAGATCAAAAAAGAATGTAAGAAAAAAACGTTGTTAGGTATACAATTTTTATCCTCTTGTTTTGCAACTCTAAGCAATGACTGGGAAAACTGTAAAATTTTAAACGAGTGTGTTTCCCCGAGAAATTTGTTGTTATTGTTAATTTATCTGTGAAAATATGTCAGATATTAAGTGCTTGAAGCTTCTCATGGAATTAAAGGCATGCGACCTTGTCTTGTAGGAGTTTGAATCATCAAAAGTTGTAAAGTTATCAGCAGTTATTTATGGGTTGATAGCTTTGGTCCTTTCCAAGATATGATAAGCATATCCTGTCTCAATTATTTGGTAATATTTAAGTAATCAGTTGATGGCTTTGGTCTGATCTTTCCCAGATATGAAACTGGAGACCATGTGGGTGTTTCTGCTGAGAACTGTGATGAAACTGTTGAAGAAGCTGGGAAGTTGTTGGGTCAGAATTTAGATTTGTTGTTTTCTCTTCACACTGATAACGCAGATGGCACTTCCCAAGGAGGTTCTTTGCTACCTCCTTTCCCTGGTCCTTGCACACTGCGCACTGCTTTAGCACATCATGCAGATCTCTTGAATCCCCCACGGAAGGTTTTTATATGATCTTCATTTCATGTGCTTACCATTTTTTCTTTTCTAATTTTGTACATAATTGGTTTTACTGGTATAACAGCATGTTTTCAGTAGGGATTGTCCTTTCTTATCTTTTTCTAAAGGAAGAAATAGTTATATGTGCTTCTCTTTCAGGCTGCTTTAGTTGCTTTGGCTGCTCATACTTCTGAACCTAGTGAAGCAGATAGATTAAAGTTCCTCTCATCTCCTCAGGGGAAGGTGAAAAGAATTGCTAGTACTGTTTCTGTCTCTTGTTTTCATGTTTGAAAATTTTTCCTTTTATTTCTGTTAATGATGATTTAAAATTGTTGGTTTTCCAGGATGAGTACTCCAAATGGGTGGTTGGAAGTCAGAGAAGTCTTCTTGAGGTAATGGCGGAGTTTCCATCAGCAAAACCACCTCTTGGTACATTTTTTGCTGCAGTAGCCCCTCGCTTACAGCCTCGTTATTATTCTATTTCATCCTCACCTAGGTAATTATCTTATCCTATCTAAAATATATAAATGAAGTTTTATAAGAGTACTGGCCATGAAATAACATTGCATTGTTTTGACTGTCCAGGTTTGCCCCGCGAAGGGTACATGTCACTTGTGCCTTGGTTTATGGTCCAACTCCCACTGGCAGAATTCACAAGGGAGTATGTTCAACCTGGATGAAGGTAGAGATTTGTGATGGATACACTTCTTATGCAATCATATGCTCCCTGTCTCGATATCTTGGTCCATTTATTTTCATCTTTGTGTGATTCTCTCCCCTTCTGAGGGGATGTAATATCCAATCATGCTATTTTGTGTCTAACTTAAAATTCTCATAATTTTCAGTATGCTATTCCCTTGGAGAAAAGCCGTGAGTGTAGTGAGGCTCCTATTTTTATTAGGCCATCAAATTTCAAGTTACCAGTTGATCATTCCATTCCTATTATAATGGTTGGACCTGGTACTGGCTTGGCACCTTTCAGGGGATTTTTACAGGTATGTGAATATGTTAAGGATATGTTATAGTTCCCTAATTGTAATGGAAAGCAGATTGTTAGATATTGAACAACATAGAATGAAGAGGGGATATTTTGGGAGGCGGGGGTAGAATGGAAAGTAAACATTGGAACCAAATAGATAATTATGTAATAATTGACCACAATAATGAATTTAAATACAAAACACCTAATTGTTGTTCTATTATGATTAGAAGCCCCATGTCGAAGTCCTAGTTTATTGGAAAAACCCAGTTTACCTAAATAATTAATTACCCAAAATTCCCAAATTGTTAGTTAAACTTAAATTCCATTCCTGAATGACATAATACAGGTGAATATGTAAACCTAATTATGATAAGCATCTACTTGTTCTTAATTCTTGCTTTATCTTTGATTTACCCAGGAAAGATTGGCCCTCAAAGAGGATGGTGTTCAACTTGGTCCTGCATTACTCTTCTTTGGATGTAGGAATCGTCAAATGGTAAACTAATTGCTCAGTGCACTTTCAATCCCAGTGGAGTTTCAGAATGATGTGTGATTTTCCTATTATATGTTTGATTATAGGATTTTATTTATGAGGATGAGCTAAAGAATTTTGTGGAACAAGGTTCTCTGTCAGAGTTGATAGTTGCATTCTCTAGAGAGGGACCTGAAAAGGAGTATGTTCAACACAAGATGATGGATAAAGTAAGTGCTAGTAGTATCCTAGCAGGGAACAAATGTTGCCTATGGAAAAAAAAAATATTTATTGCATCATTTTTCTATGTGCAGGCAGCATATCTGTGGAGTCTGATTTCTCAGGGAGGTTATCTTTATGTTTGTGGTGATGCTAAGGGTATGGCTAGAGATGTTCATAGGACTCTTCATACCATCGTCCAGCAGCAGGTGCTGATTGTCCTTAATCATCCCTCCCTTTCCAAACCCCAAGACTTGAAAGTGTCAAATTTTCTTATTCCTTACTATGCATATGGAATATTAATTTTCACATGACTGAACCAACTTGTATGATAACAAAAAAGATCAGCACTGCTAAATCACACGAAATGGTTTTTACAGAGCTGATACAATTGACTTGGCACACTAATTTTAGTTTTTATCTTAACAAATGGAAACATTAAAAAACAGAACGAAAATTCCATGATACAGAATATGTGAATTCGTAAACTTTTTTTGTATGAGATGCATTCGGGATATTTATCATTTCCAAAATGCAGCCGGAACCTCTTCTCCTGGAACAGATGCTTAATAATAATATTGCAGTGAGTAAATATGTTATTGTGGAGGAGTGATTGTTGTTTAGGCTCTGGTTTCAGAGTACAAGTAGAGACATTTCTCTGTCTGTCAGGTGAAAATTTCAGAGCTAAATTAGCTGTATTTTTGCTTTACCACTGTAGTATTTCTCTGCTTTCCAGTACCAGCCAAGGCTTTTTTTGGCTTTTAGCTGAAAAATCTTTATGAATTGGGCCAATTGGCTTATCAATCTGAACCATATTTTCCTTTCTGTTCTGTCAGGTTTACTGTCATACTGTTTGAAGTGTTACTATTTAAATGTGGAAAAATTAAACATTCTTTCTTGAGTTCTGTCTGTGGGCATGTGGAACATGTGTGCTTTTGTGCTTGTGATTCAAAAACACAAATTCAGCAGTGTACTATCTACACGTATGATTTACAGTGGCGGAGATTAAAATTGGGGAGATTTTTTGTACAAGGAAACTGAAGAAACTGTTAGACGAATAAATAGATACATTATTATTTTATTAAAAACATGTTATTTAGTTGAAAAAAGGCATTTTGTTTGAAAACAAATTATGACTCCATGGCCTTACGTGCACATTTTTGTTTTCGGTGCCTTTTATTGGAATTCTCTCTCGACCAAAAAGGCTTTAAAGAATTATCTGGAAAAACCCTTTATCTATCGTAACTTCATTCTACCCTTATGCATGATTTTCTTGTTACACATGCAAGCATGTGTATCATTAGTCCCCTTTTCTTTCCAGTTTGGCTTTGACCTTAGCTTTCACAACCTGAGTAGGTCTTGGAGGTGGCCCTTACTGACATCGTTCTCATAATTCATCTGCTGATTCTGTTGGACTTGCTTATGCTGTCTACATTTATCTTACATTTAGTATTTGAAGGGACCTTAGTATCGTAGTCAATATTCATCTTTAAGTTATATATTTGTTGACCTTTTGCAAAGCATCAAATTTATAGTTTCTTCTGACTCTCCAATCCAACTAGTGTATTTTTGGTTGCAAAGCCCTACACACGTCATATTTAATGGGATGAAACTTTGTCTAAAACCTTGTTTCTGGACTTAATTTCAGGAAAACGTGGACTCATCAAAGGCAGAGGCTGTAGTGAAAAAACTCCAAATGGATGGACGTTACCTCAGAGATGTCTGGTAATTTTTCTGATTGTTCATCTGTCCATGCTTGCTATTTGATATTTTAAATTCAGGAATGGGTGGAGGATATTTCGGAGATTAATCTCTGCTTTCACGGAGATTTGGGGCACCAATGATGGAGGTCGAAACAGGTTCCCTTGAGAAAACAAAATGATTTTGTGGACATTTGTGTCTTTTTCTCTTATTTTTCTTTCATCTTAATATTCTCTCTCATCTGAATATTCTCTCCTCAGATGTTAGATTACCCCCAGAACTAGGATTGTTTTTTAGGGGACTGTGTGATAGGTAGCCTCAGAGATCACTTAACACACATACTGATACAGGTTGCACTAGGTTATTTCCAATGGCCATGTATTATTTAGTTGTAGGAATTGGGAATGAATAATTATTCGATTGATGAAACTATTCTTCTAGTTGATGAAACTCGTGTACAGTTCAATAGTGCGTGTCATAATCTTTCAAGAGTAGTCCACCTCACTTCTGGGACTCACCCAGTAAGACCTAATCTCATTTATTTCTTAATAGCTCAAAGATCTTGCTGGGTGTATAGCAACTAGCAATTTTGATCTTTCAATTTGATACCCTTAATGGCTCAAAATCTTGCTCTTTCAACTCCTGCGTTGGAACCCAGATTTCCATATAATAAATGTAATGCCTCAACAATCATGGAAGAGGAAGGTTTTTTTTTTTTTTAATAACATGTATCTCAGCAGGTTTTTGACATGTAAAATTAATAGTCCCATTACTGCTTTTTAGCTGGATTACTATATGACAAGAGTATGGTAACTAATTTAACTGTTAAAAAAGTATTTTGTCGTGTGTTTAAACTGTCTTTTCAGTCCGCTAAGATAGGACTCTACCTGAAGGTGTTTACTTATCCGTTTCTGTATCATGATGGGGACATCAACTTGGAATCTGCCAAAAGCCTTGGCTCAAACCTGATACTAGCCTTAGGATTTGGCTCCTCAAAAAAGTGTGGTTTACTTGGAGAAAAAAATAAAAATTTATAATTATTAATGAAAAAATTAAAGGTTGAAATTATAATAAAATATATGTATATGTATAATAAATTATAAGATTATTAAAATTTATTTTTTTTAATTTTATTATCAATTGTTATAATTTTTTATTTTTTTCTTGTAAAGTAAAATCTTTAATTTAGAGTTAAGGAGTACTTTGGTGAAATAGTCTCAAGACATAGCTTCGTTTGGATGCAAAAGAGAAAATGAGAGAAAATGAGAAGATTAAGAAAGTGAGAGAAGATAAAATAATTTTATTTTTTCTCATCATTAGGATAAAGAGAAAATAAGAAATGAAAATTTTAATATAGTGAAATTTATTTTCTCTTTTTGATTGTGTAGAAAAATGAGAAAAAATTATTATAAAATAAAAAATATTATCCCTATTTGCAAATATATACTATGACTTTTTTATATTAATTGAAATCAATTTTTTACCTCAACAAATTTAACACTAATCACTGTATATATAGGAGGAGAAATATCATGCGTATATATTCGTTTAATAATATTATGTATTGATTACAATTGTGCTACATTTGGTACATGGAATAAATTATTCTTTTTTTTATCGGGTACATAGAATAAAAATGAAATAAAATAGATTAAAATGGAATTATTGTTTTCATTTCACTTAATGATAACTTTTGAATTGAAATAATTTTTTAATTTATTTAATTGTTTGATACATGAAATTAATTTTGAATAAAATTAAAATTAATTTAAATATAAATGTTTCTTATAAAAAAAATGTTTCAAATGTTCAAGTTTTTAATAACTGGAAAAAAAATGTTGTTGCTGAAAAGAGTAAATATTGTTTTATTTGTGAGAGAAATTGAAATATCACATTGTCATTTAAAATTTAGGTACAATATTAGCATTAAACTTTTAATCATTTTGTTTTTTTAAATATTTTTAGTGATAGCACTTTCCTTTGCTTTGAATCCCACATTGTGCTATGGGGCTGAAAGGTTATATTTTGAGATCTAAGTGAGTTAAAATAAACAATTATAGTAGTTGTTATTTTGTAATATTAAGGAGAAAATGTTAAGAAAATAAAAATTAACATTTAATGTTGCATGGATTATTAACTCTATCTTTATGAGAGGAAATATATTTCATGTTTCATTCTTGGCTTAAATAGGAAGATGTCTCATTATATTGAATGAGAATAAAATAAAATTATCATTACTATAGAACAAAAGTCAAGTTAATTTATAATGTGTTATGCTTTACATGAAATTTCAAAATATTCTACACTTAAAACGGCATTTGAAGTTGTGTCTAGATTGAAATATTTTTTTTGTTCTATATTTAACATAGTTTTAGAAATCAGACCAGTTCAATTAAGAACCAGTCTATTGGCCTCCTGCATTTGAACCAAGCTACTTTGATTATGATAGTGATAATTTATCACTGAACTATTATTGGCTATTGTTTGTTGACTTCATATTATATTTTATATAATTATTAAATTATATTGAATTGTGTTTTTTTTTTTTATATATGTACACACTTGGGTTAAAAAATAGTAAATTATTTTCAAACATTAATAAACTTTTATACACCAACATTTTATCAAATTAAAAAATATTTTTAGCATATTTAATATAAATAAGTAGATTTAGTTAAAAAAAACATATTTAACAAGAGACTACAAGCTTAATACTTGATAAATATTTAAGATATCGAGAGAATGATAATAAAATAAATATTCAAAATAAATCAAGTATTAAGGATAATATAAATAGCAAATGTATAATCTATTTATAGAATGAAAATTTATACATATCAAAATTTTAATATATTCAAATGTAAATACATATTTAAATATATACTGGTTTGACTACAATTTAATTACGGTTGAATTATTGAACCGTAAATTATTTTTTTTACTGATTCATTGACCAATTCGATTTTCAGAATATTGATATTTACTTCTTATAGTTTCACCATTTTTAATTAAAAAAAAAGAAAACAAGTGTTTATAATATTTTGTTTGGAATTGAATTTTAAGGTTTAACTAATTCTTTTCGAGAGATTAGTCTCATGTGCTACCTTGGAGGATTATTTAAATTAATTTTAATTTTTTTAATGTAAACTTTGAACCAAAAATAGTAATTTCATATGAATTGCATTAATGTTCAATATTCTTATCTTAAAAAAGAATTTAAAAATGTGATATCCGAAAATAGTAATTTCATTTGAATCATGTTAATTTTAAAAGTATTTATTTTAAAATTATGAGAGAAAATTTAAGAAAGTGTTCGATAATAATAATTTCATCTAAGTTAAGTTAATATTCAATGTACTTTATTTGGATTGGGTTCATATTTAATACACTTATCTTATATAATTTAACTACTAAAAAAATTATAAATAATATTTATTATACTATTCAATTATAGTATACTAAATATAAACTACGTAAATAAAATTATTTCAAATTTTGTTTGATTAAAGAGCATACTTCAACTTTATAATAGATAAGTGGTTAATGAATGTTCATCTTCTATAAGTATTTTTGCATGATATTATTTTTTGGTTGAGACTTTAGTTTCACAATACTTATTACTAAAATGGATCTAATATTGTTGGTGGCAAAACTAACATTTTTGGTTTTTTAGTAAGTTAGAGCAAGTCTTCGACAAAGCCCATTAAACATAACTTTTTTTTGACAAGAATCAAGCAAAGACATTTATCAAATCAGAGAATGGGCTCTATTCGATAAGAAAATTCATAGTTGACATATCAAAAAAATGTTTAACAATAAGATAAGGGAAACAATGCTACTCAATAAAGGAAGTTGTCGAATGATGTCTGTCAGACAAGAGATAATAAGGGGTCTTTGACACAAATACTTAGCATATTCTTCATAAAGATGCTTTGAAAGCTTTGACATGAGAGTGACAGTTAAAAGACTCAGTCAAAAACCATTATTATAAAAGGATTCAAATTTCAAGTTTGAAATCAAATGGAAGAGTCAATTATTAGGTAGTTTAAGTATTTGAAATAAGAATGACTTGCATGCATGACACCTGTCTGACAGGTGGTGTAATCTTAAAATATAAGCAGTTTTTCTTGTTTGTCTATAAATACTAGTTTTTCGTTTGTAATAAAAGTTGGATTCTTGAAAATATATCCTACACATCCTAAGTCTTAGAGATACTCATGGATAATGAGATCACTTTAAGTATGCTTTTGACTTTTTCATTTCATGTATTCTAAATTAATACAATTTACTTTTCATTATTCATTTACTTTTATTATCAATTTACTTTCATTGTCAATTTATTTTCATTATCAGTTCATTTTCATTGTCAATTTATGTTTATTGTCAGTTAAACTCATTGTCAATTTACTTTATCTTACACTTTACTTTTACTGTCAATGTACATCCTCTGTCGAATATGTTTCTGTACTTGAATATTCATCCTTAAAATGTTCTTTAGCTTGATAATCTACTTTGTTAGATATTTTCTTTTAAGAGTAAGAATTAAAATTAGAATATCGTCATCTTTGACAAGTCTAGAGGATTTATTTGTCAAAATTTGTTTCCTTCGATGAAACTGTTGACAAATTTTTCTGTAAACAAATGTATTACCTAGTATTTTTCCAATGTTGGTCAAATTGATTCTCAGAAAAATTTTATACTTTCGAAGGCTTCGAGAAATTCAAATGAAATCTCTGTCATCAAAAACTTGTTCATTTCCTAGTTTTTCTACTTTGTTATGAAAAGGGGCAAGGGGTCTTCTGCTGTCCAATAACATAAATTAACCTCAAATATTGGAGCAGGTCATATGAAGGAACACATTTTATATGTAGACAAAATCATATATTAACAAAATATTTATTTACAATTATTATAGCAAAATAAATCTCTAGAATTAAGCTCAATATACTAACAGCATGCTTAGGAAAGAGTCCCAATGAACATTTATGAACAATCATGTACTAGGCCCAGAAGTAATTCTGGATTAACCCCAAACATAGACTATGAATTGTTAAAAGTCTCTAGTAATTTTAAACTGCTCTACCAGACACAAAGGAAGTAGCACACCTAGATCAATAAAGCCAACTAAATAAATCCACCAGGGGTGTGATACTGATAAGGTTATAAACATTGTTGATCAGTGTAACATTAAAAATGAATCCATCCAAAAAAATACTTGAGCGGGTTATAAAAGAATACTAACCTACCGTTCAAATAAATTCAACATAAAATCATACTTGATTTATGTAAAGAAAAATATTAATGTAGTGTACTAAAAATGTATGAATAAATATCTAACTAATGGAATTATCTAGCTCCTTAGTTTAACCAAAAATAAGTTTGCGTGACATGAGACTTATAATATGGCAAATTGGCATTAATTAAAAATCGAAAGAAACCTCAAATATTTACAGAAAGCAATATTTTTTTATGATCAAGCTGTCATACTGCACCAACATTGCCTTATCCCGAGGACCAGCGTCAAAGGCCTGGGAGTTGTTGGTCGCTTTGGTACCTTTGAGGCAGTAAGGTCGATGCAGTGTTGGATTGATAGAGCGTGAAAGGAGTGCACACAACAAAAATGCAAAAATACTAGAACATCCCCCAAAATAACAGACAGCTTGTCCACACTCTTCTCCAACGATTCCACTAACTTTGACCATGATGACTCCTCGTTAATTTTCAATTCCTCCAAAATCTCCTTCCTACAAAATCCATTAGCACATGTTGCAAAAGTTAGACAAACAAATTCCAAAAGGCAAATCATCCATATTCAAAATTGCAATGGAAAAAAGAGACTAAAATGGGGCAATGAGCATAGACAATGAACCAAAAAATCATAACTCATCAATCACAGAAACACACCTCAACCCTAGGCTCTCCATCAATGTAAGCAACAACTTCACCCACCAATTCTATTTATATATCTCTTCTTGTCTATGAGAAAAATAAAAGGTCATTATACATGACCATTTGGATATAGATTATAAAAAATGATATTTGTACATAGAGAACCCACCCAAGCGTAAAAATAATGACCAAATAAAGGAAGTAGAGAGAAACTTAATAATCCAACGATTCATGTACATGAACACCAATATAGATTTTTCATTCAGAAACCTGAAGACTTTAGTCCGCCAGCAACTAAAACCAAAAACTTCTTATTCAAGACCGCATCTTTCACTGCAACATCAACACAGAATGATCTAGATTAAACACAATCAATTTGAACTGAAGCCACTACGAATAAGCATCAAGATTAAAGAAAAACTAAAAACAAAAATGAACAATAATTTGGGAGGTAGGAGATAATTGGCAATAATAATGATAAACAATGGTATGATATGGCAGGCACCCTGTTCCAGAGGCCCTCCCTTGTTTAGTGGTTCCTATTTTCTGTTTTGCATCCTTGACCCTGGTGATCTACCCAAAAAAGAAATAACAATAAACACTGGCAATACCTACTTGAGGTTTGACTTTCAACCACCTGCAATTGATTAGACTAGCAACAAAGGAATGATGGAAAATTAAAAAGGCGTTTGGTTACTAAGTAAATAATGGAAGAGAGGACTTTGACGCAGATGGAGTCGAAGGTGGAGTGGAAAGCAAGGTTGGAGTGAGCGGTGGCACCTTTGGCAATGCTCTGATGACCCCAGATTAGTAGGTAGTAGTGGGAATAGGAAGTGTATGCATTTTGGTTTTGGCAATCTTTTCTTCTTCCTTATTCCAAAGCTTCGTATATCGTAAACTTTGTGAAATTTATTGAAATTGAATGAGAATTTAAGTGGAACGTTAAGAAATGAAATGAGAATAGGAAGATAACAAAGTAAAGAAGAAATTAAATTAGGAGGCTAGAATTTTGTCAAGTTGCTAATGTAGCTTAAAAGGTGAAACAGAGCTGAGAAGAAATGGAGCTAGGAGGCTAGAATTTTCTGAAATTGCTTATGTGGCTTAAAAAGCGAGGCTGATATGCCGATTACAAGGCATCCCCATATTCTATACTTCAGAAATTTTATATATATATATATATATATATATATATAGTTATTCATCTGAACCATAGAATGTCATGTCATCTTATTTGTTAATGTGACATCTTTTAAATATGTATCTCTATATCATGTTACATAATAAATTGGCTTCCTCCAAAAACTTGTCATATCAGCTCCTCTAAGTCATAGAATGTTATGTCATCTCATTTGCTAATGTAACATCATTTCATGTTATATGATGATGTGACCTGCTTCAAAAACTTCAAACGTCATCTTATGTGCTAATGTGATATATCAAAAGACTCATGTAAGCCATGTAGTACCACGTGCTCATTTATTTCAACACGGCTTCCTCAAAGCCATGTATTTCAATGTCAAGCCATGTGCTGATGTAATCTTATTCAAATATTCTTATAAGCCATGTGCTGATGTGGCCCCATCCAAATACTTTTGCAAGTCATTTATTGTCACATAATCTTAATATATATATATATATATATATAAGTTGTCTTGTCTGAGTTATAGAATGCAATATCATTTTATTTATTGATGGGACATCTTCCAAACATGTATTGCCATGTCATATTACATGATAACATGACCTCCTCTAAAAATTTGCCACATCAGCTCTTCCAAGCCATAGAATGTTATGTCATCTCATTTGCTAATATGACATACTCCAAACCATGTAATGCCATGTCATGTTATATGGTGACATTGCCTTCTTGAAAAACTTTACACGTCATTTTATGTGCTAATGTGGTATACCAAAAGACTTATATAAGTCATGTAGTGCCATGTGCTTTTTTGTGTTGATGTGGCTTTCGCAAAGCTGTGTATTTCAATGTCATATTATGTACTGACGTGACCTTATTCAAAAACTATTATAAGCCATGTAACACCATATGCTGATGTGGCCCTATTCAAATACTTTTGCAAGTCATTTACTGTTTCATAATCTTAATCTATATCTATATCTATATTCTATATACAATATATTAAAGTTGGCTCTTCCAAACTATTGAATGCCATGTCATCTAATTTGTTGATGTGGTATTTTCAAACACGCATCATCACATCATGTTACATGATAACACGGCATCCTCCAAAAACTTGCTACTTCAACTTCTCCAAGTCATAAAATGCTATGTCTCTCATTTGCTAATGAGGCATTTTCTAAACTATGTAGCACCATGTCATGTTATATGATGACGTGACCTCCTTCAAAAACTGTACACGTCATCTTATGTGCTAACATGGTATACCAAAATACTCGTGCAAGCCATGTAGCGCCTCGGGCTCTTTTGTGTTTATGTGGCTTCCTCAAAGCCATGTATTTCAACATCTTGTTATGTGCTGACGTGACCTCATTCACAGACTGTTACAAGCCATGTAACGCCATGTCCTAATGTGGTCTCATCTAAATACTTTTAAAGGTCATTTAACGTTACATAATCTGAAGTGTTGACGTGGTATACTATCATCCAAACAAATTTAAATTTCATTGATAAGTAGAAATTTTTGATATTCAGTCATTGGTTTATATTTATTAAAAAAGATAACGATGACATAAATGTGATATTTTTACAAAATAATATTCTCACTATATTAGCTCATTTATATTTGTTGTTTGTTTTTAATTTGTGCTTTATATAATTATGGCAAGATAACAAATCAATCAAAATCACAGTTGTGTAAACTCTATTGAAATTTTCTATGAATATTAATAAACAAGTACCAAGACATATTTAGTTCATAAATTAACTTAATATTATAAAAAACTTCATAAATTATATTAAAATTTTAATTATAAATATTAATATGCATATGCTTATAAAAATATACATTAAATCATATTTAAAAAATAATTGTAAATATTAATGTGCAAGTGTCTGTGCATTGTGCGAGCTAATGGGCTAGCTTGCAGATTAATCAGAACAATGAAGAGTGAAGGCATAATAACAGTTCTCTTATGCTATATTTGAATATTTTTTGGTGGATGAAATAAAATGATATATAATGTAATGGAATGAAATAAATTTTTCATATCATTGTTTGTTTAACGGTGAAATGAAAGAAAATTTCTATTCTCTTATTTGAAAATTTTAGTAAATGTGAATGAAATTGTAAAAATATAAACTGATTCTATTCCTTATCCTCCAATTTAGGAGGAAGAAAAAGATGAAAGAATGGAGACATATGAAAATATGGAATGGAATACATTCTTCCCAATTTCATTCTATCACATCTTATTTTTAAAAATTCTAATTATGACATTCTTTATCATTATATTCCATTTCTTTTCTTCCCATCCCTCACTATCAACCAATCAAGACCTTAATGGAATGGGGTTTTGGGCATTCTTTCTAATAATGCTTATTTCAGGAATAGTACAAGCTTAAAAACTTGATTTGACATGAAATTTCCGTTATACAAGTGTACGTATCATTCTTATTTTTCAATCAAGCTTTTTGAATCATATCTCGAGTTTGAAAGCTATTCGGGATGAAATTACCGTAAAAAAATGAATTTCTTTGCAAAATGTTAAATTTATATGAGAGCTGATATATAACGCGAGAATTTTTTTACGAGAGGCTTCTTGAATGACATGGCAAATAAACCATACAACAGATAAAGGCAATTAGGATACTGCACGCGGAAATCACAAATGGAAGAATAATAAAACGCATACCTCTATTTATAATTCATGTATCGTTTCACAAATTTATTTTCGTGAAAACAAGCATTTCTCAATTTTTATTGAGTTGCAATGTTGTACTGTTTAAATATTCATATTGAATTATAGTCTATTAAAATTATAAGATATGTTGTAAGGGTTTAATTTTGATAAATTATCAAAGTAAAATATTTTATACTATTTTTTAATCATGTCTTAGTCCATTATTAAAAAATTATATTTTAACATATCATTAAAAACTTTTTAAAAAATTATTGTCATAATCAAATTATTTAATGATATATCAATATATAATTGAAAACTAAATCTATTTTTTATTTAACACACACACACACACACACACACACACACACACACACACACACACACACACACACACACACACACACATATATATATATGAATTGTAAGGATCCACTTATTTTAAAAATAAGTCTTGTATACTCATACCATTGGATAATTTTTTGTAGATTACAAATTTTATCAATCAAATTGTTGAATAATATAGTATTATCATGATGTTTATCCATACAAAATTTAACATAAGTCAGATATTCATAGATGATTGATCTAATAATTGATATTTACATTATATTTTAAATACATATTTATTTATTAAAATAAAGTAGTTCAATAAAGTATCAATAATTTTTAAATAATGTAAAATTGTAGAAGCTTGATATAGCTCATGAAATTCAATGTTTATAAAAAAAATTATTCAATAAAATAAGTGTATCAAGACTTACTCCTGGAGTAAGTTGATTCCCACCAATTCAGGTAGGGATTTACTTATACCAAATATAAGTCTTAAATACTTATTTTATTTAATAATATTTAATAAAATATGAATAATTTTTTTTTTGTTTGCTGTCAAGGAATAGTACTTCATTAATAAGATAAGTCTAAATAGATTACATCCGTGAGGAAGGCTGGAGGTTCCATCAATCAAACCAAGCCTTTAGAAGCATGTTGAACCTATCTAGCAAGTCTCTGGGCAGCAACGTTGGCCTTTTTAGAAGAAAAGACAAAACTACAACAAATGAAACAGTGTTTTAAAGCTCTAATATCTTCATAAATTGACCCCAATTCCAATAAATCGGCAACCCCATTGTTTATATCTTCCACTACTCTTTTGCAGTCACTTTCTATTATTATTGAAGACCATTCTCTGCTTGCTGCAAATTGTTAAAAAATTGATAGCAGAAACAATGAAACTTCTCTTGGAATAACAATATGGTAGTAATTCAATATCAAAATAGCAGCGAATACAACAACAAAAATTAAAATATGACAGAAAATATGAACACCAAATTTAATGTGGGAAAAACTCCTCAATGTGAGAGAGTTAAAAAAACTTATGGAACAGTAAAATCCCCACTATAGACAAACAGAGGTACAAGGAGTCTTACAAGCACTGGACACACATATGCAACCCTTCCACAACATCAAATGATCACCCACAAGAGCCCAAAGTCATCAATAAAATCAAAACATTAAAGAAGAGTTCAAAACGTCACCAGAAAAATAGGGTTTGCTCATGAATTTTTTGGGAATTATTTAGTACTCTGCTCGCAAATCACACCTCCCACTATGAAGAACTATGAGTGAGGAATCTCCAGTTAAAATTTCAGCTCAATCGGACAAGATTTGATCACCCGATCGCTCGTTTGAAGAAAATTGCTCAGAGTTGAAAATAAGCGGTGCCTCCCCTCCTTTTTTTTTCTCACACTCTCAGCAGCCACTGATTAGGGTGAGAGTAACCCTATTCAAAGCGTGTAAGTGACATGCTTAAGAAAATTAGGCGTGGGCCTTAATAGGAGAGAACCAACCCAACAAATCTCCCCCTTCTCGACTAGGTGAAGGCCCTCGTCATCCCGATGATCAAACAACATGCTTCAAGTTTCTCTCTTGGCAATGCTTTCGTCATCATATCAACACCATTATCATCAGTATGAATTTTCTATAATTCAAACAACTTAGAATTTCACACATCTCGTATCTAACGATACCTAACATCAATATGCTTGGACCTTGCACGAAAGATAGAATTCTTACCAAGATGAATAGCACTTTGGTTGTCACAAAAATAACACATAGTGGTTTTGCTTGAAACCAAGCTCCTGGAGAAAATTCTTCGTCCATAACAACTTTTTGCAAACTTCAGTTGCTGTAATGAACTCTGCCTTTGTAGTAGAAAGTGCAACACACTTCTGTAACCTTGACTGCGATGCTATAGCTCCCCCTACAAATTTGACCAAGTAACCTGAAGTAGATTTTCGAGAATCAATATCTCCTGCCATATCTGCATTAGTAAAGCCAACTAGCACAGGTTTCTCACCACCAAAACTAAGACTCAAATTGGTTGTACCTCTAAGATATCTCATAACCCATTTCACAGCATTCCAATGCTCTTTACCTAGATTAGAAAGAAAACGACTCACAGTACCAACTGCATGAGCAATGTTTGGTCTGGTGAACACCATGGCATACATCAAGCTTCCAACAGCTGAGGCTAGGAAATTCTCTTCATCTCTTACTTCTCTTCATCAGTGGTAGGACATTGTTTAATACTTAACTTGAAATGAGGAGCAAGAGGATTAGAAATAGGTTTAGCCCTGTCCAAGCCAAACCTTTGAAGCACCTTCTTTATGTACTTCTCTTGTGACAAATAAAGCTTCCTGGAATCTCTGTATCGAGTAATCATCATGCCCAAAAATTTGTTTTGCATGACCCAAGTCTTTCATGGCAAAAAAACTTGCTCAATTGTTTCTTCAACCCATCAATCCTGGAAGTATTCCTGCCCACAATCAAAATATCATCCACATAAAGTAAAAGAACGATAAAATCACCATCATCAGAGAATTTTTGCACAAACACACACAGTGATGATATGAAGTTGTCTTATGGTAACCCTGCTCCCCCATAACTAATTCAAATTTCTTGTACCATTGTCTTGGAGCCTGCTTTAGCCCATAAAGACTCTTCTTAAGTTTGCACACATAAGCTTCCTTTCCTTTAACTAGAAAACCCTCTGGCTGCTCCATGTAGATTTCTTTGTCTAAGTCACCGTGAAGAAAAGCTGTCTTCACATCCATCTGATCCATCTCCAAATCAAGAGTAGCAGCTAAACCAAGCACTGCTTGGATGGAGGACATCTTCACAATAGGAGAAAAAATCTCCTCAAAGTCAACACCCTTCCTTTGACTAAATCCCTTTACAACCAACCTTGCTTTGTAACGAGATTTGGAACTGTGTTCTTCATTCTTAATCCTAAACACCCACTTGTTCTTCAAAGCTTTCATGCCTTTTGGCAATTTCACTAACTCATAGGTATCATTATCATGCAAGGACTTCATTTCCTCTCGCGTGGCTTCAATCCACTGAGCTTTGTGTTCATCTTCCATAGCCTTTTCAAAACACTCAGGTTTTCCCCCGTCAGTCAACAAGACAAACTCAAGTGCAAAATACCTTATTGATGGCTTCCTGTCTCTTGTAGACCTTCTAAGTACATTTTCAGGGATTTCCAAAGCTGCTTGTTCTTCATGAGCATCATCATCAACTCCATCATGTACTGGATCAATTGTTTCATCTTCACCTGCACTTATATCCTGCTGATCATCTTGAGCTTCAGCTCTACCATCCTTTTCTAGGTGTAGGAGGAACAATATCTAGATTAGAAAGATCATCACCAGACTGAACAACTAATTTTTTTGCATTGTCAATGTTCTTCAATGTTTGATCTTCAACAAACACAATATCTCTACTTCAGATCATCTTCTTATCAACAGGACCATAAAGCTTGTAGCCAAATTCATCCATACCATAACCAATAAAAATACACTGTCTTGTCTTCATATCAAGCTTGGATCTCTCATATTTAGGAACATGAAAAAAGGCTTTACACCCAAAGACCTTCAAGTGATCTTAAGAGACATCTTTACCTGACCACACCTTTTCTGGTACTTCATACTGTAAAGGAACACATGGTGATCGATTCAAGACATAAACAACTATGCTCAAAGCTTCACCCCAAAAAGATTTTGGCAATCCAGCTTGTGATAACAAGCACCTAATTCTTTTAGCCAAGGTTCTGTTCATCCTTTCAGCCAAGCCATTCAACTGAGGAGTCTTTGGAGGAGTTTTTTGATGTCTGATTCCGTACTCTTTACAATAAGTATCAAATGGCCCTGAATACTCACCACCATTGTCTGTGCAAATACATTTCAGCTTCTTCCCAGTTTCTCTCTCAACTGAAGCCTGAAATTACTTGAACACACCAAAAACTTGGTCTTTGGTTTTCAATGTGTAAACCCATATTTTTTTAGAATGATCATCAACAAATGTTACAAAATAGACAGACCCCCAAGTGTTCTTGTCTTCATAGGACCACAGACATCAGAGTGCACCAAATCAAGTATCTCTGACTTCTTTTGAAGGTGGGTGACTCTTGAAAGAAACCCTGTTTTATTTCCCAGCAAGGCAATGAGTACATTTATGCAAATGTGCACTTTTAAAACCAGGCAACACATTCTTCTTGGCTAACATAGTCATCCCTTTCTCACTCATATGACACAATCTCTTATGCCACAAGTCAGTTCCATCAACAGACTCGGTTGCATTAAGAACATCTTTGATAACTTTTACTTGAGTCAAGAAAAGTGTAGAGTGCTTAGTACCTCTAGCCACAACCATGGAACCCATAGTGAGTTTCCAGTTATCACGGGAAAACAAACTGTCATAATTTTCATCGCACAATATATCAATAGAAAGCAAGTTTAACCAAATATCTGGAACATATTTCACATGCTTGAGAATTAATTTGGAACCATTGGACGTCTTCAAGCAAAACCTGTCCAACACCAACACATTTTGCTACACCTTCATGAGCCATTCTCACATCACCAAAGTCACCAGGAGTGTAGGATGTAAATGAATCCCTCCTAGATGTAACATGAATGGAAGCACCACTATCAACCACCCAACTGGTTGCATTATCAGCAAGGTTCACAGATTCATACTCTTCAACTATAAGGAAATCGTCAGAACTTGCATTAATCCTATCTTCATCACTGCTATCATCTTTCTTTTTGCTCTTGTCATTACCAGCCTTGCCATTCTCCTTTTTCAGCTTCCAACATAATTTCTTTATGTGCCCTTTTTGACCACAATGGTGATACTCAACATTTTTATACCTGCCTCTGGACTTGCTTCTTCTCTGGTCTCTATTATTAGAACCTCGACTCTTGCTTCTCCCCCTAAACTCAAAAACCAAAAAATCTGACTGTGTAGATGATGTACCCTATGATTTTCTTCCCATTTCTTCATTCAACACACTACTCTTGGCAAGATCCATAGAGATTACGCCATCAGGAGCAGAATTAGACAATGAAGTTCTGAGAATTTCCCAAGATTCTGGTAAGGAGCCAAGAAGCAATAACCCCTAAATTTCTTCATCAAACTGGATACCCATGGCAGATAATTGATTCATAATTCCCTAGAAGTTGTTCAAGTGATCTGTCATTGGTGTTCCATCAATATATTTCAAAGCCAGCAACTGCTTTATTAAAAACATCTTATTAGTCCCAGTTTTTCGAGCACACAACTCTTCAAGCTTAGACCATAGAGTTCGAGCATGTGTTTCTTCAATAATATGGTTCAACACATTATCATCTACCCACTATCTAATATATCCATAAACTTGTCTATGCAACAAAGTCCATTCTTCATCAGTTTTATCATTAGACTTCACGGTAGCAAACACTGGTTGACGAAAATTTTTGACATAAAGCAAATCTTCCATTTTTGTCTTCCAAACATTATAATTAAGACCATTCAGAGTAATCATTCTATTAGTATTAGCTTTCATTGTTCACAAGACAAATTCCACATATTCCACAAACCAAATGAGCTTTGATACCAATTTGTTAAAAACTAGCAGCAGAAACAACGAAACTTCCCCTGGAATAACAATATGACAGTAATCCAATACCAATATAGTAGTGAACACAACAACAAAAATTAAAATATGGCAGAAAACATGAACACCAAATTTAACGTGGGAAAAACTCCTCAATGTGAGAGAGTTAAAAAAACCCCACAAGATGATAAAATCTCCACTATCAACAAACAGAGGTACAAGGAGTCTTATAAGCACTGGACACACATATACTACCCTTCCATAACATCAAATGGTCACCCACAAGGGCCTAAAGTCATCAACAAGATGAAAACATCAAAGAAGAGTTCAAAACGTCACTAGAAAAATAAGGTCTGTTCACGAATTTTTTAGGAATTATTTAGTGCTCTACTCGAAAATCACACCGTACTATGAAGAACTATGAGTGAGGAATCTCTAGTTAAAATTTTAGTTCAATAGGACAAGATTTGACCACCTAATCGCTCGTTTGAAGAAAATTGCTCAGAATTGAAAATAAATTGTGCCTCCCCTCCTTTTTCTTTCTCACACTCTCAGCAGCCACTGATTAAGGTGAGAGTAACCCTATTCAAAGCATGTAAGTGACATGCTTAAGAAAATTGGGCTTGGGCCTCAATAGGAGAGAACCAACCCAACACAAATTTGAGTGCTTCCACTATAGCTCTAGCTTCCAATATGGTAGGGTGTGTGATGAAACAGGTAGGAAGAGAGATGCAGCCCTTAAACAACCCCATATGATCCCTTGCAATGCCGATCCCACCTAACTGTTGGCTTTGAAGCTAGTAGCATCCACATTGATTTTGATGATACTCGGTAGTGGTTGTCTCAAGTGGGGATTAGGAACTTGATGCCCTACTTGTCTTGAATGGTTCTCGGTGTTCTTAGCCTCTGAACAGCACCAATTCCTGAAAAAATATTTAGCTCCAGCGAGAAGTTCTTGGGTTGTTTTTCTGTCCCCTTTGTGTACAACTTGGTTCCTATTATGCCTTACAGACCAGCACACAACCAAAAACCAGTAGAGAATATTTCTAGAAGAGTTAGACAATAATTGATCAAACCATCCTCTGCAATTTCGCATAGTTATAAGCTTTAAGCTCTCATGCAAGCTAGAGATATGCCAGATTTCTTATGCATGATCACACCCCCAAAGTGAGAGAAATAAAGTTTCTAGTTTATAATCATGGAATGGACAAGAATCTGAGCATGGAATTTTCTTGCGCATCAAATTGGTTTTGTAAGGAGAGTATCATGAATTGCTCTCCAACCAAAAATCCTTACTTTCTCTGGAACATTTACCTTTCAAAAACCATGCTAGAGAAGAAACTGCCCACCATCCAAACTGCTAGCACTAATCAAGGCTACCTGCTTCCTCCATGTTCTCTCCAATTTGTAAGCACTATTTACTGTGAACTCCTCTCTTGGTGTAAAGTGCCATAAAAATGTGTCTTCCACATCTCTAATGCTAATAGGGATGCTGCTTATAACTTTCACATCTTGTGTCAAGAAGATTGCTCTCAATAGATCATAATTCTAGCACCTACTTTCTCTGTCAATAAGGGTGGCAACTCGAACATTCTGCAGATTTGGGTTCATAAGAGTGATTGGCCTGAAAGACCAAGGCTATGGGAGCCAAGGATCAGTCCACACATTTATGGAGTGACCATTTCCAACCTTCCATCTGATTCACTTCATAAGAAGTTGCCTGCCTTCAAGGATACTCCTCCAAAGTAAAGGATGGATTAGATCCTACCTCAGCTTGCAAAAAAGATAATGAAGGAAAGTATCTAACTTTAAGGATTTTGCTGCAAAGAGAGGATGGATTCTTTAGAATTCTCCACCCCTATTTAGCTAGGAGTGCCAAAGCAAACACCTCCAAATCCTTAACCCAGCCCTCCTTCAGCCTTAGAGTCGCACATTTTGTCTCATCTAAGCTAGTGTATCTTTCGGTCATTTGTTTTTGTGCCCCACCAAAATCTACTCATCATCGTTGTTAGTTCATGACACAAACCATATGGCAGCTTTAACACACTCATAGAATATGTAGGAATGGCTTGTGCTACTGGTTTCAAAAGTACTTCCTTACTTGCTCGGATAGGAGTTTTTCCTTGCATCCATATATGCTCTTCCAAACCCTATTCCTAATTATTTGGAATGAGTTGTTTTTAGATCTACCGATCCGTGTTGGCAGGCGCAAATAAGCTTCATTGAAGGCTTGAGTAGTGATTCCAAAAGTAGCCATAATTGAGTAGTATGGGTATTTACGTTAGAGATGAAAAAGATTGACAATTTCTTGAAGTTTATCTTTTGTCCTGAAGCCAAGCAATATGCATCTATGATATTGGCTAGTTCATTTGCTTCCCTCTCCTCAGCTTTGACAAAAAGAAGACTGTCATTTGCTAAAAAAAAGTGTGAGACAGCTGGACATGTTCTATAGACCTTTCACCATGTATAAGAGAGTTATTTTCTGCCTTTTGAAGAAGATTGGAGAGAGCCTTTGCAACCAAGACGTAAGTTATATTGAGACTTATAAGTGTGTGCATATATAAATAAATAAATAAATAAATAAATAAATATATATATATATATATATATATATATATATATATATATATGAAATAGCCCATTAACTCACATAATGTGCTAGTGCTTGCATATTAATATTTATAATTATTTTTAAATATAATTTGTGTATATTTTTATAAGTATTTGCGTATTAATATTTATAGATAATTTCTTTTAACATAATTTATGAATATTTTTGTAATGTAGACTAGTTTATAAATATGTTCGAATACTTGTATATTAATATTTATAGAAAATTTTTAATAGAATTTATACATTATTTTTGTTATGATAGCTTAATTTATAAATTAAATAAATGCCAATATATTTCATCTTTTACTTTGATAGAAAATTATTTTTTAAATTTATTTACATTTTTTTTATGATTGTGTACCTTTAATTAAATATTTTGAATTGTGATTTTAATTTATATGTTATCTTACTATGATCATACAAATTATAAATTAAAAAAATAAAAAAAAACAACAAATATAAGTTAAATAATACAGTGAGAATGCTATTCATAAAAGTATCACTACAATTTATATCATTGTCTTATTTTCTAATAAATATAAATCATTGATTGAATATGAAAAGTTTTTACTCATCAATAAAATTTTAAATTTGTTTGGAAGAGACTGTATCAGCATTCAACATTATATGATGTTAAACGACTTGCATGAGTATTGCATCAGCACGTGACATTAAGTAGCGTGACATAGCTTACAGGAATCTTTAAATGAGACCATATTAGCACATAATGTAATGTGAAACTATATGGCTTAGACAAAGTCACATCAACATATACGAAGATATGGTGTTACATGCCTTACATAAAATCTTTTGATATGACATGTCAACACATAAGATGACATGGCCAGTTTTGGAAGAGGCCATGTTATCACATAATATGACGTGATGTTACATGATTTAGAAGATGCCACATCATCAAATAAGATAACATGACATTCTATAGTTTAGAGAAGCCAACTTAAATTTTTGGTATGCCACGTCAACATATAAGATGATGTGACAAATTTTTTTATGAGGTCACGTTATCACATAATATGATGTGGCGCTATATGATTTGGAAGATGCCACATCATTAACTATAATGACATGACATTTTATAATTTTTTTTGTTGTACCACATAAAATGATGTGGCAAATTTTTTGAAGAGGCCAAGTCATGACATAATATGACGTGGCACTATATATTTGTGATCAATTGACACACCTATATCTTACATCAACGACTTACACTAGCAGTGTACACAGTTTGGTTTGATTTAGTTTTGAAGGGAAAAGTCATTTGAACCAAACCAATCAGTTTTCTTATATTGGGAACTTATTGGTTTTATGCTAATTGGAGAACCGAACTGAAGCAAACAATTTACAATCGGTTTGGTTTGGTTCAGTCCAATCGATTTTTTGCTCAAATACTTTTTTGGTTAAAATATACTTTTAGTTCGTATAGTTTACACTCGTTTGCAATTTAGTCCTTACAATTTTTTTTTTTCAAATGAATCCCTATACTCAAAATTGTTAGCAAATTAGTCCCTATCTGTTAGCCCTTATTATCACACCATGAGAATTGGTTATGTGTCTAACAGAGTTGACTTTTCTTGCCAAATCATTTCTACATGGTTAAAATTCTCCACATCACATGCCAACTATTCTCCCATGTGCTATTTTCTTCCCTCCAAATTTCTTCCTCTCCCAAACCACATGCACTGAAACTCTCCCTCCCCTGCTCATTTGAAAACAAGGCCCCATTGCACAATTTGGTTAGTGAAATTCATTTGTCTTGGTCGTCAAAAGGTCGTCATGCTTTGGATGGAATTAGATAGTCCTCCTCCTAGTAAGAAAATGTTACTTTACATACCCATGTATTGGTTATACTTTTTGCATAATGTTTTTTATTTTTGATGGGTTTCGGACTGTGATTATAGGCATTGGTTGAGGTATATAGAAGTATTTGGCTGTGTTTTGTGATAGTTTTTAATGGGTTAGATTTCATGATGTGAGTTTCGAGGGTTTTCATGAGTTAAATGTGTTATGTTCTGAATAAGGAAAAATTGATAGTGTTCAAATGAGTTTTTGCCTTCTACAATGTGTTTGCTTTCTTAATATGCATTTCTGATGAGCTGTAATGGGTTTGTAATAGAATGGGATTTTTTACAACTTATGTAATTTCTTTTTCCCGTCCTGCATGTCTAATAGAATGAGTTCAACGAAGGATTTTTCCCCTGCTATTGGTTAAATCCCTTGCTATTTCTCCTTCTTTCTATTTGCATTTGTGTTGTGGGTTTACTAAATTGTTTATGGGTGTTTATATTTGCACTTCAATGGCTTTTGTTATTTTTTTGGTATTGTTAGGGAAATTACCAAATGTATTAATTGGTAGTTTATCATGATGGTCAGTTAATGAAAGGAAATATATTGAAGTATGTGGGAGGTCAGTTAAGCTATATGAAGGATTATGAACCTGATAGGTGGTCTTTTCAAGAGATCACATTATTCCTTAAGGAATTAGGATATAAAGGTAATGTCAAGTTATATTACAATACCCCTGGATTTTTGATTGAATATGGCCTAGTAGAGGTGAAAAATGATTAAGAGGCCATGAAGATTGTTGAAGTGGCTATGAGTATATGAGCTAGGGAGGCTAAAGTGTATGTTATACATGGTTGCAATCATATGGATAAGGTGCAGTTAACACCTAATGAAGAGGAAGATGAAGTTGTGTAAGAGGATGATGATACAAGTGATGAAAGTGTGAGAGGAATTCAGTTTGATGACTCTAGAGACGAAGAGGATGATGACTGCTTTGCAAAATATCTCGATGATGTTGGGGATCCTAAAATTGCAAAGTTTGATGGATCTTTACAGCATCAAGTTAAGGCTAAACCTTCACAGCACCTTGATGAACCACCACAGTAGCAAACTGAAGAACCACAGCAGCAACCTTATCCTGCATATATATTGGAGGGACTTGAAGAGATTGCCTATGATTATGAGAGTGATGAGCTTATCTCTGATGATGAAGATAGTGATGAGGATAACTTTGGTAAGGTAAGAAGGCAAAAATATTCACAATACAACTTGAGTGAGATGTGTGCAGATTTTAAGTTCAAATTAGGTATGGAGTTTACTTCAATATCTTAGTTTAAAGATGCCATAAGAGAGTGATCATTGCTTAATGATTGGGGTCTGAGATTCAAAAAAAAAATGATACTATGAGATGTAGGATGGTATGTAGGGAAGGATGTGAATGACAGGCATTTGCAAGTAAATTGCGTAGGTCCATGACTTATTGACAAAAGACTTTGAGAGATAAACATACATGTGGGAGGACTTACAAGGGGAAATGGATAGTGGAAGATGGGTGGCAGAGAAGCTTGTTAAGACAAATGGAGACCAACAAGAATATCACATTGAGTGGGATGATCAAAAATATCATATCTGATTACTATGCTGAGGTTTCTATAACTAAGGCTTACTGGGCTAAGAGAATGGCCAAAGAGAAAATTGAAGGTAGCTATGTAAAGTAATATAGTAAGCTATGGGACTACTGTAAGGAGATTAAAAGGGTAAACCCAAGGAGCAACCTGCAACTGTTAACTAAAAATCCTACTGCAGGGCCTAATCCAACCTTTCTTAGATTATACATGTGTTTGGTTACTGTAAAGAATGGCTTTTTGACAACTTGGCCTATAATTAGGGTTGATAGTTGCTTTCTGAAGAGTCCTTTTGGTGGAATTTTGCTAGTGACAATAGCAAAAGACCCTAATTATCATTATTTTTCTTTTGCATGGGCATCAGTTAAGAGTGAGAACAAGGATTGATGGATGTGGTTTCTAAACCTACCATTGGATGACAGTGTACATGACAAGAGATGGGTTTTCGTCTCTGACTAACAAAAGTTATAAATTGTTCATGTATTAATGGTTTTTTATTTCCAGTATGTTTTTGGTTTTGAGATTGATTTCTGTTTTGGTTTTGTTACAAATATGGTTTTCTGGTTTCAGATATTAGTGCCTGCCATTGAGACTCTACTCGAACGTGTGGAACATAGGACATGTGTAAGGCATTTGTATGCCAATATGAAGAAACACTATGGTGGGGAACTGTGCTTAGAGATAGGACGTTGGCAGCATGTAAGGCAACATATCATACTGACTGGGTGAAAAAGATGGCTGACATGAAGGCCATCAACAAAGAAGCACATGACTGGTTGATGGAAACCAGCCCTAAGCTATGGGCTAAATCTCATTTTAGCTTTTTCCCCAAATGTGACATGATTATGAACAACATTTCAAAGGCATTCAATGGAAGGATCTTTGAGGCTCGAGATCAACCTATAATATCAATGTTCAAGTGGATTAGATGTTATTTAATGATAAGATTTTCAAAAAATAGGTTGATCGTTGAAAGGTACAGATCTAAAGAGAAGATATACCCTAAACAGAAGAATAGACTAGATAAACAAGTGGTGAAATCAGGAATGTGGACTGTAACTTGGCTGGAGCCCTAAAATATGAAGTGAAGAATTACCCTGAGTAGTTTCAAGTAGATTTGGAGGCCAAGACCTATGCATATGGGTTTTGGGAGCTTAATGGGTTACCTTGCTGTCATGCTGTGACAGCAATATTTGCTAACAATGAAGATTCCTAAGACTATGCATATGAATACTACCACATTGCCAAGTATGCAGCTTACTATGCACCTGTACTAAATCTAATCAATGGTGAATAATGTGGCCTCCTACTGGACTACCAGCTGTGTTACCTTCTAGTTACAAAATATCGATTGGAAGACTAAAAAAAGTGAGAAGAATTGAGAAAGATAAAGCCCCAAAACCATACAAACTTAAGAGAAGCAATACATCATTTAGGTGTGGCAAATGCAACTTTTATGGACATAATCAAAGAAAATGTCAAAATGTGGTTGCACCATTTGCTAGAACTTCAACATTAACTCATAGTGGAAAAGGAAGGGATAGAGGCAGATCAGGGAGAGGTAGAGGAGGAGCAAAGGGAGGTAGGGGCAGGGGAACTTTAGCCCAATCATTAGCTAGACCAGCAACTACTATTCCACCTGCAATAACAGCTTCTACAGTAATAGCTCCTGCAGTATCCACACCTACTACAGTATCACTAGACAAGCTTCAGCACCCACACAACTAGTTACTACAGCATCCAGACAAGCTTCATCTTTAGCAACCAACACAGGGACAGCCACAAGAGGAGGTGGCAAATTTGGAAGAACAAAGTTGGCATTAAAGAGGGTGCCTTATTAGTGTGTAGTAAGGGATCAATTGAGAAAAGCATTAGAGAATAGACATAGACATGTGCTGGACAATCAAGAATCTGCCAATGCAAGTAACAAATCTGGCAAACCAGAGTGATGTTTGAATGAAAATTGGGCATGCACTTGCTGGAACACTCCTTTTGATGTTTATCTTTTTGGCGTTTAATGATAGGTGCATCTTTTGTTGGCATAATGATATTTTTTTTGTATTTAATGGTGCTTCCCATGTGCAGATAATGTTTTTTTTTGGTTAAAAGTCATTTGATGGTGCTGCCATTTTTTTGTTAATGTGTTTACAAATGACTATATGACATTGGTGTTATTAATGGATGAAAGTATTTTGGTATTTTGGTTCTATTGTTCTTTGTTATTATTCTATGCTTGTCCACTTTATTAGTCTATGCTTGTTCTTTCTTTTTTTTTTATGTTAGAATTAGTATATAGTAAATAAGATAACAATTTCCATTGATATGTGTAAACTATTACACAAGCACATTGCATATCATGGTAGGAACATTGCATTCCACATTCCTAAGTCCATCATGACATTGCATTCCCTAAACTATCAACCTACTCTCCAATAACATTAAATCCATCAATCCATCAATTACATTCAACACATCTTCACACAATCACACAGACATATAATCCACATATCAAGGCTGCTTCAAAAACCTTCCCTGGCAATTCCAAAAAGCAAAGAACATCACAGCCACTAAAAGAATCCATAAAATCAACACCAGCATTTTATACATCCTAATCTTCCTTTTCAGATCTGCAACAATCTTGTACTGCCCTTGAAGAATTTCTCTAGCACGTATAAGTATGGGTTCATATACCCATTGGAAGAAGCCACTTGACCATGCCTCATGCCTCCTGTCATGACCATAAAACCATTACATCCTATGAATATCCAGAATAAAACCAAAACATTACATTAAACCACATTCTTCTTACTCTGTAATTTGGGCATCTCATAAATCTCCGGCCAGGGTTTGCTTGAGTCCAAGAGGTAAAAATCAACACCTAACTCCCACATTCACAGTGATTGATTCGTCTCCTTTGAGTAGAGCTACTCTCCAAAGCTTCAGACTCCATGGCTTCTCTCTCTTCTTTCGATCTTCTCTTTCAATGGCTAGTTTAATGGCTGGCTGGTTCAACAGCGTAGAGAGAGATTATTAGGGTAGAGAAGATGAGGGAGATAGGAGATGACGTGGACAACTTATTCATATAGGACAAACATGGAGAATTTTAACCATGTGGAGATGATTTGGAAAGAAAAGTTAACTTTGGTAGACACATAAGCCAATTTTGAGAATGTGATAACAGAGGGTAACGAATAGGGACTACTTTGTTAATGATTTCTAGTATAAGGATTCATTTTAAAAAAATTATAGGGACCAAATAACAAACGAGTGTAAACTATATAAACAAAAGTATATTTTAACCTACTTTTTAAAAAAAATTACATCCAACTAAACTTTTTTCTTTTCATAACTTAATTAACAAATAAGTTAGCCTAAAAATATTAATAAAAGTAAAATCAAATAGGTATAAATAATAAATTGACCTAAACATTTTTATAAAAATAATAATAAATTAAAATATAATAATCTTTATATGTCTAATTATAAAAATATATATGTATAATTATATAATTTGTCTTGGTTTGGTTTGGTTTGGTTTTATAAACAAGAAACGAAAACCAAATCAAACCAATCAATTTGTATACAAAGAAAACCAAATAAAGTAAATTAGTTTTGGTTTAGTTCAGTTTTCAATTTAATTCTTTTGGTTTAGATCAGTCTGATTTGGTTATGAACACTTCTAAGTCTTACACTAATCTGTGACTATTGATTTTATTTCAATCCAATGGTTTGAAAACACCTAATTTAATAAAGTTAAAGAATAGTAAAATGTGTTTTTAATGAAGAGAGATAACAGCAAAATTTGACTTTAATAAATAGAGAGTTTGACTTTATTCATTAAATTTAAAAATGCTACATAATTGAAGAATAATGTATCAGTAAATTATTTACAATTTATTATGAATTATAAAATTATTTATAACTTTTATAAAAATATGTAACTTTAATTATTGTTCTCAAAAATAATTATCTCTATATTAAAATTATTATATAAGACTTCAAATGCTGTATAAATAAAAAATTTACAATTTTAATTACAAATAAAATTTTTTAATACAATTGCAATTTTTTTAAAAATTATCTAACATCAATCATTTTCTATATTAAAATCTGTTACTAACATAAGAATTCAAAAAGCATAATTCATGTTAATATTGAAAATTATTAAATTATAAAATAATACTAAATAATATTTTCCTCTAAAATTTTTAATTTTTTACTATTCAATATATTTTTGTAGTTATTATATAAATATAATTATTATTTATAAAGAATGAAATTTATAACTTTGTATATTAAAATTTGAAACCATGGAAAATTAAGAGAGCTTCTTACTAGACACTTCTATAATATTTTTATTTATAAACAATAATTATATTTTATATATCAAAAATTATAAATATATATATTAAAGATTAAAATAAACAATTGGTGCCTATATTTTCTATCGATTTGGATTTTGGTACTTATACAATTTTTTTTTTCAATATGAGTTCCTAAAATTTCCAACCGTTAGTAAGTTAATCCATACCGTCACCTTGGGCTATGACGTTTAGTTTTCTCCTAGCTAACTAAACGAGTCCTAAGTGGATCTTATGTGTCACTCCTAGCAGGAAAAGGGACTTATGACTTCTCCAGATCATCAAAATCTCATTTTTGTCCAAAATGCCCTAATATTTTGTCCTTCTTATCAAAATTGTTACCAAAAACAAAATATCCATTTCCATCTCTTGCTTTAAACACTCTGAACCCCAAATCTGTTGAGTGCCATTACAAGTGGAAGAAGGTTTCATCCAGGAAAAGAAGCAACAATAGGAAAGAAAAGAAGTGCAAGAAAGGTAGTAATCTTGCAAGCTATGGAGGAATTTGTCGAGGAGCTAATAGTGGACCCAAATCCTTGTAAGTTTCTTGTGAATACCCATTCTTGTTTTGGTAATGGTGACCGTAATGTACTATGTTAAGTGGATGGTTATTTTTAGTGGAATTTGCAATGATTTTATTATTAGGGTTCTGTTATTATATGATTTTTTATTGAATGGGATTCTGATTGGGCTGTAGGTGGTAATGTTAATGTCTAATACAATTTTTGTTTCAGTTTTATCTTAGACAACCTACCTGACAAATTTACGATATATATATATCATGGTGGCCATATTTTCCCTAGGAAGAACTTGAAATATGTTAGGAGCAAGCTTTACACTCTTAAAGACTGTGAGATGAATATGTGGTCTCTTCAAGAGATGATTGTAGTCCTTAAGAGCCTAGGATATAAAGGGACTATTAAGATATTTTATTGCATGCTTGGTTTTCCTTTGGATGATGGACTGATTGAAATGAAAAATGGTGTTAATGCTTTGGAGGTTGGTAAAACAACCATGAGTATTTGTGTAAGGCAGGTTTATGTCTATGTCATACATGGTTGTAATCATGGAGATGGAGTTGAATTGACAATTGAAGATGAGGAGGCTGTCCATGACGTAAAGAAGGATGAGGAGGAAGCTAAATAAAATACTAAGGAAGAACAAGATGAGAGTCATCATGAAGATGAGGAGTATGTAGAGGATGTACAACATGACAGTAATCATAATTTGAAGGAATCTATTTTAATGACTTAAAGGATGAGCCAGATGATGACTACTTTGCTTATTACTTTGAAAAAGTTATTGCACATACAATCAAACTCCACAGTCATAACCAATTAAAACTCAATATTCAGGTGGTCCTTAACAGCCAGTTGCAAGGGATGTTTGTTTGGAAGATGTGTAGGACATGCCTTTGGATTATGACAATGATGAGTTCATTCTAATGATGGAGGATTCGATGATGATGAGGAAAGAGAAACAACTCAACATACCACTAATATAATCCAGCTGAGATGTGTGAGGATTTCTAGTTTAAATTAGGAATAAAGTTCACATCAATCAATCAATTTAAAGAGGCAATGAGAGAGTGATCACTACTAAATGGTCAGGGGATTTAAGAAAGATGATAAAGTCAGATGCAAGGTGGTGTGCAAGGAAGGATGTGAATGGGAATGCTTTGTGAGCAAAGTAGGAGGATCATTGACCTATCGGTTGAAAACCCTAAAAAACAATCACACTTGTAGGAGGACATACAATGGAAAAATGGCTAATGGCAAATGGGTAGCTAATAAAATAATGTTCATGCAGACTAACAAGAATATAAGCTTGAGGGGAGTTATACAAGATATTAAGGCTGATTACTGTGCTGAAGCATGAGTGACAAAGGCTTACTATGCAAGGAAAATTACAAGAGAAATGATACAAGGTAGTTTTGTACAACCATACAAGCAAATATGGGATTATTGTGAAGAGGTTAGAAGGACAAATCTTAGTAGCACAGTTAAGGTCCAAACTAAACTTGCAATCACAGGTTTAGAGAGCACTTTCTAAGAATGTACATGTGTTAAGTGGGGTGAAGGTATGTTTCTTAGCAGATTGCAGGCCAATCATTGGTCTTGATGGGTGCTTTTTGAAAAGATAGGTTTTAGTGGGATATTGTTAGTGGCAGTGGCAAGAGATCCCAATGACCAATATTTTCCATTGGCTTATGCTCCGGTTGAAGGTGAGAACAAAGACTTATGGACTTGGTTCCTCACATTACTACTAGATGACATTGGAGGAAACAAAAGATAGGTTTTCATTTTAGACCAGCAAAAGGTATACAAGCTTACTTTATATATAGTGTATTTTTCTTTAGATTAAACTAGAAGTGACTAACTTGTGACATTGGAATTGTGTGCTTGATCTAGTACTTGCTATTGAGATGTTGTTGGGGAGAGTTGAGCAACGGACATATGTTAGGCATTTGTATGCCAACATGAAGAAACATTTTGGTTTTGAGGGACAGGATGCTGGCAGCTTGCAAAGCAACATATATTACAGAATTGGAAAAGGAGATAACAAATTTGAAGCAAGTTTATAAAGAAGCTCATGACTAGTGTAACATCCCCTAAATCATATATTTGTATGTGCATATATATATATATATATGCATATTTATAATTCAATGTGTTGCTTATGTGTTTTGTGTGTTTTGAAAGCCCATTAAAATTTTAGAAAGAGTTCAAGCCCTATAATGTAAGTCAATATAGGGTAATAACTTGAACTAATTAACTAAGATTTAGTCTTGAAATAAAGTCCAATAGAATAACCTAAAAAGTCTAAAACCATAGAAGCTAGACTAAACCCAAACCAAGTGAAACCTAAACTAGGTTAGCCCAAATAACCTAAGCCCACTACCTAAGCTAAAAAGAAGACAAAAGTTTTGTCTTCTAAACTAGACACACGCTTGAGGAAGAAGAGAAATAAAGAAGTCAAGAGAATCAAGTAAGGTAAGAATATTCCGAAAGAATTATTCTCATGCATTAATGCATAAGAAGAAAAAAGCTAATCTTGTAACCTAAGAAGTACATGTGAAACGCTTAGGAATTTGGCTAGGAAGTTTTTAGGTAAATGCATGCAAGTTTATCATGTTATCTAATACAACTAAGTTAAGCATTTATTAATAAGAAGACAAGTGAGTCTTCTTGCAAGGAAGCAAGGAAGCCCACGTGAGAAGCTTAAAGGAGACAAAGAGGTCTTCTAAAGTAACTTAAGTCAAGAGATAAAAAACAATAATGACATGCAATGATAGTTAGCCTAACTAGAAAGTAAAGAATCCAATTAGAAATCAATGAAAAGTTACAAAGTAACCAAGTCAACCTCAAGTCAATCAAGGGAATCTAGTTATAAAGTAACTAAACTAAGCAAATTTAGTTAATTTATGTAATTAAGTCATGATGAGTTACAGATAGGAAGCCCAATGGAGGTTTTTGATTAGTTAGAAGAAAGTCAAAGTCATCATTAGTGTGACCAAATAGTCTAAACATGTGATAAAATCCATTTAATAATCTTAGTTAGTCTTGCAGGATCTCATATACGTGTGAGTATAGTAAGGATGGCTTGGAGCATTAGAATTCTAAGTAATCACTAAAAGAAACAAAATTTCCACAAGAGACAAGAGGTCTCATGGCCATGCACTCTAGGGGAACCAAATGAAGCAATCTAGTTATCCAAAAAGCAAGCTAGTCATAAAGAAAGGTTCATATCTGGGAATGATAAGTACAACGAGGAGGCGAGGTCGTTGATTAAGCCTAAGGTAGGATACGGGCTCGCGTGGGAGTTAAGGCGCGCTGGGGTGTTCGTGAAGACGGTGGAGGATAAGCCGCAAGCAGCGGATTGGGCGTTGAAGAGGCAGATGCAGCACTCGATGAGCTGAGGGATCGATTGGTTGTTCTTGGTTTCGGACGATTCGGATTTCTTAAACATGTTGAGGAGGGCGAAGGAGGCTAACCTGGGAACGGTGGTTGTGGGGGACTGCGACAGGGCATTGGGGCGGCATGCTGACCTGTGGGTTCCTTGGATTGGAGTTGAGAATGGAGAGATCTCGAAGAAGGATTTGGTGCCCAAGAACAGGAGGAGAATACATATATACATACATACATACATACATACATACATACATACATATATATATATATATATTTTGTGTGTATGTGTGTATGTGTGTGTGTATGTTTGTGTAAATGATCTTGTGTATGATTTTCCATATAGATTAACCTAATAAAGAGCCATTACATGAGAGGTTTAATATCACAAAAACATGGCTAAGAATGTGGAAGTATGTTTAGAAGTGCCAACATGCACTAATATAAGCAACCAAAACCAATAGAAATAAGTAAAAGAAAGGCCATTCTAGGCCACTTGGGCACCTAGGCATCAGCCTCTGGGCACCTAAGCGGTGGCCCAACGCTCAAGTGGTGGAACCTAGGCACCTAAGCAGTGGCCAGTCTGAGACAAGATTGTTTTTTGGACCCTGGGTGGTTAGCCGGTGAAATCCTAGCGCCTAGGTAGTGAGTTGGTCAAGGAATTGTGTTATTTTGCCTAAACAGAAACTAAGTTTAGGAAGTTATATGAATTCTAAGACAATTTATGAATTAAATCTTTAATCTAGCATGGTTTTAGGTTAGATATCAACTAATTATGCATGGAAATTAATTTAACTCTAAGTTGAATCTTAAACGAACCTCAGGGTTAAACATGAGTAGTTAAGAAACAAAAGGTCATTGAGCTAATTTAACTTAGTTACAGTTAATAATCTACCATAGTTTACTTTATCATAAACTAAATAAAAGCTAATTAGCTAAGTAGGCATGTGACACAATGCCTCTAAGGTAGGATGTTACAACTAGTTGATGGGCTTCCTTCCTAATTTGTGGGCTAAATCACATTTTACTAAATCCAGTAAATGTGATATGATAATTAATAACATATTAGGGGATTTTAATGGGAGGATCTTGGAAGCAGGAGAACTACCAATTATATCAATGTTGTGGATTTGAGTTTATTTGATGATTGGATTTGCAAAGAATAAGATCATTGTTCAGAAATATAAGCGAAAAAGGAAAATCTATCCCAAACCAAGAAAAAGACTTGATAAAAAGGTACTTAGGTCTGGAAAATGGATTGCAACATGGGCTAGAGGAGCTAAATATGAAGTGAAAAAATATCTAGAACAGTTCATGGTGGATTTGGATACAAGTACTTGTAGTTGCAGGTTTTGGGGAATGAGTGGATTACCTGTAGCCATGTTGTGACTGCAATATTTACCCATAATGGAGATCCTCAAGACTATGCATATGATTGCTACAAGGTTGACAAATATGAACAATGCTATAGTCCTATTGTAATGCCTATCAATGGAGAGAACATGTAGCTTACCATTACCAATCTGCCCACCATAATTCTACCAAAATATAAGACACCCATTGGTAGACCAAATAAATTGAGAAGAAGAGAGAAAGATGAACCTGCAAAGCAATATAAACTCAAGAGGACCAACACTTCAGTGACTTGTTACCAGTGTGGAAACTATAGGCACAACAAGAGACTTTGTCAAAATTTGCATGCTCCAATTGCATCATCTCAGTCAGCACCAAGTGGCAAGGAAAAGGAAAGAGGAAGCTCACTTAGGGGGAGAAGAATACCACTTGTAAACGCATCAACTGCAATAGTAACCGCAAGTGCATCATCAGTTACCATAACCGGCATAGGAAGAGGCCAGATGAAGGGATCTACTGCACCCTATACTATTGTAACTTTTGTATTTGCTGCACATGCCTTTGCTGTTGCCTTTGCAGGTGCTACTGCAGCAGGTACATCTGCTTCAACTAGCAACAAAGGGAAATGGATAAGGGGATCTACCACACATATAAGAGGAAGAAAATTGTTAAGGATAAGGAGAGGAATTTTCAATTAGCGAGGAAGGCAATGTGTACTAAGGAACAACTAGGGAGGGCTGTATAGATGAGTCAAGGTTACATGCAAGGGAGCCAAGATTTTGTCACTGGACAAAACCCATAATGACTTTGAGATGGCCTCGAGTAAAGCACCAGCTGGACCACACTTGCCTTTTGTTTTTTGTATTGTTGTGATTCATGTGTATGGTTGTCTTTTTTGGTAATTGACAATATTGGAAGACCATGTTTTTGATGTGTATATTGGACCACATTTTCAAAATGTAGGTCTTATAGGTCATTTCACTGGTTGGAATCATTATATTCTCAATACTTTATGTGTAATATCTTTTTGTTGCCATCAGTGTAAGACAATTATTATTACATTTTTGTTAATGCCATCACATTATGGTTGCCCATGTGCTAATATCCCTTTATTTTTGTTTCTATTAATGCCATGAGGACATTGCACATTGGTCATTTTTCTATATTTCTAGTTACATGGCTTGTAAATTTATTATTGCATATAATCTTAAGAAAACATAAAGATGTGGCAAAACATAAACTTTCATTAAATTTTTCCAAATGTTACAACAATAGTACATTACCTATAAACCCACCCCATACATCCTATACAGCCAGCAATAGTGCATTGACAATAAACCAACCCTAGTTCATTTGTTAATCCCTCAACATCTACCTATACCAATCCCCTTATCTATTAAACGAGAGTCTTTTCTTAATAGTGGCATCATTTGTAAGTGTAATCGCTTTGATATTCTACCACGTTTCTCCCTCTTTGCTTGACACATTGCTTTTCTCTCTTGCTATTTTGTTCGTTGTCTCTTTCTCCTCTCTCCAGATCGTCATTTGCTTTTTGGATTATAGATCATTCTCTCCGTATAGGCGTCCTCTCTCTGTTTGAATTTTATTTCAGGTAACCATCTCTTCTTTGCTAATCTTATTTCATTCTGCTACTTCCACATCACTATTGCGGGGTTGAGGGTGGAGGTGGAAGATTCGGACAGCTACGATCCTAGATACATTCTTCAAGAGTGCGAACTTGAATGCATTCAAATATAGTAGGCTATGCAGAAAAAGATCCGCATTGGGTACTCCTTCATTATGATCTCCAATATGGATGATCCAGTGAGCAGGGGTAGAGCTACATTTCTCTTGAGGGAGGCCTTGGCCCCTTCCCCCAAAGTTTTTAATTTTCTTTATTTTGTAAGTAATTTTTTAGAAGAAAATTAAAATATTTTTACATTTGGCCCCCCTAACATGTAAAATTTTTATTTGGCCCCCAAAATAATATTGGCTAGCTTTGCCCTTACCAGTGAGTTCGATCCTTCTAGCTCCACTCACCAAGCACACTGCCATTCTTGATTGCACCAACTCATCCCTTCCAACGTGAATTATTCTTGCTTGGAGACAAATTCAGGGTGATATCCCAGCCTTTGAAAGTACAGCTAAAACTGGAGAAAAAGATGAAAAGGAGTTTAAAGGGACTTAAGGGAATGAAAAGACGTTAGGAGAAAGAGAGGCAAGATTATCAATAGAAGCGAGCGCCATTAGAGATCAAAAACCATTTGGCAAAGGCATGGTCAATTTTTTGGAGCTCTTCATCATAATCTCTTATTTTCTCTAACTTATTTGTGCTAGGTAGCTTAATTTCTCGATACTTCAAATATTGTCGCTTCCCTGTAGAATAGGGTATGCACCCCAAACCAAGGGAAACCTTTTTTATTTGAATATCTTATTATTATCTGTTTGGTGGGATTTGCTTTCTTCTCTTTTCAAAGGATTGGGAAATATAAAAACAAGAAGTAATATGAATCTGAATATTAAGTTTTTGCTATTTTGTTGCCATTAAAAATTGAATTTAAATGAACAAATTTATTGGATCTATCTCCATATTGATATTGTAAATTGTGGGTGTGGTAAAGTGGAGGAAATTGTATATGCGTTAATTTTCTCTTATGTGTTGATACTTGATGGTAATTAGGCATCCATTTCCAATCTGCAAAAGATTCTAATCTCATGCAAGCTGTTGAATGTTATGCCACAAAATAATAATCAAAAAGTAAAGTCGTATCATCAATGTGGCAAGTTACACCATATCATATGTAAAGACTAACAGCTGCTAACCCTTTGATGGGTGAGTGTTTATATTTGGGTGTATGTGAGTGTCTATGAATTTTGAATTGACTCATTTAGCATCCACCACCATGATTCAGCTATCTTGATATCAATTATTTGCCCTATAGATCAACCTCTACACACCAAGCACTAAACCCAAAATTCTCCATGCATAAACTTTATATAAAATGTACAACTGAAAAACACTATAGTCTATGATAAGTTGTAGTTGCAAGGTTTCTTGAATCTATCCTACATCATCTAAAGCCTTCTAAGCACAATCACAATCTGTCCTTCATCACTATTTATCTATAGCTCTTAGTTGATTAATAAGTGAAGTATTCTTTCTGGGTTTTTTTTTCCCATTTTCATTATTGGCAAATGCAGACCCTTGATAATGTGGTGAGATGTTACAAAATATGTGTAGGATACTGACCCTACTCCTAATAAGATTTTATTGAGGTAAGTAGAGAATTTTTAGTGCAGAATTCTAAATTTTATTGGCCATTAGGATGCTTTTGTCACTTATCTTGAATGATAGCATGCAAGAGTAGCCAACTCTTCTTGCCATTTAGATTATTTCCATGTCAAGCATAATTCTATAAGCCCATAGACCAATGAGCACATGTAGACCCCAAAAATATATCTTTATTCTTCCTTCTTGTCCTATATTACATAAGAAATCTCTGAATTTTTTGTCTCACAAACAAGTGATGCATATCAAGAAAGAATTCTCCGAGATGAATTTGTACAACATGATAACAAATAATTGGAGGTAGTTGCTTCTTAGAAACAATTTGATCTCATAACATGATTTCAACAAATATTTTCAAAGTAGCTTCTACAAAATGCCACCTTTGAGGTATGTTAGATTAGTTACTTAGTTTAGTAGTTTATTTAATGTGTACCTTTAACTCCAAAACTATCATTTCATAATTGAAATGATCATCTAAATAGGGAGGAAATAAAAAATTGAGTCAGCTAGTAGTCCACTCAGTTTACAAGCATCTTTACATTTCTTATACTCTGAAGAGCTTCTTCAAATCTTGGACAAGTTGTTATCAAATATCTTGGTCCTTGGACCAGTGAAGAGCTTCTTCAAATCTTCCTTATACTGTAGTACTCTAAAGTCTTCCATTTCACAAGATAGATTGATAAAAATAATTATCTTACTGTTTTATATTATGTTTTTCCTTTCCTTTTCCTTTTCTAATTATATTACTAATCTTGCTATATCTCATGTAAAAATGGAACTTCACATTACATAGGAGTTATTTCCTGTGTTACGATGTCATTGTTCCATGCTTTTTTGTTCCCAAAACTATACTTCTGTGAGTATATCTAGCTATCACAAATGAAGACCTGTTCAATTTGTTCATCTTTCTTAGTTCTAATGAGTGGATTATAAATGAGTTTCATGATATATGTTTACATCAGAAGCTTTTCTTATGTTGCTTAAGATGTGCAAAAGATTCCTAGAAAGAAAAAGAAAGAAATAAGACACTCTTGCCAATTTGTGGGAAAATCTTAAACTACGTCTTAATTATATTTGCTAATAACTTCTAGGAAAGTTTTTAGTTGTAAGCCTTAAAGCCACTAATTTGGTTATTTATAGTTGAGGCGTAGAGATGGAATACTTAGTTTTATAAGCTTTTCATATTTTCAAGGAAAGCATAGGACAATGTTTTTGTTATTGGCATTACATGAGAATTTTGATAGGTTGTAAGATGTGTGTAAAGTACTAATAGGTTGACAATTATACTTTAAATAGTTTTTATGATGTGTGTAGAAGTATCCTCTTTATTTAATATGATGATAGCTTGAATTCTCAATATACTGAAAATGCAGTCCAGTCGGTTGCAATGAAGTGTTTTCCATTCCACTATGGAGAGAAGGATGAATTGATAAAGCTTTCAGTCAATATTGTGTCAATCCAACGGAGCTCCACATATGTTGAGGTGAGGTGAGAAATTTTGGTATTAAATTAAATTCTTAGGATATCTCAGAGAATAGGAAACTCCTTCAGTAGGGTTGTAATTCTAAATTTGTTCCAAAGACTCGAGAATCTTGAGTGTTTACTGTATTTGAATTTAACGTATGGCAAACTTAGTTATATAAATTTAGTTGCTTATGTTGTTATGCAATATCAAGAGTTATCTTAGCAAAATGTGATAAGGTGTTACCATGCTCTTGTGTATAGTTATTATGCACTATCATATGCTTTGAATGATCACATAATTTGCTTAATGTATAATGTATATCTTTCTTTTTCTCATAGGAATAATATATCTCTATCTTCCCTTTAAAGATTTTGTTCCTTTTTGTCAACGTTACTCGAGCTCAAAGACTTTTGTTGCAAGATGCTATGATTACTACAAAAGATAGGAATTGTGTTAATCTTTTGTATGTACTTTTGCTGCAAGTTTTTTGTTTTCTCTCTTAATATCATAATTACTTTTATTTTATTTTAAAACATTGTTGTTTGATTATAAGATTCTATAATATGATTAAAACATTGAGGAATAACTGATAACCAACTCCAGTTATACTTTTGCAGATAAAGGAAGTACTCATATGCTGTGGTAGCAAGTTCTATGATTTAACACATGATTTAGTTTGTATAGCTTCACCATAAGCAATTCACTTTAGACATTAACTCATGCTTTGGCAGCAAGTTCTATGAGTTAAATCCATAGCAGACTCACAAGGATCAGACTTGCAACTTTGGAAAGATGTCAATGTCAAGATGATATTGTGAAACAACTTCACAATATTGGTAAAAGCTAATTACTTATGGTGAAGCTATACAATTAGCATGTGGGAATGGTATGTTATCGTACATAAGATTCAAAATATTATTATCGACAAGGTGAGGAGGCCACCAATACTTGGAGAGCTAACTAAAATTATGAAGACCTGAACAAGAAGCTACAGAAGAAAAGGGATTCAAATGAGAAAATGAGATCCACTAAGAGTGAAAACAAGTTTTTCTTTTTTATTTTAAATAAAATATCTCTTTTGATTACTCAGAAATGCATGGTTATTATCTTTTATACTAACCTTTATATAGGAAACCTAAAAATCCTATGTTATCAAGCCAATATCAAACCACAAAATTATGGAGTCCATATCTAAGTTGATTCATTTTCAAAAGTGATATATTATCATATGGATATGTTATTGCACAAAAGTACATTTCAAACCAACTTTTACTCTTTTGTCTTGATAAAATTGTGCCAAAAATCACAAGAAAGCAAAATGCTACACCTTTCCAACCATCTCCTATGCTAGGACTCCTCAACAGAAAGTATTTCTCAAGACTAAATTGGTCTACGATTTGTAAGATAATTTTATAGGATTAAAATTAAAAAATACCTGTGTAATGCACGGGTTACTTGCTACTACATTATCAAGCTTCTTAAGCTATCTGACACATCCTTCCTCCTCCATGGCTAGTCTAGAAAACAATCAAGATTAGGATCATAATTACTCCCCAAATAGCAGCTTGTTCAATGATATTTTCCTTTTCAAAGATGCCGCTATTTTTTGCTACCCTTGGAGAACTTCCCTTGCACAAGTAAACATCGGTTGATCAACCCATTGAAAATATCCAACCAAGGTTTCTGCAAAAAACCAAAAAATCTTAGGATAGGTAGTACATAAACACTACCAAAAAAGAAAAAAAAAACCCAAACTCCACTTACTTTGTAATTTAAGCACCTCCAAAATCTCCTTCCAGGATTTACTTCAGTCCATGAAGTAAATAGTCGCACTTTATCCCCACATTCGCAATATGTCATTAGCTTCCTTTAATTGGCATCACTCATCAGCAGGTAAGAGTTGTCACTTTCCATGGGTTCCCCATTATGCGCACAGCGGCTGAAGCAAAATCCCTAGGTTGAAGACAAATGGAATTGGGGATTTTGATGACGTGGAGAAGTCAAGAATCAAATTCCTAACAGGAGTGACACATAAGGTCCACTTAAGACTCCGTTAGCATGCTAGGAGAAAAATAAACGTCACAACCCAAGGTGACGATAGGGACCAACTTATTAACGGTGGAAAACTTTAGGGACTCATATTGAAAAAAAAATAGTATAGGAACAAAAATTCAAATCGATGGAAAGTGTAGGGATCAATTGTTTATTTTAACCTATATTAAAATATTAAAATATAAACATTTAGTAAATATTATAAATTCAAATATTTATAAATGCATTATTTGTCAACAAATACATTATTTGTCAACTATATAGTATTTTTAAATTTAAAGAATAGAGTCAAACTCTCTTTTCATTAAAGTCAAATTTTACTATTATCTCTTTTCATTAAAAACACATTTTTTCTAATCATATTTTTCAATCATACCATTTTATCATTGGTCGAATCATTGAATCAATGATCTGACATTCTGATGAGCTAAACAATTGATTCGGGTAATTTAATTATAGGAATGTCAACAAGGTTTCATAGGTAGGGAATGCTCCGCTTGCCCTGCCCCATCCTCATTATTGATACTTATTTCTAATCTCCAATGGAGGTTGGTATTAACGAAAATCTGGTAATTGAAAATAAAATTTTATAAATTATAAATTAAAAAGAATAAATGAATAAAACTTAATATCATATACCATAACTTTTTTTAACAATTTAAAATGCTTACAAAATTAAAATAATATATTACAAATAACATACTAAGTTTAATTATATTTTGTAATAATAAATTTATGTAAATACTTTTTATTTGAATGTTGTAACTTTTTAAAACTTTTTTCATTATAACTCATTCACTAACATCATAAAATAATAAGAAAATATATAGCCCCTTATCATGTCAAAGAAAAAGAAAAAAATTATAATATGTGTAAAATGTTAAAAGAGAAAACATATTTTGTGGGCACTACGGATACCCTTTGGGAGGGTAATATGATCCCCGCTCCTATCCCTATTTATTAAATGGGTACCTTTCTCTCGTTCGATCATGGGTAATCCCCACAAATCCTTACAGACATAGTAACTTTTGCCATTTCTATGAGTTGCTCAAATATAGGGCTGTCGAAACACCCGAACCATTTAATTGCATAAATAATGTGAGTTGTACTTCTAATTCCATCCATGTAAACTCAAGCCTTTTTGCCTTACCTTGTTTAACCCATTAGTTAAACGAGTAAAATCTATTTAACTGTAGTTAGCCTATTTATTTTTTTCAGTGTAAAAATAGTATAATATGCATTGTTTACCGTTTGTAGGATGTGGGATGTAGCCTAAGCTACATTTCGATTGGTGCAACAATACTATTGAAGATATAGTCATATTGAATAAATGCAACACATTTTTTTGACACTTTCATAGCCAACTTATTCTTTCCGTATTGTGCCATCCGTCTGTGGTGGAGAGTGCGATTTGGGAGCTCCGTCTGTGCCGTCGTCGTTCGAAGTCTGAAGCTCCTTCGTCCGTCGGCTTCTTCTTCACAGAACAGAATCACAAGCCTTTGGCTTCTTCCGTACAGAGTGCGACTGGCTCATGTCAAGGTTAGTTTTGATTCATCCATGATCAGTTTGTCTGAAATACAAACCCAATTGATATGTCCTCTGGTTGAAACTTCGTTGTGGAAAACCTTCATTGTCCAAATAAGAAACCATAGAGGCAGGCCCGGCGATGTTGTAAGATAGGTGCTTCCCCAAGTGCCTTCATTGTCCAAATAAGAAACCTTGGAGGCAGTGCCCGGTGATGTTGTAAGATAGGTGTTTCCCCAAGTGTGTGGCTCGCAGGAACCATTTATGATTATAGCTATATGCTAGTTTTGTAACATGTCTGTTGAATCCACCAATTTCAATTTTTTTTCCTACTTACTTATTAAAAAATAACTTTACGATGGTATGGTAGAAGACTTGCTATCTATCATACCTCTTTGAAGGTAATCACTGGTGGTAAGAAACCTATTATTTGCAACCAAAAATTATAAATGAGTAAAATACCTAAAAAAAAAAAAAGACTGTGTCACCCTGTGAATATCTACTGTGCATCATCTTTCTTATGTTATGCCTTTGGTTTGATTCATTTTGTTTAATCTTGTTGTTATGTCATTTTGTTTAATTCATTTTGTTATGTCTGTGCCTGTTATGTTTTACATTCCATAATACTTGTATCTGTTATTTGGATGCTTTTAGTATTATCATTCTTTTTTTTGGTAATGTAACGGTCTTCTGATGATTGCTCTCAGCCCTTGCAAGCTATTTCCCTAATTTGGGCATTTGTTTGTGGTAAATTTATTAGTGACTGAATGTCAGTGATATAAATCCTAGAGAACTAGTCAGTGATAATATATAGACCTCCCAAAATAATTTTCACCATTTCTTGTAACTTAATTTTGTAGAAAGGCAAGGGTGATGTAATTTGTAATGAGAGAGAAAGAGAGAGAAGTGGCCCATGAAGGGTAGAAGTGGCCCATGCTGTGCTTGGTATAACAGGTCAAATCACCCTTGGGAGTTTAATGCATTGTGTGCTGGTTGTTGATTTGTGCCTTACTACCTCTTAGGAGGTTCTATCAATATTTAATTTGTATTTGTATTTGTCATTAGTTATCAACTCATTGGATATGGAATTTAGATTTGACATTTGTAATTCAAGGATTGAGTTGTTGTTGTAATTTGGATAATTTAGAGTTATTATCGGTGATAGTTGAATGTGGCTCATTTATATTTTTGGTGGTTTGTGTGATTATATTAAAAAATTGAAATTGAAATTTGCATCTTTTGGTATATGATTGGCTTTAAAAGCCTATTTAATGTATAAGCCTGCGGCCTGACCTGGCCTGTCTAATAGGTAGGCTTTTATACAACCTTTCAGGTTAGGTCAAGTTAGGCTCGAAAAATAGTCTATTAATAAGTCAGGCTCAGGCCAATCTTTTGCAATGCAAGCTTAGTCTAACTTAACCTATTTCCACTCCTACCTAGGTCTGTACTTTCACTTTGTATTACTACCATTCTATTCCCAACCATATAGACGGTGCTACCATTGAAGATCCTATCGGCGAAGATGAATTCCAATGTTCAGGTTTCGTTGAAAAGTCCAAGAATGATTGGTTCCTGGAAGAGTCCCGGTATTATACCATCTCATTTATATTTAATATCAATATATTGTATTAATTAAAATAATAATTTTCTGTTCATTCTTTTAATATAATTTAATCCTTTTACGCATTTCAGTACTAATAATAATGGTACCTACTATTAATCTTAATATGTTAGATTATATTTAAATAATAATATTATTCACTATTAATGTTAATACGTCTAATCTATTATATCTATTATAATAGATAAAAGTAATAGTCTCTCCAAAAAAAATTTTTCCACTCATGAAGACTTCTTTTCCTACTCAACAACTTTTCAAGCAGCCTTCTTTTTCTTCAAATATTTTGGAAAGTTATTTAGTAGATTTTTTTAATTATGAATTTAATTTTATATAAATTCAATGATTGTGTCAAATCATTAGTTATCATATTTTCTTAAAGGTTTCTTTTATATTTTTAATTTTTAAATTCCATATTTAATTATAGATTTAATAACTCCATATTAAATTTTAAATTTTATATTTAATGATTCCATATGTAGCCTAATTTTAGAATAGAATTAGAGATTATTTTCAGTTTTTTATTTATGATTTTTTTCACTCATATTAGGGATTTTTTTTTTTAAATTTAGGTAGCTTGATTTTTTTAATCACTTAAGAATTGTTAAGGTAGTATTTTAATAGTAACAATGATTTAAGTATTCATTTTTCTTTTTCTTTGTTTCATTATTGATCTAAAGATTTTTTTTTCAATGATTTTTACAAGAAATACTAGCCCTCTAAAGTTAACTAATTCTTTTTATATGAGCAAATATTCATTTCAATGGCTCAGGCCTTTTTTTTAATGAATTTAATTGATTTATATTTATATAGTCATTAACTGTAATAATAAAGAATATCTTTTTATACAGATTCTTTAAAAAAAAATATTAGTATAAAGAGAGATATTATAAATATTAGTGTTTGTTATTTTAAGTTACAGTCACTATTAATTTTGGTTAGTTTTTTTTACTAAAACAAAACCATTAACTAACATCTCCCGCTACAAAAAAAAAGCGCTACATTGTAGCAATTTTTTTACGGGGGTTTTTAAAAACCACTGTAATATTTTTTATTGGAGGCAGTTTTTTAAAAACAACAAAATAAAGTAATTTTATGGTGGTTTTAAAACTTCCGCGAGGTAACTCTAAATACCAAAGTTTTGAAAACCGGACCGGTCACTGAACAGGTCGAGGTACTGATTTAAGGGTTAATGGTCGAACCGTGATTGAACCGTGGTCGAACCGGAATATAATTAAATATATATAATTATTTATATACTAATAAAATAAATAAAAATATAATATAAATTAATAATAAAATTATTTAAAATATAAAAAAATAATGTAATAAAGCAAAACAATGGCACTGCTGGCTAGGGTACGCCAGATCTGCGGTGGGGAGGCAGACCTGACTGCGGTGCTAGTTGCGATGCTAGCTACAGTGCTTGCTGGCTGCGATGCTGGCTGCAGTGCTTGCTGGCTGTGATGCTGAGAGTCGGAGGCTGCGATGCTAAGAGCCGGAGGCTACGAACGCTGGCACTGCTGGCTGGGGTACCGCGGAGCTGCGGTGGGGAGGCGGAGCTGACTGCTGTGCTAGCTGCGATGCTGGCTGCAGTGCTCGCTGGCTGCGATTCTGAGAGTCGGAGGCTGCGATGCTGCGGTGCTGCAATGTGGAACGACCGAACAAATGCCGAGGGTTTCAAATTTCGACCGCTTCAATACGACGTCGTCGAGCAATTTTTTTTTTTGTAAACTAGGAACGAAACGACATCGTTTCAACTAATAGGCTAAAAAAAAAAAAAGGAACCGGCAACCCGTACGGCCCGGTACCGGGTTGACCGGTTTGGAACCGGTTCACCGATTTTTGACCGGTTTTTGAACTCACCGGTTTTGATAATCAACCGGACCGGCGATAGAACCGGTTCCCGGTCCGACTAGTTGAACCGGCCGGTCCGGTCCGGTTTTCATAACACTGCTAAATACTAAAGCCCTAGCGAACTGAGGAAGCCTCCAAACAAACCTGATTTGAGGCAAACTGCTCTGAGGAACTCGCAAGCTGCCTAGCCTCCATCATTGAGGCAAACCGCTCTGATTTGAGGCGTCACATTTGTCTCACGTTTCAGTTCCCATCTTCTGATTGTTCAGATTGTTTGTCTCGCATTTCACGTTCTTTGGTACGTTGATTTGAGGTTAGTAGTCTTCGATTTGTTTCGAATTTGGCTGTTGAGAGATTTGAGGCTTTACTTTTCTTTTCTATTTTCTTCTGCATATTAAGCACTAAAAACTGCGGATCGGTATCATTATAGAGACGTGACAATGTTAGGTTCAAATCCTGCATATTAAGCACTGGCTTAATTAGTTCGTCAATTCTGTTTTAATCATACCGTAAATTGTGTGTTGGATGGGGATAATTGGTATAACTTGTATGCAAGAAGTTATGTGTTGGAGGAGGCACTGGCCAAGGCATAGACAGTGCTTACGTCGTTATAAATTGCAACCCCGTGCCCTTCAACTCTTCAACATCCACTAGATAGTGCTCGGTAATTCTCAGTGCTCTCCCTTTGTTCACTCCCAAACTTTTTAGCCCTTCGAATCCCCAAATTTCCAGTTAGCCTCCATTGATTTCAAGTTCCTTCTCTAGGTAATCTTTTGTGTTATGGTTCTTCTTGGTGACACTGCCACTGTTTCAGTGTTTTTGTTGTTTTTATCTCTGGAACTTGTCTGTGTCAGGGTGTCCTGGTTTCTTGTTTTCTTCCACTATAACTATAATTAAGGGTATGCAGGATGCTTTTGGTGTTGTCTCTCATGCTGAAAATGCTTTGGTGGAGTCTCTTTTAGACTGTACCCATGTTTTCTTTTTTCCGTATATTGTTGTGCTCAGTGCGCGGTAAGCTAATATGTATAAGAGGAAATGCTGTGCAAATGTTATTTTTCTGCAAATTATGTGCTGGTTTTGAGAATTAGTAGACTCAGCTAAACTACCTTGAAACCAATTGTTAGAACTGAATTGAAAATAGAGTAACTTTTGTATGAGAGCAATAATGAAACAGAGACACAGCACAGAATTGATCGAGACTTGCTTATGCATATATAGTCCGTATTAGAATGTTAGTGCTTGTAAAAATTTGCAGTTCATTCAAAATGGATCTACAATGTGTTCTTGAGTTTCAATATATTAGAATAATTGAAAGGATATTAAAATTATACATTTATCATTCCTTATATTAATTTATTAGTATAGGCATTAGCTAGGAAAAGCTCTAATTTTCTTTTACCATATGTGAGAAGGATCTTATGTTGCATATTGGCCACATGTGGCATGTTAAGTGCTAAGTCATGAAATAGCCCACTATGAAACTATGATTTACAATTTGGTATATTGGTATGCATCTTAAAAATCTAAGAATTTGTAATGTTTAGAACTAGAATGGCAAACCTTGTGATTGTGCTGCTATATTAACTCCTGTATGTATTAATTGTGAGTTTTATGTAATTTTCTTTGATGTGCACCATTTTACATTTTCATTTTGGTTTGGGTTGATTTTGTTTTTCCATTTGCTGCTTATCTTATAAGCATTAACATGTTCACTTGAAATACACTTGCTTATGTTATACGGCCGTGCTTGTCTATAAATGCACTAGCAATTAGCTGAGCTTGGAAAAACGTTTCTTGCATCCCCTGCCCAATTAGCGACTGGAAATTATCAGTTCTTTTGCTCCCTAGCCCCCTATTTTTCTGGGTGTTATTCATATTTGAAGGTGTGATTGTTTTGTTGACTTGAAGATATCAGAAAGGTGCAAGTTTAGGTATGGTTGTTTTGTAGGTGTGACTTTTTGTTCATATTCATTTTGCTGCCAATTGGGTTATGTGAACAACTGATTAAATTGTTGAAGTTGTGTTAAAATTTATGATAAATTTAACTTTGGTTTCTGTATAGACATTGGTTTTTGACTGAATTATCTTTGATTTTATGCTCAGGCACGTGTTAATTTGATACAAAGCTCAAGTGATTTCAAGTTCCTACCTATTTCAGGTACCTTACAAACTTTTTTTTTACCATAACTGAACAAAATTATTATTGAAGATTTTCTGTTATTTAATTTCTGATTATTGAACAAAATTAGTAGTAATTTATATGAATGTCTTGTCTGTTTGGTAGCATATTAGTGTTTGAAATGCCTTTTTTAAAAACGCCTTAATTCAATTTGAGGAGGTCATAAACTGCCACAAATTAAAAAAGAAACCATTGCAATTTACTTTTTTTAGTGTCCTTTTTTGCCATGATTAGCATATAGTTATAAATATAATTACATATTTATGTTCAATCATTTAATTAGTTTGTCGAATAAGTTTAAATTTAATGTTTTACACTATTATCAAATCATATATTATCAAATTATTAAAAAATTTGACTATAATAGCAATTACTTAAAAAGTTAAACACTTTTAATAATGTGATTATATGATCGACAATGATTTGATAATAAATTCTTGGTGAATTATGTATTTTGTAATCTTTTAATAATAATTAAAATAATAATTTTACTAATAAATAATAAAATAAATTTACCGTGCATTACATGGATACAAATTTAGTTATATTTAAATACTAATATTATTTAATTTCTTCCAATATCTTAATTTTGATGATTGATTGCATCTATTTTTTACTAAATATATACAAGGTAATATTTAATAATTTATTCTTTAAATAACAAAAAGTCATGCTAAAACTGTTAATATCACATGCCTTATGAATCAATCACGTAGCTATCATTTCTTTTTATTTTCTTTCATTTAATAAGGAAAAATATTAATTTGATATAATTTTAGTTAAAAAAAAATCTCACATTAATAAATCATATATGAGTATTTCAAGAAAAATCATGTAATTGAAGAATCGTGTAATCTATTTTTAATTGTTTTGTTTTATAATTTGATAGATGTGAATAAAAAATTAATTCTCAAATTTTCCTTTAAATTAAATCATATTATAATAATTACAATAAAAAATATAATTATTGAAAAATAATTATTTTAAAAAATTTTTGTGTTAAATCATCACCCTTAGCTATAGGATAAATATATATTTTTATTATTACATTTTATGTGCGATTATTCAAATAAAAATTGATAAAAAATCTTGAAGCACCTAAAGATTAAACACAATAAAAAAAAATTTTTAGTACAATAGTGATACAAAGGTTTGAACTTATAAATTGCTACAAAGTACCCAAATCTCTCACATTCACCACTAACTCACCATAATAAAATTCCCCTGTAGAGAAGCATTCAAAAATAATTCTTTTAAAAAAATTTATGTTTTTGTTGTAAGAAAAATAATTTAATTAAATGTGGTAAAACTATTGTTGAAAACCGTGGAAGAATTGTACCTCCCACAAAATGTCTGAATGAGAAAAATAAGGGATAAAAAATTAAGTTTTCTTTTAAATATTTTTTTTGGGTACATTTCTTTCAAATATTTTTTATTCTGTGGAAACAATTTTTTACAAAAAAATATCATAATTTAAAAAGATTTTTCTACAAGAAAATTAATTTTAATTTTGTGTATTATTCCAAAAAAAATAAGAGTTTTGATACCAATATTTCTAGCTATGGGAGTAGGAATAGTTAAACGATTCAGCTTCCAATAATATCTCTGAAAGATTCTAGTGTAACAGTGTGTTTAGTTTAATTTTTGAAATTTCAAAATCATAATTTTGTTAGACAAGCTTTACTCAAACTTTTGAAGGTTTTCAAAAGTTAAAATAAATACAAACTCGTAAGATCACTATAGAAAAATAATAAATATTATAAAAATAATAAATAAAAAATTTAAAAAATAAGAAAAAATATTATTAAATAGATGAATAAAATAATAAAAAAAGGAATTTTAAAAGATTTGGTAATACAAAAATGAAAAAATAAAATGTTGAAACCCTATTTGTGGCCACCCCTATGTGTGGCACAGGCCAAGAAACAATAATGGTGAAATCCTGATTCTCCTGCATATCTCCCTAAAACCCTAGGCCTGCACTTTCACTTTGTAGTACTACCATTCTATTCCCAACCATATGGACGGTGCTGCCATGGGAGATGCTATCGACAACCTCAAGGCTGTTCAAATTGACAACGACAATGAAGAGGAGCTCCATATGGACAACGAAAATGAAGATGAAAATGAAGATTCTGATGATTATGACGACGTGGATGAAGATCCTGAACCTGTCACTCTAGGTTTCGTTGAAAAGTCCAAGAATGATTGGTCTCTTCACAGACAATATTTTCCAAGCAAAGCTGGGGGAGTCCCGGTACTATACTATCTCATCAAATCCTTCTTCTATTTTGCTTTATTGAACGCCACCAATTCTGCCACCATTTTTTATGGTTATATTATCTGTTGATGTGATGTGAATAGGCTTGGCTTGATCCCCTGAACATACCATCAGGGAGGTCATCTGTGTGTGACATATGTGGAAACCCTTTACAATTCCTGCTCCAGGTATGAAGCTAATGTCTCACATATCGCTAATAGCCCATGCCTCTGTTTTGCCTTTAGCAGTTTTTTGCAATGTTGTTTGATGGACATGTGGTTTAGGTTGTGCCAGTGGATGTTAATTGTCTGAAGTCCTTGAACTGCTAGGTTTATGCACCAACCGAGAAGGAAAATACATTTCACCGGATGTTATTTGTTTTCATGTGTCCTTCCATGACATGTCTTCTCAGGGATCAGCACGAGCAATGGAAACGCCATCCAGACAAGCCATCTAGAAGGTTCATGATCTCTTTTGGATCAGTGATCATCATCTGTGAAACAATGTTTTCCATTTTTTTTTTGTTCCTTTGACTGTTGATTTCTGATTATGTAATGATTTATTGAAGTGTGAAGGTTTTCCGTTGCCAGTTACCTCGCTTTAATCCCTTTTACTCAAGTGAACGCCCAGAATATGATGGGAGTCACAAACCTGCTGGCATTGGAGGTCAGTTTACTCATCTTCATCATATTTTTGTCTTATTTTGCAGAAAATAATCCCATCTTACAAAAATTTGCTGGGGCAGTTTATAAATTATTTTCCATAACACACTTAAATTCCCTGAGTTTTATGGCTGTTTAGGGGAATTTGTGCCCTGGGGGAAAACAGGTGTTAATAATTGTCGAGAGGTCCTCTGCTTTGGTGTGGTATAGAGATTGGGTTCTGTTTCGGGTATTTATTTTCTGTCCATCATAGTTGTGTTCTGTTGATCTCTGAACCTCTACATTTGTGGTTGTCTAATTGTGAGGAGCAACATTATATTGTCCCGCATGTAATAGATAGTTACATGCTATCTATCTTTCTGCCATATAGGGGCACCATGCTTTTATCTGGAAAAAAAATTGATACTGTGTCACATTTCAATCTCAAACTTAATGGGTTACCTTGAACAAGCTGCTCTTACTTTGTTATTCTTATGTAAGATAAGTGGATTTGCACTTTTAATGCCTTAGGTGTTGGACACATTATGAACATTATGTTGAACAGATTTGTTCCACTCGATGTCTCTTACGATTGACTCTCTTCCTTCTTACTTTCAGCTGCTCTTTGTGATTGGTGTGGTACCTGGAAAGGAGATAAACTCTGTAGTAGTTGCAGACAAGTGCGGTATTGCTCTGAGAAACATCAGGTAACTGGATTGCTTAACTGTGTCATTTAGTTTCCTTTCCACAAATTTGATGCATATAACATCCCTTTTCTCTTTCAACTTGCAGCTCATGAATTGGCGCTCAGGTCATAAAATTGCTTGCCAGCAGATGAAAGTTTCTTCACCTGTTGGTGGACCCTATAACAGTGGAACCACTTCATTGAAGTCTCCCAAAGGTGACAGTGATTTAAGCTTTGTACATTTATTACAGGGTATTATTGCTTGTTGTTGATAAAGAAAATATTAGTCACTTCTAGATGGAAAAACGAAATATGATCAAACTAATAATAGTGGTCAGCATAACATTCTAATCCTGAATTTTCAAAAAAATCATGAGATGAATGTGACTTGATATTTAAATTAATATCTGGCTAAGAAACCTGGACCATGCTTATCACTGCTTTAAAATGAAACTTGCACCGATCATAGAGGCTGGTCATAGGGCTATTGTCTATAATTTTATGATATTTAGCTTCCTGTTAGTTCACATCTGGGATCATTATCATACAGTTGGAAGCAACAATGTGTGGCCTGAATTTGAGATCATCATTGAAGATGAAAGTGAATATAACATAGACATATCTGAGGATAATGCATTAGCTAATAATTCCTTGATCTCGAGGAGCAAGATTGATGACACAATGAATTCACTTTTGGACAATTTTCAGGTATTATTTCATTGCTTTTTATATTCAGATTATATTTCTTCTTTAAGTATATCATTTGCTAATTATATTGTCTGTGAACAGGGTGACGATGACAAAAAGAGTTGGGCCTACTTCCAAGAGCGCATTGCTAAGGCCCCTGAACAAGTGTTGAGGTGATCAATATTTTACCAAATTGAGTGTGCATAACTCATTTAGAGAACTGCCTTAAGTGCCTTCATAGGGGCAGCTAATTTGCTGAACTGAATGGGAGAAAATGTTTGACAAATGGATGTTCTTGCCCTAGGAGATAAACAAGGGGGAAAGTAGGAGAAATATTCATTGTCTTTGACTTCTAGCCTAACATTTGAGATACCTACTTTACAAACATAAGGATACTGCGAACATGCTATGCTATATTTGTATAATCTAACAATTAAAAATGGTGAATGTTGAAGTAGGGGAATAAAAGTTGGAATTTAGATTATGCATCTTAAAATGCCCTCAAAATCACATTAACTGGAAATAAAAGGTGCATTGTTTTGATAAACTGTATCTTGTGATGTGTAATAACAAATATAATCGCATATAACCCAACTGATGATGATTTGGCTAGTCTTCATCATCTATTCATCAACATATTTCTGTTTATTTTTATACTTATTTTACTTCTGGTAAAAACAGGTATTATAGGAATACTAGTGCTAGGCCAATATGGCCTGTTTCAAGTGGTCGGCCATCGAAAGTTGATGTCCCTAAATGTAGTTACTGTGGTGGACCTCTGTGTTGTGAATTTCAGGTAGTTATTTGAGAAATCAGTGGTTGAAGCTCCATGTCATTCTGAATTTACTATTTCTTTCACTTAGTTAACCATATGTTCACTCTTATTTCCTTGGGCTATGTTTGGAAGTTTGAAAGGGAAGGAAAGGAAAGAGATTTAATAAAAATTGAAGGAAAAGGGAAAGGAGAAGAATGAGAGGTTAATTAATAAGTTTTTCTCTCTTTGATTGAATGTTTTAAATCTTCCAAAATCTTTCGAATTAGGGAAACTTAAATATGTTCACAAAAATTAATGATGAATGATTTTGAAGAATTATTTAAAAATTTTCAATTTAACTCTTTCCTTTTATAACTTCCAAACAAGAGGGAGACTTTTGATGAACCTTATCCTTTCCTTGTTTTCTCTCCCAAATTCCCCATCCAATCATAACATTAGTTACTGATTTGTTAATGTTGGTTGTGCCAGATTTTGCCACAGCTGCTTTATTACTTTGGCGTAGACAATGGAGCGGACTCTCTGGACTGGGCTTCAATTGTTGTGTATACATGTGAAGCCTCTTGCGATGCAAGTGTGGCTTACAGAGACGAATATGCTTGGGTTCAACTTTATTCACCTTCCACCACGTTACAGTGAGAATTGTCTTTTAATTTTTTTGGTGGAAGTGTTAGATTTTTTTAAGCCTTGGTGGAAATATGATATGGGACTATCTATATATATATTTACTTCAATCATCAATTTTGAGGATCATTACGGTGATTTGTGTATTTATAGGCTTGTGTTGTGTTCTTGACCATTTAGTAGAAGAAAATTTGCCTCTACAAAAGTATCAGGCTGTTCCCTCTACAGCTTCCTACAATAATGTCTTGGTGGTGGTTTTTTTTTTTTTTTCTTTGGGTACAAGTCTTCTTGGTGTTCTATCTACATTTATAGTTCTCATTTCCATTTTTATATAGAAAAAATCTTTTTGTTAATTGAATAATTATATCGTTTTTGTTATCAAAACCATCTTTAAAAGTTAGGAAATTAATTAATGAATCGAAATTGTGAAGGGAGAAATAAAATTTGGTTCAAATATAATTATTTTGTTGGAAAAATCAATGGCATTATATAAGAAACGAAAATAAGGATAGCTATTCTAGTGTAATCTCAACAAAATTTGTCTAAAACATAGATAATTACAATATTAGTTTGTGGTATTCTCAAATTATACAATTATCTTTTTCACACAGCTGGTTTTTTTTCCTTTTATTTACACTCTTATGACTACAATAGTTGATAGAAAATTTGTAAATTTTTATTTTAATTTCTCTTTCATCTCTTATTTTAAAATTATGTTTTCTAACAATGGTTGAGAAAGCTCGTACAAGTTACCAAAAACTTCCATAACTACTGCTAGACAGATAAGAAAACTATTTTGTTTGGTTAAAGAACGTGTTTTGATTTTTATTCATTATATATTATTGAGGGAATAAAAAAATAATTATACATGAATTTTATATAAGAATGATATAACAAATATAATTGTAATAAACATAAAACATGTTTCACATATAATTTAAAAATACTCTGCTAGTACTATGAAAAAGAAATTATATTTGTGGTGTTATAGACTCTTTGGTAACAAGTGTAATTTTTACAATTAGGAAGAACTCGTGTGAAAATCAGGAAGCTGATATAATGGACTTCTAATGCAGGTTTTTAATTGACAGGATTCTATCAAGGGGGAGAAATAGTATCAAAGTAAACAAAAGCTATTATATGCTTAACCTTCATTGTAGTTGTTCGCTGTTAATTAGTACGTCATCAATCTCATGTCATTAAAAATTTTAAAGAGATTCACAACTTGCGAATTTCTATCGTTTCAGTTATAATTGAACAAGAGTTAAAGCTTTGCAGTGAAAAAAAAAAAAGTTGTGAAGATATGAAGAGCTACATGATTAGAAGGGATAATTAGTAAGTAGGGGGATTAAGAGGAAGAAGAATATTGACCCTTTTTCTTAAGGAAGTGGAAAGTGAAATTGAATGGTTGATTTGAGGATATTTATAAGTTACTCACAAACTTAGAAGCATGAAAATATGTTGATATGGCTTGAAATGAGAATCGAGAAGAAGCTAATGTGGCAACTCTACATAAATGATTGCAATGGTTAATAACATTGTGGAATTTAAAGCCAATAAAAACATCTTAGAGCATAATTATAAAGTATCAATCATCACACAAATCAATAGAGACAATGAATATATATATATATATATATAGTGGATAGTTTGCAAATGGCTTGAAGAACTGTCATATTTGTCAAAGCCAGTTGTACATCACATATCCTCTGAATCAATGCCCACTCATAAAAACAAATTAGTGTAGTACTTCATAACATAAGGTAAATCAAAAGGAGGAAATATATCATCTCAAAAGTCTTAGGCTGTACTCCATAAATATTTTTCTTTGTATATGAAATTATGAATGAAGCAACTGAAGCTGTACCTAAATATATTATTTGGATTTGACACCATTCTTTTAAAATTTTCCATTCCAACACAATGGAAGGTTGATTAAAATGTTGAAGAGAATGAATTTTTTTTTTCCTTTTTGGGTGAGTGAGAAGAAACTTCTTTACATAAAAAATAATTTGTATCGACTATTGAAGAACTTCTAGATGAAATATGAATTTGTGTCTCTGCTACATATGGAATGAAACAATTTTTGTTTTTGTTTTTGTTTTTGTTCTTTTATAAATTGGGTTGTGACTTGATTCAAATCTTTTTCTGAATCCCTCTTTTACCCGGATATGGAGGATACTTCGAAACAAAATATATTTAATTCACATTTTTATTTATAAGATTAAACATATAAAAGGAAGATTCAAATCTTCTTTCTCTCATCACTTAAAAAATTAGTCAATTAATTAAGAAAAAAATTACAGATTTCTCTTAGTTGGCAGCATTTTTTTTATTAATTGATAATATTTTATTGGGAGAGAGGAGCAAAGGATTTGATTTCATAGAGGAGACGATATAAGTTGACGTCAATGAAATCAGAGAGAAAATCATTTATTTTTAGTGTAATTATATACACCCGCGCACCTGCATTATCAAAAAGGATTGTAGAGCATAATCCTTAACCCAGTCTACAATTATGACTTTTGTGAAGTTGCTTTAGAAGAAAGAAATGAGAAGTAATAATATTGATGAACAAATATTGAAAGTAAATTTTAACAGTTTCATAATTTATTATATATATATATATATATTATAACTCTTTGCCTTTCCGATTAAAGTGACCCGCCACTTTGTATGGAGTCAAATCACAGTTCTTCAGTTTGAAACAAAACCATTCTTGAAAAGAAAGACACCAAAACAACTTTCACGTTCTATTGTCACGATCATACTAGAAAGGAAATGTAGAGTTGCCCAAGTACTCCAAACAGAGGATGGGAAGTTGCTCTATATTGGGACATCATTACCAGCTGCCATACTGTATTGTTTCTGCAGTGTCGGATTGACACATGAAAAGAGCGATGGTTGCTTTTGCCTCTTCAACTTGACTCCAAACAAGAACGACCTCAAGGGTATCCGAGCACGATTTGAGGAGGGTTTTGCGTGGCCTTGATTGTTAACCCCAATTCTCTGGTCCAGCTCGTCCAGTGTCTTCTCAACTTCATTTTTCATTCCCTTGACAAGGCTGAGACCCGCTTGCAGCTCACTGGCAACCTTGCTGTTCTCCTGCTTCATGTTGAGCACCTCACCCTGAAACTTTGCAGCCTGATACTCACTCATCCCTCCCTTGTCTCCTGCAGAGTCTGTGCTCCCAGCTCTTGCTATTTCGTCTTGGATGTTGCACAACGATGAATATCTACCTTGCAACTCGTCCTGCAACACTGCGTTGTGTTCCAGCCACAGTGACAACTCTGTTCTGATCTCTCTCAGGTGCTTGAATATTGGCCGAATTTGAGATTGCATAGACTGGTGCTTAGAACTTGAACTACCCTCTGACCTGTTATTTTCCTTTATTTTCCGTAGCTCTGATTTTAGGTCCTGTATAGAGTTTTGGAACTTCTGAATCTGGTGAACCGAGGTGCTGAACCTCAGCCAAAACTCCAGGTTCTCCTCCAGCAGATCATCAATGTCTGAGCGGAATTTCTTTTCCAAGCATGTAAGGTTGCGGTGCCTGTCAAGCTGGCTCGCTATCACTTTCTCTAGGCTCAAGTTTGCAGGTGATAAGCCAATGTTTCCCGTGCTTTCAACATGCTGTTCTGCAAAAGAAGTTCTGCTTGTGTTTGCGTCCAAATTTGAAGGAGAGATTTCAGAGTCCTGCAAGTTGGCTCCTTGAGCTGCTTTGCGAAGAAGCGCTTCCTGTGGGGTGTATTTATATTCTGTGGAAGTGGTGTAGGGACTCTCATCAGGATTTGTCTCTGAACAGTTCAACTTCTGATGTAAAAAGTTTATCTCTTTATCCTTCGTGGCAAGAGCATTCTTCAATTCCCTTAGCTGCATGGGCAAAATCTACATTAGCAGGAGTGGAGGCAATTGTCCCAACCATATATAATGTGAACAAATACGACTTTTATGATTATAGCTTAGGTACTACAATTACAGAAATAATGTATCCTACCTCAATTCCCTTAGTTTTCATTTTTCTTATATTTTTTTTATTGTTTTCTTTTGATCACTATTTATTTTACCTTAATTTTTTTATGACATTTTTATCCTATCATTTTATTGTTTCAATTTTTATATTATAACTTCAAAGTAATTATAAGTTCTATAACTATATAAGAATCTCTTTTAAAAATAAGTGAAGCTTGTTCTTTTCTTTGATAATACTTGCAAAGTGGATGTTTGTTCTATACTTTGAAATTTAAACTCCATATTGCTAATAAAACAAGAAAAGTTATTATATATAATATTATAAAAATTTTTAAACTATATCAAATTTTTTAAAATGATTTTCTTTTATTTATACACACACACACACACACACACACACACACATATATATATATTGACCCACATAGTAGAAGTTGTAGATTTACCTGAAGTGCCAATTCAAAAATGCTCTCCCGATTTTTCTTCTCCACATCATTGAGCTTCATCCTTACATCCTTATAGTTCCTCAAAACTGATGTGTACTCTTCCAACAGAATCTTTTCTCTGTCATCTAATCCACTTATAAACATCTCCCTCCAGTTAGGTTGATCTTCATCCACAGCCTCTAAATCATGTGATTCGATGTCAAGATTACTCATTGTGTCAGAGAAATCATCCGTATCCTGTTGTACAAGCTTTAGAATCCTTTCAGGCACAACATCAATATTGTCTTTTGGATTGGACTTGTTAACTTCATTTCTGGCATCTCCCTTTGCCTCCTCTATTGTCTTTACATCCTTCATGGCTGCTAAATCACCAGCAGACTCCATTCTTGTTTTTCCATCAGCAGCAGTTCTCTTCTTGTAAAGTACCAAGTTCTCTGCCTCCACATCCAGCTTCATATTATTCAACCTTCCAGAAAGATGCTCAAGATTACAACTAGCTTCAGTAAAGTGTGTTTGGAAGTTGTTGTCTTGGCATTTGACACTTCGATTGAGAATCTTTACTCTCCTCAGCTCCTCTTCCAATTCTTTCAGCTTCTTCTTGGTAATTTCTGAATCCTCTATGAGCATTTCCTTGTCATGTTCCAAGCTCCGTATATTTGATTGAAGTTCATCTGTTTCTGATCTCAGTCTTTTTACCAAACCATTCAGGGAAGAGACTGCAGTTTCCAAGGTCACAACCTTACGCACAAGTTCATCAATCCTCTCTGCCATTTCTGTCACAGTGAAGGAGTTACCTGAATCTTCCTCGAGCTTCTCCTTAATCTTCTCCTGCAACAACCCCATATCATGCACCTCTTCTTCCAAGCTAGCCATCTCTTCGTCTATGCTTTTTTGTTCTGTCCCTGTGCACTCACTTTTGTGCCAATGGCATTGGTCTTGTTGACTCATATATTTAGAAATGAATTGGTCTCTAAGTGTTTCAAACATCTCGTGAGCCTCCTTAACCCTTTCATACTCTACTTTAGCTTCTTTAGATGATTGAGCTTGTATCTCTTTCAACTTGGCCAGGGTCTCTTGGCATGATTTCAGAGCGGTGGCTGCCATTAAAGCTCGAGCATCATTGTCATCTATGACTGTACCAACACCAAACTCATCTTGCAGGCTACAAACTCTTTTCTGCATTCCTGTGATCTGGTCTTCTATTTCCCAGTACTTTTCATAGGTGCTTTCATACAAGCTCCTCACAAACTCTTTCTCAGTCTGCAATGCCAAAATCTCTTTCTGAAGCTTGTCAATCTCTGCTAGTGCTGCAGCTTTGCTCAGCCCTGAACATGGAGTTGTTGGAGTAGATTTTGCAGAACTGGCCATCCTTCTAAGTTGCCCCTTCCTAGAGAGTAACATGGATGGGCTTCTGAAATCCTTCTTTGGGATCTTAGGAACTTTGGGAATGACTGGATTATGGGTTTGGTTATTGTTGGGGTCAGGAGATGGTGAATTTGTTCCTGGGACACTTTCTTCATCATCTTCATCAATTGGATACTGAACTTGTTCTGGGAAGACATTGGCAATTGTGCGGTTTGCACTCTGGAGCTCCCTTGATAGATGATCATATCTCTCTGCTAATGATCTATATGCTCGATAGGTTTCTTCCACAAAAGTTACCAGCTCCGGCCTCTTCTTGTAATACATTTCTGCCCTCTTGGCAAATGAGTCCCCATCATCCTCCAGGATTCTGAGGGTATCTGCCACCTTCTCCTCCATATCTGTTAGTTTTTATTTACTATTAAAGATATAAAATCATTTACGTGCTTTCACCTAACAGTTTAAGCTTTTAAGATAGTTAGTTCATGATATTTGCATATATCACTAACACTGAATCTTCTTCAAAAGCAAACGTATAATTAAGCAGGTAAGAACTTTAGCTATAGGAAAAGTGGGGAGGGTTATGCACCAAATGAACTGATAGAACTATCATAGGCTGTTATATCCTCTATATATCTATTTATCATTCTTCATGCCATTAATGTATATCTGATTTTCAGGTCACTCTGACACTTTGTCAATTTTCCTACATTCCAATCATTTTGCTTTGCTTCTTTAAATTCATCTATTAATTCTACATTATATCTAGTTATGTAGATATATCATATAACACTCAAAAAAATGGTGCATCATGTTTACATATGCAGGTTGCCTGCCATCTTAGGAAGAATTGACAAAATCTCCATAATTTCCAAACAATCAGAGTTTGGGAAACCATGAGAAAATTATGAGAATGTGGGTCATTCTAAAATTGACTTAAAATTGATGCCCCTTATCTTGATGAAAATTTCTAAGGATGGAAAACATATAGAGGGGTCGTTGAGGAAAATTTATCAACATATTCATACTAACAGATGTACCTTGGAGGCTTTGATCCAGCCATTTCGACTGCTTTGTCCTTACGTGGCTTGCCCACCACCATGAATATGCATTGCTTGCAGCCCTTTGCAACATTTTTTTTATTGGGCAACAATTAAATGCATTCAACCCATTGAGCTAATGAAACCTTGATGATGAGGATGACTGAAACCAACAAAGTGACGCAGAGAAACACAGGTCCACAAAAATGTCTGATCAGAGAAAGGCTGTGATTTTCATGATCGTGAAGAATTGGAGATTAACGAATTTTGGGAAAAGAAAAACAAATGTTTTCAAAAATACCTTCTTATGGGTCACACATGGAGAGGAGGATACTTCGCCACAAGCATACGTGTGAGGTGTTGGATTTTTTGAAGAGCTCAAATTTTGGAGGGCTTTGTTAGAAATATTTCCCCATTTGGGGGATGTTGGTTTTGCCAGGTTGGGCCTAGTTGGCAACCTAATTTTTGTTACAATTCCTTTTTTTTAATGTAAAATTTTTATAAATATTGTTAAAATTAGACCGAACAATAAATTGACAGATTTTTTATTCATGTTCAACTGTTTAAACTAGCTGACAAGCCAAATAATATCATAAAAATAATTCATACACAAAAATATAATATTCATAAAAAAATCATAAAATGTAAAAAAGTATTAATTTTTTGAAAAAAAAAATAATGATTGGCCAGTTCAATTAGTTCAACCAGTTGGTTCAAGTGGTTTTGACTAGTACAAATTAATTTGATCATAAATTCAGTTATGAGACTGAATCATAATTAGTTGAGTGTCTGATTCTGACAATGAATTTCATTGGATACTAATATAACATTTAATAGCATTTTTTCAATGCAAAACTTTGGTAACATTTATTTTGAAAGAAAGGCGCCTAACTAAATTTAGAGGAACAAGTTGCCATAAAAATATGGAGAGTTCAATACTTATTTAGAGTCAGTTTTTCTAACAAGAAGATAACTCTTGCCTTTTTCATTTTTGGTGATAGGTAAGTCTTGGCAAAGTTTTTACAGTAACAACTATCAAATTTGTTCTCAAATTTCAAACCAGAAATAGGAGAAATAATTCGATTTTTAACTTTCTTTTATTTTTCCTTTTGTGAAAATAGAACAATCATGAATAACAATGTCTAAAATTAATCCTAGACTAAAAAATATGTGGATCTACTAACTCTAGGGATAAAACTTGATACAATTACTTCATTGATAATATTTTATAAACTTTATATATTGTCAATTTAACCATTGAATTAAAACATTTCATGAAGTAATTTAAAAAACTAATTGGTACATAACTGAGCTACTTTATTTTAATTTATAATACTTACAAAATATAAGTAAATATATATTATTAGATTAGATAGTTATGAATGTTTGATTTTATTTTTAATTTGATATGTATAATTATTATGTTAATATTTCATAATTTAATAGTTGAATTGATAAAATTTGTATTTTAAAAAATTATTTAATAGAGTAAGTGTTCTAATCTTAAGCCTTCACAACCACTTAACTCAAACTTATTTATTACTTAAGTCACCACTTACTGTTGATTTCTAATCTTAGATTAAATCAAGTGAATTTCTACTCACAAGAAAAGAGTAAAATATGGTTACTCTCATATTTTGTTATTAGATTATAATTTTAAAAAACAAGTAAGGAATTTATACGAGTAAATACTCGATGGATCATAACAAACAATCTTTCATATAATGGTTATTTTATTTTGAAAAAAAAAAAGTCATTCATTTTGAATAAGCATAAGTATAAGCTTCACTGTATAGTCTTTTTTTTTTTTGTTAATCACTAAGCATTCTTTTTTTCTTTCCTTGGGTTGTTTTTTCAATAAATAGTCCAATTTCGAGGGGTTTTTGTTTTTGGTCAACGTCCAATTTTGAGGGTTGAGCATGAGGCTTATGGGACATGTTGGCCCATCCCGAATTAAGTCGGGCTACTTTAGTAAACCGAAGTTCTAATGACAGGGTCCAATAGCTTTCTGAGTTTCCATAAATTGATTATATTAGGCAAAAATTATATGTGTATTTAAATTATTTTATTTTATTTTTTAAAAAATTATAATTAAATTTTTTTTTAAAGATTTCTTAATATAAAATAAATTAATGCAAACATGCATTATCACAAACAGAAACAAGGTATAGGCTGCAGATATAATTCCAATTTGGAATACGGGATATAGATTCTCCTATTAAAACTCGGGGTGTAGGCAATTTTTAAAACATGTTTAAAATAATACAAGATAAAATTGTTACCTAACCTACGTGTTTAAAATTAAAATTAGTTTGGTTCAAAACAGTTGAAAACTTGTTCTAGTATAAATATCATTTAGTTTTAAATTAGTTTAAATTTACGTGTATCTTACAAAATAAAAATAATATAATTAAATAAAAAATATAAAAATAACTTTAATTTTGAGAGAGAGAATCATGTAAAAGTTGGATTAAAAGAAAATTAACTTTGAATTTGACTTATTAACACATAAAAACTACTCTCACTATATTTAGGTATCTAGTAATATAAGGTATAAACATAGTAGAAATGAATTATATTTATAAATATTAAAATTATAGTTTGATTTTGGAGAGTCGTATCTCATGATTTCATATCATAAAAGGTATCTAGTTTCTAAAAGTTGACTAAGAATTTCATTTCGGCCATTATTCTACAACCATGCAAATTAATGTGTACACACAAATTTTGTGTCCGAAATTAAGGACAGAAATTGATAGATAAATTATTAATTTTTATTAATAAAAGAATGGGTACAGTCTCCGTGTATATTTCTTTTTATAAAGAATAAATAATTTCTTGATTCATTTTCTTACAAAGTTGATCTTCCCTAGAAAAAAGTGATAACTTCTCTGGAAGAGAAGAAATTGAAATTGAAAACCTCTATTGCTTTTTTGAATCTTAAGAGTGTGTTTGGAATGATAAATTTTATGATTTAATTTCAATTGTAAATTAATTTTTTTGTTTCAAAAATTATAAAATGACAACCAATATGATTTGAAAATTCATAGAAATCTAATAGATTTTAATTAGATTGGTTTAAAAATTCTTCTAAAAATGAGAGGATTTAAATGAATTTTAATAGATTTTATATAAATTTACTATTATACCCTCAGTAAAGATATAATAATTATATCATTATAAATGTAAAAAATATAAATTTTTTAAAATAAAATCATTTTAATTTCTTATTAGTGTATTCCAAATATAAAAATTAATTTTTTAAATCAATTCAAATTATAATTTTTAAAATAAATTTCAAATATAAAAATTAATTTTAATATAATTTAATTTAATTCAACTTAATTTAATTCTAATTTTTATTATTTCAAACACATTCTAAAAAGAAGTTGAAAACTTGATTTGATATTGGCATAACTTCCTCACTTAAACTAATGGACGAAGAATTTAAAAATTTTGCCTGGCGATTCATCTTCATCTCTAAGTTTAAGGTTGACTTGATTTAAGGCCATGTCGGCTCAAGGGTCAAGCCAATAAAGCCCTTGCTTTAGGCCCCCATTACTCTATAGGTCTCATAATTTTATATAATATATTTTAATTATAATTTTTATTAAAAATATATAAGTCAAAATAATTAATTAATGTGCACATATTCTATTTTAAGTGCATCGTAAATTTTTATTTTTATTTTCACTTTCTATATCCTATTAATTATTTCTCTCATTTTAAAAATTTGTATTAAATATATGCAAAATTCAAGGTAATTAATAAAATACCTACATATCCTTTAGTATAACTCTATTTTTTTTCTCATTTCTCATAAGCCAACATATGAGCTTATATTGTTTGCTATAAACTATGTTAAGAAAAATTTACAATTTTGTTATAAAACAACTAAAATGTCTTCTTTCTTTAAAAAAAAAATAGAGAACATGTCTTCTTTCTATTTACCAATAAAAATTTAAAGTCACTAGACAATAATAATTTAAAAGAATGTTATCTTAACGTTGAATGTTCTTCAAAATACAATTACTATTCTAATAATGATGATTTGAATTTATTTTTAGAGCTAAAAAATAATCATACTAACAATTCATGAATTGGCATACTCAATCATATAAAAAGACTCAATTTTTTTTTTTACAAATTTTATCTATTGCTTTTAATTTAACAATTCTATTAAGTGTTGTTTTAATAAGAAAAAAATATTGAAATTAAAATTAATAAAATTTTATTTAAGATCAACAATGTCTCAAAAAATTAAATAAATTGACAGTATTATCAATTGAAAAGGAAATGTTACAAGAAACTAATTGTAAAATTTTAATTAATAATTTTGTACCTCAAAGATCTAGGTAGAAGAATAAAATTTTATTAAAGATTTTTCATAAATTTCAATAAAAAAAGGGCCTCATTTGAATATTGAGCTTTAGGCCTATACACCTATTGAGCCGCTCCTGTCGAAGGCTGTGTTTCTCACATTCTTCACATTTAATTAATTATTGTCATTTTTTATTTTTTTGTCTTTTCTCAACAATATTAATTCACATAAGCACATGCATAGAATGTGGGTGAAACTCTTACGTGCAAGAATCATTATTCTTCTGCTATTCAAGATTTTTGTCTGCGTCAATCACGAGAATGAGACCCACAATTTACAGTGACTTGTGATGAGCTGTACTTCATAAATATCGGTGAAACTAATTTGAGAAAGTTACATAATGACACTTGGTGAAATTTCATTGGCCATTAAACTTTCATAGATCTTTTACTTGACAAGTGATACATTATAATTGGCAATAAAAAGAGAAGTCACAATTTTTAATAGGCAAATAAAATTTTATTTTCCTACAATATGATTATTTCATACCATCAGCCATTGCAACTGAGAATAAAAGGTAAATTCTTTTGCTGATGTTTGGGTTGGCTACTTAAAGTAAATGGAGATAGGGATGACTTCAATTATTTGAACATCGTAAATTAAAGAATAGTGAGTCTGTAAAGAACTCAAGTTCTCAAAAGCTTTACCTTTTTTTATTAATGACCCAAAAAAAATATTTGTATTTATTATATTTTAGTTTTATATAATACATTTTTACATATTCCTAAAGTGATCTAATAGACAATAATTACTTAATTAGAGCTCTTTAAGAGTTTCAGCTCTCCATTGACTCACCTTTTATTGAGAAGACTAAACCCAAATTTTCCTAACAAAAACACTTGCAGGAAACTCCAAGAACCTTCAATCCCAAAAGGAAAATGCTACTATCTTTCAGAGAACAAAGAGAAAATAAGTGTGGAGAGATCTTTTAATTACTTGTTGATCTATACAGAAAAAAAAAATGTTAATGTAACTCTGTAAATCTATGCAAATACTTCACAGCCAAGTGAAAAATGCAATGCTTTCCCCAAAAACACACACATATACACAGAGTTCAGCCATGTTATACAAAATTTATATACAATTATACACAAATTTTAGTACATGATTGAGCATACAACCAATTCCCATATCTACATAAATATTTACATCAACGAATTGCAAGATATTTACATCAACGAATTGCAAGATCCAAAGCCACACTACATTCAGCATGCATTTATCCATGTCTTTCTTCTGCTCTCAATTTCGCCACAATGTTTTGATTCTCCAAGGCAGAGAGCACAACAGCAGTGGTACATCATTCTCAGACAGTTCTAGAGCATCACTACTGCTTTATTCTTGACCATATCTGCTCTTAAATTTGTATTAGCCTACACTCCCATCACTTACACTGCCACAGTTTTTTTTTTTTTGGTACAATATCTACACTATATAATTGTTTGAAGGCCACAAAAGGGGATTTTCTCAAGATGCAGAATCACAATGACGAGTATTTGTGCATCAAGTATTTCGAAGAGAAGAGAGCCAGTTTTCCACATATTTCTTGCTCTCTGCAGACAAAAAATGGAAAAACATGAACGTTACTTTTCCAGCCACCAGAAGAAGAAAAACTGAATGCCAAATAACCACCACCGTGCATGGTACTGCTATAAATTTCCACAGCCCAAGTGAAAATAACCTCAATGTCCAAATGCACTCTCTATTGGACTTAAAACCAGCTCATTTAATGTGCATGGATTTGTTGATTCTAGCTACTGGGATTCATGGCTCGTGGATCATGCTGAAGTTGACAACAAAGTCCAAGTGCTTGGCTTGTCATCATTTCTTTTTTAATAGATATTGTTATAAAGAGAAAGGGGGGGAAAATACAACTAGATAATAGAGAAGATGAAATCTTCATTTATAACAAAATGAAGTAACTTCCTTTCTAAGAGAAAAAGGAAATAGATGTAATATTAACTGCAAACATATATGCTTAAGAATACATCTGGCTTGAGACTAAAATAAAAAAATCTGGCTAATTTTCTTTTAACTAATACATTGATTTTGGACTTTAGCAGCTGATGAAAGTAAACTATCTTTCGGTGTATGTTTGGTATTAGAGTAAAAATGGGGTAAAAATAGGGGTGAAATTTAGTCTCGAGTAAAAAGTGCACACTTTCATTCTATGAGATGAAGAACCAATGCTTAGAACTGTGATATACAAATATTTATAGGCAAACTAAAATGTCGAATAGATTTTACATTGTTCACTAGTGTTCACTCCAAATCCATGCTTTCAAATTTTAATCACCATTAAAAGTACCTAAAGAGTAAAAATCAAGAATAACAACAGCACAAAGGTAACCCTCATAGATGTTAACGAAAATGCTCTTACCATCTGAATAACTATCTGAGAAGTTCCCAACACCGCTGAGCAAGTTGCTTTTCTGATCCTCCACCATGCCACCACCATAGTCGCGTCCATAACAGGGAACCAGCACAGCAAAACTGTTCTCTGCTTCATCATCACTCGGGAACCCAGGTCCATGAGGCTCCAACCAGCCAATCGACCAATCGGAATCATCAGATTCAGAACCAGAAACGCATCCACCATCAGATGGAACAAGAACAACATCGTATTCCCTATCTATTTTCCTCTCTTCCCTGCTATGCCATTTGCGCTTCACCCTTCTCGACGAGGAACCCATGTTTGCCTGCTGAACCAAAGGAAATCTCAGAACATCCAATTCCCACATGCCCGAATCCGCTGAAGAATCTGTAGGAGACCCATTTGGGATTCTTGGCTCTTGATGCTTTCCACTCCACAACCACCATGAGAGATTGGTGAAAGCCACGGCCATTTTACTCTCCCAATAAACCCCTCAGCTTGGTGGTGTCTAATTTTTCACAGCAAAAATCTTCTGAAGCGAATGGTCACAGGCTCTTCTTGTACAAGCCGCAGCCTCTCGTTAGGTTAACCTATTTAGAAGAACACGATTAGCACCGAGAAATCAACATTCAACAAAACAGAAATGCGCACACCTAAATAGGAAACCCCACATTTCAATGAAGCACCCGAAGAAGAACAAAAGCTTTGAACAGTGAAAAAATGCGAATTCTTTCAGCAATCACAATCAGAATCCTAACATTTTTACTTCTACTTGAATTTCAAGCACGAGAGTTAATAGAATTGAACTTTGTAGCTTTGTCATTCACGATCTTTTCGGCCACCAGAACAGAGATTTATTGGTAGTATTAAAGACCAACTCAAACTTCTCAACAAACATCTCCCCTGAAATATGTACATATACATTGAATCAATGTCTGCACCCAAAACCAAAACGACTCTTGTGTACATTGAATGAAGACACCCATTTTCTCAACAACCAGAGTCAAGAGGAATAAAACGCACCTCGACACAATCAGTGCACGGATTCAACGCAGAAAACCAAGTAAAGCAAAAACATACTCGAAATCGAAAACCTTGAAATAGCCAACACTCAAACAAATTCCAATCGTGGGAACCATTAAGGTAATCGAATCCCATCCTACCCTTACAATTTGATTCATTTTTCCAATAAAAGCTTCCATTATGATTGTTTTTATTATTATTATTATTATTTTTGAATTACATTTCAAACGTTTCTTCAAACACACAGAGACACAAGAAAAAAAAAAACCAAACATTTCTTTGTTTCGGCATCAGAAACAACAATTTTGAAATTAAAGAAACCCAGAAGCTGAAACGACACAGCCTCGATTCCTGCCATGCCTTCAAAAATCGAATTTTGGAAGAAGATTCAAAGCACCCACAAACTGCTATTTAAGGAAAAGGAAAAACAAAAAATAGATAATCGCCATTCACCAATCAATATCAAATATTACCTTAAAAGTTAAAACACAGAAAGTTTCTATTTTCAAAAAATTTTCCAAAAGGGTACCCGAGCAGAGCCCTAGTTTTCATCTCTGGGAACAAATCGTCTATAATGGCTTTTTCAGGAGAAAAGGGAGGAACAGAGAGAGTCAAAATTTTTCTATACAAGTGTCCAGTTACCGTTGGATGATACACGTGGCGTGTCGGGAACCGGTTGATTGCTCTGAGTTGTTCCAAAAATGTCACTGACGTAAACAGAACAAAATAGGCAACGACAAACAAATCACAACGTGGAAGAAGAAGAGAATGACAAGATTGTAGGGGTTATTATCCAGTGCAGCCACATTCATGGGAATAAAAGATAGAGGACCTACACGTAGAGGAGTGAGGGTAGTTCTGTCTTTGAGAAGGGAGGAGTAGGTGTAATCGTGCGCACTAGATCTAAACTCGATGGCCATTGGCCACGAAATGTTGGAGGCTGGAAGCGGAAGATGCAGCCCTGACCAAGTCGGAGGTCAGAGATGTGGTGCTGAGTGGCTGCTGAGAGAAAGTAATTTGGTGAGTTCAAGGTGTGGATGTGTCGTTCAAGGAACATCCACATTTTTTTCACTTTGCCCACTTTTTCAAGCTTATGGTTTTGGACCTCAATTTTTTAAAATTTGTATATTACTTATTTCATCTTAACTTTTGAAGTAATTTATTAATAATTAATTAAATATAAATAAAAAAATAAAATTATAAATATAAATATTTTTTTATAATTATATTTATAGTTACAATTATTTTTAAATATAAAATATTATTTTCACTTTATAAACACTGTTATAATTGGATTAAATATATTTTATTTTTTATAAAATTGTTTTTATTAATTAATTAATTTATTTATTTATAATCATAATAAAATTATAATTAACTAGTTTATAAAATAATTATATAAGTAAAAGCAAAAAATTAATGCGCCTCTCAAAATGTTAGTAATTATAAAGTTAATGTAAATATTTTATTTTAGTTTTGTATTTGAATAATTTTTAGTTTAATTTTTCAATTAATTTGTTTAGTTGAATAAGAATTTAATAAAACTTTATCAAGGAGATTTTTACAATACCTCGTTTTTTTATGACAGTACAGTGACATCTAATAATTAGTTATTATTATTTGATCTTACATCTCATTTAGATGAAATATACACATGCCAATTTTTTTTTTCTAAATTTTGATATTATGTAATCACACACTTATCTGTTGTTTTGTTGCTAGGTGTGTTACAAGCTTCAAAGCAAGGGGCGGACAAGGTGTGATTTGGCAACAGCGTAGCAGCAACATCCCCTGCATGTCAGTTTAAAAACTAAAATATTTGAAAAAAATTGTTAGTACATTTAGTGTAAGATTTTTTTTTTATATTATATCGTTAAATATATAACATATTAACTATGTAAATTATTATTATCTTTTATATATATAATATATATCACATTAATTATATGATTCATTATTAATTTTATAAAAATAATTATATAATTAATATAATATATAATAAATAATATGATATAAATATTCTCTTACAATAAATATACATAAGAATCATTCAATATTTTGTTGTCTTGCTGTGTTATTGGAAGCAATCAAGCGGCTACCAGGTCCACATGTGGCCAAATCCAAACTCTCAATGTAAAACTCATCCACAAAAATGGTTGCGGCTGATTTTAATTTTAAATTCCTCATCCACATCCAAGTGACAAAAGGCCAAGCTTCGGTATGGGTACAATCCCTGTCTCAACCTAAAACAGAAGGTCCACAAAATTTCCACCTTTGACACAATAAATCTGATTACTATTTTGCCTCTTGACTGTTTCTTCCTGAATCATTCATTAAAAAAATAAAAATATTATTTATACATTAATTTTATTATATTATTCTTATATTATTTTTTAAAAATAATAAAGTAAAAAAATACACATTCTAATATACTTTTTTAATTTTTTTAAATAAAGTAGTGTAAGTAACAGTATAGACAAAATAGTGTTCATTAAATTTTTTTTTTAAAAAATATATACAATTTTTTTTTCTTTACTTTATTTTCCAATGAAAGGCTGTATGTACTAAACCTCATGGGCCAACCAATTCGCATGTGCCATGTGGGATTTGCAACTTGCTTTGTCATTAGAATATCACCATCTGGCTTTTCTGATTTGGGGTGCACAGCCAAACATAATCAACACTACCAAATTATTAAGTGCTTTGTTCGTTGTTTGGTGGAAAGTGGAAACAAAGAAACAGCATCGCTTATGTGATGTTTACATGCCCTGGATAATCCATCAAGAATATAATATTACATCAAAAAAGAAACAAAAGTATTAAAATGGTGTTTTTGATTAGAATAATATTATTTATACATTATTTTTATTATACTATATATATATTTATTTATATTTAATGTAATAAAATAAAAAAAATATTTATTATATTATCTTTCTACTTTTTCTCAAACAAAAAAGTATAAGGGAATGTTGAAAAAAATAGTGTATAATCAATATTTTTCTTTTGATTATCAATAATGTTATTTACATAATATTTTATTATACCATTCTTATTCTATTTCTTTTTTTAGTAATAAAATAAGAAAAACACACATTTTTATACATTCTCTTTCTATCTTCTTTTTTCCAGACAAGAAAGTATAAGAAAATAATGTAAAAAAATAATGTGTAATCAATATTTCCTTTTTAATTATTAATGATATTATTTACACACGATTTTTATTATACCATTTTTATCAATAATGTGTGTACGTATGCACATATTCTGTTAAAAAATTCAATGTTTCCTGTGTAATAGGGATAACAAAATGAGAAAAGTCTGCTATAAGCATGATCATATCCATTTTTATTATACTTTATTGATTTCAATTAAGTTCATAATGATTACCTATTTTAATGAGTATATATGGTGTCATATCATAATATGAATCCAATTCTAAGCAATTAACTTTATATAAGCATAAACTATGAACAAATGTAGCTATATACATTTGCAAGGTATAACGTATTTTTATCAACCTGTATACATCTCACTCCTAACAAGTTATATATTTTTGTCCTTCTTTGTGTTTGTAGGAAACAACTGTGAATATAAATGAAAATCATTTCAACAACTAATATTGGTATCAACTCGTTTTCAGGTTGGACCATACTTCCAGGTAAAAATATACAATATATATGTTGTAACCTGATATATATGCAGAAGATAGTAATTATATATTGTCATGGAAGTATTTACAACACACCATATCTCACATACGTAGTACATTCCATATGTTGTCCTGTGAAACTCCAAAAAAACTATGGTGCCACCAGACTTATGTGGTGGTAGGCCTAATAAGTTTATACTCATTCATACTAGCATCATATAGGAGTGAAGACACCAAATTTTTTGAACCTTCGTGGGTTCACCTAAGTTTGATATTCCCATGAATTTTCAAAAAATTCAAAACATACTATGTACTTATAACATACACCATAACAAACTTCTTCCCTATTTACATCAAAATGGACTCCATTGACATTGCAAGTATCAACCAACAAGCTTCTTCCACATTGCCTCTGCGCCACCCTCAACTTTTTCTTTTTTTTTTCAATCTATTGTACGGATCCAGGACTAATGACAGAACAATCTTCATCCTGACCTTGCTCTCATTCAGCTGAAACGTTAATAACAAGTGATCGGTAATTAACTGGTAATTTTTTTTGGAGTGCAATGATAGTTGCAATATTGGGACAAGTGGTGATTTACCACTCCTATTAGGTTGGGCTGGAATGTGCACTCCATTTCCAACCAATCGATGAACGATGCAACAAAATTAGTGCTACATATTATACGATTCACCACCCCAATTATATGATGTAATGTTGCATATGCCAAATAAATGTAAACTTTTCGTATGGATATGTCCCTGCTATAAGTATAAAAAGGAATTCAACATATGTTTCCTTATACTAATGTATGTAATGACAACAATATCCTCATTAATTGAGGGTCTATAATTTAATTTAATAAGACCCATTAATTCATAACCTCCATTTGAAAATAACTCATTACACCAATAATCAGCAGCACATCAAAGTGACGTGCAATAACAGCATGTAAATGATAACACATGCATAAACTCCATATCTCCACATATTATAAATGCCTACTTAGAGCATAACATTTAGTTGAAAGTGCCATTTTATCTTTCTATGCAGAACCGTTTACTAATTATGGCAAACTTCTGATTTTTATACAACTCATGTCACTTACTATCAGTTGGCATGCATCACATGCATACATATACTTTTTGTCAAAATTACTTTCCAAGGATTATAAAAATAACATAACTTGGTCACATGCATCCATTTACTTTCGGTTCATCATATACACATTTCTATTATAAGTATTCCATCCCTTCACATTTAATAACATCAATATTGCTGAATTACCATGGTCCTGTGGAGAGGACTACATATATAGATGTTTACATGGATTTCCAAGTATACATTTTATACACATTGTCATTAACAAAATTTTAATGATGTTATATGGTATTAATGCTCACCTGGTGCCACAATTTGGAATTCTCCTAGCCTCTAAAAGTTGCCAGCTTGCCAAGTCATTTGCAGTGGGGATAAGACCTACAATATAGTATTCGGATGACATAATTTGAGTGAGCACAGCACACTGCAAAATCCATTGTAATGTAAGTTACTTTCCATATTTAAATATAATACTCCATTTGTAGGGACCTTGGTAATAATATTGTACCACATTGCGCATGGACTGTTGTCTTGTAGCCATTTCTCCCCCTGATGGAAATGAATCCAATTGATAAACCTTGCACTCTGTAACACCCTACGTAGTTGGTACAGTGTCACTTAAGTCTATTTGGATTAAGCTTTGAACTTATCCCTTATGAATTTGTTATTCTCCAGTTAATTAATGGATTATGAGTTAAACTAACTAAATGACCTTTATAAAATCCTTTACTAACTGTGGTTACCTAAGTTGTGAAATGGAGAAAATTCTTGTTAACTTATTCTTATTAATCGATGTATTTAATTCATAGCATAGTAACTTCTTGCTATTCTTAAGATAAATCTTCATAAGGTGAAAACATAAATCATGCCACATCTCAAGATTTCATTACTATTCTTATTTCAAGACCTAAGTTGATAATTCTTTTAAGCCTTGATCATGAAAATTCTTAAATATAACTTAAACTAGTAAGGAAAACTCCTAGGTTCTTTTTCCTGCCATTGTTTAAGCACCAATTTTCCACTATTTAAGCGCTCATGACACAGAAAAACTACATAATTCTTTCTGGTTGGCCACTGCCTAGGTGCCCAGGGCCTGGCGCCTAGGAGACCGAATTTGGTGTTTGTTCATCTTTTTTCATTTTGCTATTTAGGGCTATAATACCTTCATAACCTTGCTTATATGTTTAATAATTATGTTTCTAAGTGTGATTAACCATTGATAAATAATAGAATGAAGGGAAATCTAAAGCTAAACAATTAGTCAAATAAAAAAATTAATCAACTACTTTGTCACATTAGCTTGGGCTTGTAGTTTTAAAATCATACAAAAGCATCACCCAACATCTAATTTATAATTTACATCAAAAGTAGGGCATGTTAGTGATATTTTACATAACCTTTAGTGACACTTAAACTTCTTATATTAACCTCCTCCTTGATTGTTCAAGGAGACGATGCGTATATCTTAATTTACTCAGATCGAGCCCAACCTCGAGACATTTACCCTTATGATTTCAATTTCAATAGCTAAAGTGATAAGCGGTATCTTAATATGAAAATATTATAATAAAGGAGTGAGACTTAAATCTAAGCAATAACAACATTTTTATAAATCAAAATATGTAATGTTCTCAGTTATACTATGTACAGAAAATAACTTCTCCTTTAATAAACATCACTTTTATTTAACAAATTCTTTCTCTTTAATGTTATATTGCCAATGTCTTCTTTTTATTTTTGAGACCTTACATCACGATTCCAACCTTTATCACTTGTGGAGAAGAGCTCTTTTCATTGCAAGGGCGTCCCTCTGCCTTAACTGTTACCTCAAATAGAAATCATGCAAGATCACCTTCTTTGAGTGTCATTTCCAAACTTGGATGAAATCACCTTCACAGCATGGGCTGGAGGATCATATCTCAAAATAACTCTAGATGACCTCCCTTGGAGGATCATTTATAGTTTTCTCTATTGATAATAAATATCATTCTTTCTTAATCCTTTACCAAATTTATATTCTTCCATGGTTTTTCCTTAAAAACATAAGTTTAAGTTCATCTTTAAAACATAAAATAGATAATAACTTCAATATCCATAGAAAGGTAATATGATGCTAAAATACATAAAAAGAATCATTAAACAATAAGTGAAAGGAGAAGTGCTGTCACTCCCTACTTAAGTTGAATTTGATGGAACCTCCCTTCCTTGATCACACTTGCACTCGCTTTTAGCCACTTTCTCTCTTTTCTTTTTATCTCACATGCACACTCTCTTTTCACTTTAACAGAGTTTTTCCTCCTATGTGTATGTGTGTGTAAATGAAAAGCTTGCATGGGTATTTATAAGGGTTTGGGGAAGTGCATGGCCGTGCACTATGGGGAAGGAGAGTGACGTGAGTTTCTTGGCCACGGGGGAAGAATCTTACTTGATTAAGGCCATGTGCTTTTAGCCTTTAATGCATTCCTTTAGTTAGGGTGATGACACATGTCATCTTATCTCTTCAAGTAATGATTGTTTAGTTTAGTTAAGGTAACTAAGTTACTCAAATTGGTTCCCTTAATAGATACAAGACCATGGGTGAGTGGGTTTCTTGTGGGAACTCTTGGTTGTGGAAAATCACCCATCTAAATGATTACGTAGAATTTAGGCCTCAAGCTAACTTTTCCCTCCACTTACACGTGTTCATGGTCTTGAAAGATAATCTAATTTACTAGATTAATTAACCAAATGTCTTAGACTTCCTTGTCCTCTAATGATGGCATTTCCTTTATCTAATCCAATAGAACGCCTCCATTTGGCTTCTTATCTATCTTATCATGATTACTTAGTTACATAAAGTAACTAAGTTTGTCTAATTTGGTTACTTTCTAACTAGATTCTCTTCATTAGCTCATGGTTTACTTGGTTGCTTTCTAATTTTTTCATTGATTTCCATCTAGATACCTTACTTTCTAGTTTTTCTCACCATCATTACTATTTATTAATGACTCTTATCCTTTGACTAGGAAGTTTCTTGTGAGACTAGCACTCCTCCTAGGGCCTCCATATGAGATAAAACCTTGTCTTTTGTTCATTAATGCCTTATCTTGACTTAATTCAACCAAGTTAACTTAGGTTATTTGGCTTCCTTCACTTAATCACCCATGAATGCATTGAGCTTTCTTGCTAGATTACCTTGTTTCCTTCATAAGTGCTAAGCTTTGAGTCAACTTTTGTCTTATATGCATTAATGCATTACCTTAACTTAGCTAAGTTAGCTTAGGTTATTTGGAAGACCTTCTTTAATGCTTCTTCCTAGTAATTTTTCTAGTAACTTCCTGATTTATCTAACCATAACTGCTTCTAATTAATATAGGATAAGACTTGACAAATGTGTCTCGGGAGACCTTCTAGCCTCCCTAAAGGCTTATGTGAGTTTCTTGCTTCTTAGTAAGAAGTTTTGTCTTTTTATTATTTATTACATGAGGAATCTACCTAGAATATGCTATTTCTTCCTAATTAAGCAACTTTCCTTCCTTCTCATGTGAGTTTCCTACCTTCAAGATGATTCTCGTCTTATATTGGCACTATTTTTTTTCTTATCTTTGTCTTATATTCATACATACCTTTCTTCTTAGTTTATCCTATCATGATTATTCTTCATTAATTGTGACATAAGGCTTTGAATGGAGGTAACTTACAAGACTTTGTTTCTTCTCTAATCTTACACGTGAGCTTTCTTTTCTTAAAAAGCTACTATTTTGTCTTGTGTTCATACTAGTTCTTTTCTTATCTCCATTAATGCATGTGCTCCTTCCTAGTAGCTTCCTAGTGATTTTATAGTGGTATCTTTATCTTATGTTCACACACAACCTATTAGTTTCCTTCTTGATTCCATGTGACCCAAGCTTTCTAAGAGGGAAAGTTTGGCTTTGTTCTTAATTACATGGGAATTATTCTAACTTAATCTTTCTTCCTTTCAGTTTCTCTTTTTGTCTTATTCCACTAATATATTTAGTTTGTTTAACAAGTTTTGGTTTTTTGTTCTTAATTACATGGGAATTATTCTAACTTAATCTTTCTTCCTCTCAGCTTCTCTTTTTGTCTTATTCCACTAACATATTTAGTTTGTTTAACAAGTTTAGTCTTTTGTCTTTAGTTTCCCTAACCATAGTTACTCTAATTCTGTCTAGTTATTAAATTTCTCTTATTTTATATTATTACTCTAAATTCTAAAATTATTAATAATTATTAATAGCTCAATGACGAAAGAGAGGATGTTACACACTCTTGTAGGCAAATGACCATTAAATACTAGTGTGAATCCCCCTCATTACATGGAACATATATCTATGCCAACAAAATAATAACACATTATGTTTGTCACAAGTGTAAATTTCTATGGTGGATGTAGTGAGGCGAATGTACTAAACTTAACTTACATATTTCAAATTTTGGGTGGGAGTCATTTAGTTCTCCATATAGGTGGCCACAATGTCATCTAGACAGTGTTCATTAATCACATCTTACTGTAGACAATTACAACTATTAGTACCACATATGATATATAATATTTGACGGTCAATTGGACACAAATGACTACATCAAAGTATTTTGGGCTTTACTGCAAATGCATGTGGTAAACACCATGTTCTAACCGTTCCTGAGTGTTGTTGCATCCATGTAATTTTCATTGCAACAAGTTTAATTATCTGCAGACAACACCCACATACTGAACACATTATTTTTGTCTAGTTACAAATATAATAGGTTGATTAATTTTATATAATATATGCAGTTTCATTGTCGTTTTTTTCCATGCATTTGTTATATTTGTATCCCATGTGTTATCAAAGTTCCTACAATTGATATTAAACTTATTATATTAAGAAATTTCAAACTAATAGTAGACATATTATGCTTGCCAATATATCAGTGAGTACTGTTCAATAGTCAATATGTGAATATATATGATATGGAACATTGGGCTTTATTAGGCAACAAACATAACTTATTTTTGTTGACTTCCATCAATAGACAACCTCCAAGATATATAGACAATGCACATATATTTATATATTGACATGAGAATTGCATTAGTAATGTTTAAATTGAAAATGACAGTAAACTACTATCTATATTGACCATGTTGCGGCTAGGGGGAATTTGTAAATATAGTAAACTACCATATGTTGTACCTCTGCATCAATTATCTGTCCTGGGAACATGCACATGAAGTCTTGTCTAGTGGCATTGGTATCATTGCACTTGAATATGATCTCGCTGTGTCCAATAAATACATTCATTTCATTACTATAAAATTATATGAACATGCAATTGGGCCATATAAGTGTAATAAATTTGACTAAATTTGATACATTAGCATGATAATTATTTTGGACTCCATCTAATTGATGCTTTACCTAGGATCCTGGTCTTGTCCGAAGACATATGCTGCCACGTGCAGTTCTTCCCTGTTTAAATCCATCTCTGCAGTTGGCTTGAAAGTGGTACGCACATACTGTATTTTATACCAACATTTATAATGTCGTTCATATCTGATATTGAAGTTATTAAAGAGAATAATGTCCTACATCAATTTAGGTTCCAATATAGTGTGTTATGAATTTTGATGCATGTATGTTTGTTTTCCTCATTATCGTGTAACTTCCCTGTATACAGGAGTGACTGGATATTATGGCACTATTCTAATTTGTACTTCACCCCATTTAGTGATTGAAACAATTTAGTAGGAAACTATGTCTACCATCATTACAATATAGTATAATACAATGTATACTATATTGCATATCAACTGGTGCATGTTATAATTATTGGCTTAATGTATGCTGTGAAACGAACCCACTGACTACATTCACCACAATTGGTTCATATAAATCATATTTTGCATATAATTGCTAACAAAAAATTCATGTGATTAAATGTTTTATTCAGACATTAGTTAACAGGGAATAATACCTTCACTTCTTCGTTCGACATCATTAATCAATTTATGATTACAACTAACCTACCATACTTCTGTCAAGTTCATCTATATACACATCATCTCTTGCAAGTGCATGAAAATATTTATTGGTTATTCCATTCCAATATTGTCATGCATTTTGCTAAACAGTAATATACAACTATTTTTTATCTGCAACCATATGAATATTCAAGCTTTTCCCCATTTAGTTAACTATCAAAACATATAATTGCAACCAATGAAGCACACTTGTTAACTTAATTAGCTGTATATATAATGGTTTGAACCTGTGGTAGGACGAAACCAATAGACTTTGGAATGCCATGACCTCCTTTTGAAGTTATGTTCTTCCCTTTCATTTCGGTAAATCTTGGTGGTCTCCCAACAATTCTCTCCTTATTGGTATCAGTAACAACTGCACAACCTTCTCCCTTAACCCTTTTTGGTGGCCTTGGGGTAGGGCTATTAGAAACAAACAACTTTCTTCCCACACATGGCCTTCCACTCATTAATTCCCCACGGCCCAACTGTGGCATGTCATGATTCAAGAGTGCTTAGTACAACTATTTGAATCACGTGACTATTATATCATATAATATTTGCATGCAATAGTAACGAATTGTGCCAAATAAATGAAACAACCTTGCAATGTAACCTAGTGGATTTGACATTACTTTATTGTTTATTTAACTATTATAGCAACCTGTAATACACTAAGCACTTAAATTAAAATCCATTTATATTACAGCATAATAAAATTGATGGTATTTGTCCAAATTAGTAACAATGTAGTTGTCATTTACATCCTCGCATTTGATTACACATATTCCTATGGAAAAGTTATGAACATCATATTGTTTCATATATAAATATATGCGTTTAGACACTTTACCTTTGCAAGTCCAAACTTGTGGATCTACCCTTGCGAAGCCTTTAGCTCCTCTAAATTTATCACTTTGATCTTGCTAGCTTCCTAACTTTTTGGGATGTTTAAATTCGCTTGGATGATGTCACACATGTATGCCACTTTTGGTCTTGAAAGGTCGTCGTCTATGTGGATATTTTCATCATCTTCATCTTCATCTGACAGGCCAATCAATTTGTCTATTATTGTGTGATGCACCTTCAGCGTCAGTTGTAGCCTTCCGCTTTGGGGCCTTTGTAGATGTCGTCGAGTTTGAACCTTCCTCCAAATTTATGACATTCGTTCCCTTATCAGTCGAATAGGGTAAGTACTGAAAGTCACTTTGTTGGCTATCACGTGCTGTATGCCCAGTTAAAGCCTTTTTGTTACTGCACATACATACTCTATCAACCTAACTGAGGTCTTTTTGTCATCTGTCTTGCGGTCAAGTCTATCCATTCGTTTATTCATCCTCTACAAAAGTATGGTGCAATGTAAGATAATATATTGGACAATAATTTGATAGAATAATTGACAGATGTATGGTGTATGAACTATTGGATGAAATATGTATAGGAGTTGGTAACTACTAAATTGTCTATTGGTTGGCAACCTGAATCTATCCCCACTTTATGTTGATGCATTAAATAAGTACACGATACGTGATTTTTCACAGTTTGGGCTGTGTACAACAGTATAATCATGAAATAGTGTTGTTCATATTTTGACTACACGAATGCGGTGTCTAACATAGAAACCATCAAATAATAAACACTTGTTAAACATTATTCAGAGGTGCTATGGTAATTGAAACGATTATAACACATTCTATATTCTATAATCTATATTAGTTATATGAATGGCAACATTGTAAATTTATCATGTACAGGCTGGAAACACAACTATTTGGAATGGGAAAGTGAGAGCATACAAATCACCTCTTTTATCTATGGTTATGAAATGCTATAAACATAGCTGACCAGTCATACAAGTAGAACATAACATGATGTGTGAGTACACTTGCTTGTTACATAGGCAATATACACCAAAAACATTTGAATAATTTAAGAGTTCATAATAATTACCACACCTAAATTCTTTAAATTAGGTTATATACTCCTATCAAACCATTTAACACACAACACCTTTATATGCTTATGATTGCATACTGTTTTTAATGAATGTACCTGAATCGTATGGCGAACACCTCCTATTACATATACACTACTGTTTACGCAAGTAGGCATGTAATTCTAATATACCACTTTCTAACAAAGACAGTTAATTGAACCATTTAGAATAACTATTGTAGCCACCAAGCTAAGGAAGAATAATCAAGCTAAGGAAAATTATGTATGGGAGGGACCAGAACAGAGGTTGTAGGATCCTTTTTGACAATATACTGCATTTCAATACCCCATTGTCTATGCTGCTGAACTATATTTCCAATTATTGTATGTTGATCATGAAGCATTAAGGTTTATTTTTCATACCACAAGGAACCAAAAATTGCATATGTTTGAACTATCTATCTATCTATCAATCAATCTATATATCGATGTGTTTTAAACTAAAATTTAAGGATTTAAGAATATCTGGAATCCAATCAATATGTATGATAATCTACTGCCTGCTCCATTGACCAAAGTGAGGGTATACTTGCAAAAGGTACTCCAATGCTCAAGTTAAATGTGACACCAATTTGCAAGTATGCGATAGAATGTATATTTACTTGAGTGGCAGACTCCTTTATATAAGTAAGGTAACCTAGTTTATTTGGAAGAGAATTCCTCCAAGATAGTGATAAGCCTCTTTATTAAGCTTGTATTTGTATTTATCTTAATACTTCAGGATTTTATCCCTCGTTAACTGATATAGTTATTTGTATCAATATAATTGTTAACCTTATTACCTTTGTAGGGCTCAGTAATATTTGTATCAAACGCTGCCCCTAAGTCGATGTCTTGTCATCTTGACAAGATTTCGAGTTGTTATCGATATTGGGTCTCACTTTTTGAAGTGTTCAATAAATCTAGGTTCATTGTCCACAACAAGATTCCTGAGGCTTTCATTCCAATTTGAAAGGGGTAACAGTTCTATGCCTCCACACTTCGTAATGGCCGCGTGTTTGGCAAAGGTTTCACCTTGTCCATTTATTGCACGGTATCCAATTTTGGGTATTGTGCTATAACGATTACTTTTTGGAGTTTTTATGATAATTTTTGCCATACTACACCCAAGACTTTAAAGGTAAAGTAGAACGGTTCCTTCTCCTTTCATTTATAAAAGGAGTTGTTCCATTTCTTATTCCTTCTCCTTTATTTTTAGAATCCTTTTCCCTTACTTTTGCTTCTAGAGGGGTTTCGTTGTTAAGAACCTATTGTGGGGCTCTACATTGTAATTTTTCAGAATTATTATTCTGTTACCCTACTTAAGGTAAAGTGAAGTAGCTTGGTGGGTTTTATTATTGGGAACCCATTGTGGGGTTCCATATTGTAAGTTTTGGGAATTATTATCCCGTTACTCTGCTTAAGGCGATACGAAGTAGCCTGATGGGTTTTGTTGTTGAGAACCCATTATGGGGTTCCACTCTGTAATTTTTTGAGAATTTTTATCCCATTACCCTGCTCAAGGTAGCATGAAGCATCCCAGTGGGTTTTGACATTGGGAACCCATCGTGGGATTCCAGTTTGTAATTTTTTAGGAATATCTTATCCCATTACCTTGCTCAAGGCGGCACGAAGCAGCTCGGTGGGTTTCGTTGTTAGAAACCCATCATGGGGTTTCAAACTATACTTTTTGGAAATTATTATCCCGTTGCCTGACATAAGGAGGCGCGAAGCGGCTCAGTAGATTTCGTTATTGGGATCCTGACTGTAGAAGATGTCGTTAAGATTGAGTTGACCGTGGTCATATTGGCAAACAATATGCCTAATGTAGTAATTGCAACTATATTGTCTAGGTGTGGATTTTGCTTTGAGTATATTGGTCTCCTTTCTGAGTTTTATCTCTTAGAAGACTTTAGTGTCCTTTTATATTTATGTCTTTTAAGCAACGTTTGTCTCTTTTTGAGACTTTACTTCTTGGAGAACTTTAGTCATTTTTTAAGTTTATGCCTCTTGGGCAACGTTTGTCTTTTTTTAAGACTTTACTTTTTGGATAACTTTAAGCTCCTTTTGGGTTTATACTTCTTAGGCAATGTTTGTCTCCTTTTGAAACTCTACTTCTTAGAAAACCCTTAGTCTCCTTTTTAGTTTATGTCTCTTAGGCAATGTCTGTCTCCTTTTGAAACTCTACTTCTTAGAGCACCTCAGTCTTCCTTTGGTTTATGCCTCTTAGGTAAAGTTTATTTCCATTTGAGACTTCACTTTTTGAAGAACTTTAGTCTCCTTCTGAGTTTATGCCGCAATATTGGTCTCTTTTGAGACTCTATTTCTTGGAGAACTTTAGGTTCTTTTTTGGATTTATGTCTCTTAGGTAATGTTTGTCTCTTTCTGTATTTCATGGAGAATTTTAGTTTCCTTTTGAGTTTATACCTCTTAGGTAATGTTTGTCTCTTTTTGAGACTCTACTTCTTAGAACACTTTAGTCTTCTTTTGGGTTATGCTTCTTAAGCAACATTTGTCTCCTTTTGAAACTTTATTTTTCGAAAAACTTTAATCTCTTTTTGAGTTTATGCCTCTTAGGTAACGTTGGTCTCCTTTTGAGACTTTACTTCTTAGAGAACTTTAGGCTCTTTTTTGAATTTATGCCTCTTAGGCAACGTTTGTCTCCTTTTGAGACTTTATTTCATGGATAACTTTAGTCTCCTTTTAAGTTTATGCCTCTTAGGCAACGTTGGTATCCTTTTGAGACTCCACTTCTTGGAGAACTTTAGTCTCTTTTTAGGATTTATGCATCTTAGGCAATGCTTGTCTCTTTTTGAGATTCTATCTCTTGAAAGACCATGGTCTCGTTTTGAGTTTATGCCTCTTAGGCAACGTTTATTTCCTTTTGAGACTTTTCTTCTTGGAAGACTTTTAGTCTCCTCTTTGGTTTATGCCTCTTTGACAATATTTGTCTCATTTTGAGACTTTACTTCTTAGGAAACCTTAGTCTCCCTTTTAGTTTATAGTGATCTAGGCTTGATTTCCCTTTTTCTTCCTTTTTCTCTTCTTCCTTCTTCCTCTTTCTCTCCTTGGCCGTGGATATGGGTTCCTTTTCTTTCTCTCTTTTTTTCTCTTTCTTTCCTTTCTTGATATTGGTTTGGTCGTGGGGTTAGGGAGGCATAGGGAATTAACTAGTTTGTTTAATTTAGTTTTAGTTTCTCTAGATTTTCGGCTTTGTTAAGCAAGCCAAATAAATGTTAGTCTTTAGTCTTATGTTTATCATGTTAATGATGCCTTCTAGTTAGATTTGAACTAATTTAGTTAGGTTTGAACTAAATGAGAGTAATTAAATCAATTTAGTTTGGTTTCTCTAACTAGATAATGATTACTTCCTTAGCCAATGATTGACTTCCATGTGTCAAAATTTCACTGGCAAATCCTTGGCCAATCATATGGTGTCACATGTCACCATTTCATTGGCCAATTTTCTAGCCAACATAAGCCTCCACGTATCACTTTCTTATTGACCAACTCTCAACCAATGGCATGCTTCCATATGTCACACTTTAATTAGTTTATTTTCTAAATGTTATTTTTCTATTAATGTTATTGTGTTATTCTCATCTAATCTAATTATAAAGTGATTAGAAATAAATTAGTGAGTTTAATAGTCAATTTAAGCTAATTATTGACTTCTAATTTTTTACTGGACAAAAATGTCTCTCTTCATATATTTAAAATTACTAAATTACTACTGCTAATATTTTACTATTTCATTAGATATTTCAACTAGTGCTTAGTTCCCATAGATAATTTTTAATGCTCTCTCTAATTTAAACAGCACCATAAAAATAATAAAAATCAAATAGGACAAGAAATAACAAATAACAGAAAGATCGCCATGAGAACTAATTATGATTTTATAATTTATACTTAGTCAAATGGGGATGTTACACATAATACCTTCATAATAACTAATAAACATAACCTCCTAATATAAGAATAATATACAGTACATACATAGCTGAAAAAAAAAAGACCCACTGCTATTATGTGAACAACGTAAAATACATAGACGTTGGATAATAAAAATAATACAATATTTAAACTGCTACTAACAAAAGTAAAGGGACACATGTTGGCGTCTAAACTACAAGTCCTTCCGAAGGTCATTCAGACGGAAGTTGATTCAATACAACATCTTCGCAAGGATTAAGACCACGAATGACATGCAAAACCCCACCACTAATCCCCTCCAAAAGCTATAGAGTCTTGATCGCCATTAGGAAATGAGTTCGTGGAAGGATCTCCGGTTAGACGCGTGTTGGCATAGCCCTCATGCACAGATGCATCATGTCCAACCCAATGATTACTCGAATAATCTCGGACTACAGCTTCTGCATCAGAAGGTCGTGGGATGTTAACCACCTCATTTGTAGACCACTGCCTACAATATTTTAACCAAACGGATTGTGCTTCCTCGAAACTCTGGAAGGATTTGTAGACACTGCCTCTGAAGTCGTTAACTTGTGTGTGGCACTCAGGCCAACTTGAATAGATGCCAGGTTGCCGTCCTACGAAAACCACATGTCTTATGGGCAAATGAACACTGCATAGTATGTGAGTAAAGGGTATGCGCACAAGGAAATGTGCACAGGCTTATGGTTCGTTGGAACTCAAGTGTACAGGAGTAGATACGTACGAGGATTGAATTTGGAATGGTGAAAGTCACTTCAGTTGGCCACCAACCCAATTTCCATAAATGAATATTGCCATTGCACTGCCATAGAAGACATAATTGCACTGGAAAAAAGAATATAAGCCAATTATTAAAAAATTGAAAAGTGCAAATAGATTAAATTAAATTTTTTTTATTATCACTTAATATATATGTATAGGAAGAGGTGTATCATGCCAGTATTAATATTCTTGATATATCATTGCAATGTCTGGAAGACGGAGCCACAGCCATCACTCATGGTCTTCGTATTGACAGTAAGCCAATAGTAATTGCATATTCGGCTCTATTGTACTTGGTAGTAATTAGAAACCCAATAATAATATAATATATAATAAATGAGTTGTACATAACTTTTTGTGATATCATGAAATGACTAACGATGCAGGCTAATATGCTATAACATGCTGGTAGTCCCCTGTTTGTGGCAGCATGCCAAGGCACTATATCCGCGTAAATTAATATAAATAACAATAATAATATATTTTGGGAATTTTTTGTTGGTCAGAATATATTGCCAATTCAAAATACTCGTGTTGGCGCATCAAATTGTAGCGGGAATATGCAGTGTCCTTTGACATGATGTATATATCCGTGATCAAATCAAGAAATGTCGGAATGAAATAGTGGTAGCTACCCTCGGACAATGAGTGAGGCCGGTTTCGTTGCTCTAGCAATGCGATTGTTACAGTGCCACTGTCAATGCAGGAAATTGATTAATTTTTTAGGCTATTTGAATTTATTTATTTTAAATTTAAAATAATTTATAATTAAAAATTTAATATAGAATTTTTTTAAAAAAGTGATTATTTTCTTAAAAATAATTTTTTTCAAATATACTATAAACTACTATTTTGATCATATAAATATTCACTTGATATCAATTTTATTTTTTAAAGATGTTTGACGTATATTTGCTTGACCAAGAATATCTTACATTAAATTAATTATTTAAATATTTAAAGTAATATTAAAATAGTCATCAATAGTTACATTGCCACTGTCGATGCAGGTAATTGAATAATTTTTTAGGCTATTTAAATTAACTTATTTTAAATTTAAAATAACTTATAATTAAAATTTTATATAAAGCTTTTGAAAAAGAAAAATGATTATTTCCTTAAAAATAATCTTTTCCAAAAATTCTATAAACTACCATTTTGATCATGTAAACATTTACTTGACATCAATTTTATTTTTTAAAGATATTTGACGTATATTTGCTTAACTAAAAATATGTAACATCAAATTAGTCATCCAAATATTTAAAGTGACATCAAAATGGTGATACAGAAGGACCATTTTGATGTCATATTAAATTTTTAGATAATTAATTTGATTGTCACATATATTTACAGGACCAAATTGATGTCAAGTGAATCTTTACAGGACCAATGTAGTAGTTTAGGATGTGTCTGGGTGGGCGTTTGCCCCACCCAAACTGACTTTCATAGGTTCAAACTAGCTTTTACTCATTTTCTATTTTGTTTATTTTGTCATTTACATCATTTTTTAAACATGATTCTGGCTTCAAAAGTCATTTTGATCTGAAGCAACTATTTCTTGCTTTTTAGTTGAATACAATTTTTTACCAAACATATATCACTTCACTCAAACCACTTCTGACCATAATCAAGTTTGCAAAAATAAATTCATCAAAATTAAGTAGGCAAATTTTAATCCAAACACACACTTAGTAATTATTTAAAATAGGATAAATTCAATAAATACATATGTCAATATTAAAAAATCGTAACATGATTTAATAAAATGTTAACTAATTTAAAAAAAATCAATATATCATTGCATTAAATAAATTTGAAGAGCAGCCTTTAAAAATTTTATAATGATTCAATAAAATTTGTACTAAATTTATAAGGAAAAACATTCCAAAATCCCATTTAAAAGGCAATAAGTTATTCCAGTAATAATAGTTGTATGTATTTGATATAAAAATGGTTCATAGCCTATATTTATATGATTATAATAAAAAAATTCAAATTGAATATAACATAAAAATTCAAATATTTAATAAAATTATATACCACCCGTGCGATTATTGGAATGTTCATAATATTGTTTATATACGTGTACATATTCTTCAAGTTGCATGTGTAGAGTATTTAACATATTCGTATTTATGTAGCTACTTTGTTGGACTAAATCAATGTACAAAAAATTATAGTCCTCAATATATATATATATATATATATTTGAATGTTACTGCTAATACAATTTTTAATTCCCGAGTGAAATAAGAGGGTGACTCTTTAAATATGAAAAATACATTTTAAATACTATTCAATATATGTGATTAGAAAAGTTACCACTATTTTATTATATATTACCAATAAAAAAAAGAACATTAATGAAGTGTGAATTTATTAATATTTACAATCATTTTATCATTTGTAACCAATAAAATCAACATTGAAGAGCTTGTAACATCTCTGCCAAGTGAGCACTGAAGGCATTGCGCTATATTTGTATAGATACATATAAGTAGATATATTAGTTGGGATGGAACAAAGATGCATAGGTATAAGTCATCCTAAAAAATCTATACTAAATATAACCATCATTTTTGGCATAATTCAGCCATAGTTAAGGATAGTCGCGGGATGCAATCAAGTACTATACCACACATGCATCTATGTAAAAGTTAACCAGCCTGCAAAACCTCTATAATATAGGCTTCAATCCTTGTGAAATTCAACCGTTACAGTAATTTCCGCGTAAATAGTTAAAAAGTTGATTAAACATATAATACAAATTAGTATTGTTATATTAATATAATGGTTAAAAGAAATATTTAGTCCTAATAGTTTTACTCAATTTTGATGATACTTCTTATAGTTTTTTTTCTTTAAATTAATTAGTCCCTATAGTTTCCTTTATAAAAAATTTGGGTTATTAAGAGATCAATACCTTAATAATTGAAAATGACAGATATCAATCCTTTATAAAAAATTAATACAAATATTGTCTTCAATAAAAAATATAAGACTAAAATCGCAATGAGTGAAAATATTAAGAATTAATATCATAATAGTAAGTACCACGATTGAAATCAATAAAACCACTGGTATTGAATCCAAAGAAAAAAATTAAACCAACCAAAATCCAAGTCAAATAAAATTAAGTGAATTGATTTTTTAGTTTAACCTAACATAGATAATAACCTTTATATTTGAAATGTTCAATAGTTGTATACTAATATAAATAGTGTAAGAAATAAAAATTTTATTATTTAGAAAAAGAATTAAAAAAATCACTATCAGTTATAACTATAGTTGAATGTTGTTATGATTTAATTTTTAATTAAATATATAACTTTGGCTTTGAAATAATTAAGTTGCCATTTAAATATGCGCGTTACTTTTATCTTTTAATTTGTATAACGAGATTTAGATAAAATGTAATAAATATGCCCATCACACCCAAACCCAAAATGTCACCCACGTCCATAGGTGGTCACACTGTCCCTGTATTTTCATTTTCTTGGGTCTACCCTTTCACTATCCCACTCTCCCTCTCCCTTGCCACAGCCATTTGATTTTCATTTCCCCCCTCCCCTATCCATAATGCGCCTTGCACCCTATTCATTTTCATTTTCCCAACTCCCATAAACCATAAGCAAAGAGCCCTTCGGACTCCGTCAAGCAGTGTGTGGCTGGGAGGCCAGACAGTTGTCAACACCGTGAAGCACACTTTCGTGTCGTGTTTGGTTTGTTTAAAGGAGACTGAAAAGGTGCCTAAAATTGTTTCTATCATTTGACTCTACTTTGTCGATGCGTGATTCCCACCATAGGTGATAAACCCAAGCAGAGTACTGCTATAGTCGTTTGAAGATGCTAAATCATTTATTCTCTCTAAATTATCATGCAATTTCATTCTTATCGCTACTGAAGTTGTGTTGAACTGTTGAAGACGTTTGTACTTGTTCGTATGACAGTTTTTAGCATCGCTATTATACATGAAACATAAATTAATATAAATATATTTAACAGACAAAAATGACACCAAAACTGCTTATAAATTTCAAAGATGTGAGGGACTACTGATATAGACTATAGTCCCAATGATAGTCCACTCCATGCACACAACACATGAAAGCCAGGGAACATTTGGGTGTGTACATGCTCATTATTGATTAAGTGGGACTCCTCTTACAATGTAGCATTACAACATCAGTAGGACACTTGTGAAAAATGAAAGATCAACTTCGACAATATTTTGGGTTTGGTTAAATTGGGTTTGCTTCCCAATTTGAGGTTGAACTACTCATGTTCAAACCAGAAGCATTAAATCTAGACATGCCCATGCCAACAAACAAAATAGGAAACTGATTAAGATTATCAAGCACATACAATTATAATCTCCATAGGGTTCAAACAGGTTGGGCCAACAGGAGGTAGTAGATATCATTTTGGGATGCAAGAAGCTCTATCAATCCCACCTTTAGTGACCTTTTAACAAAATACACAAGTGACAACCCTAGTGTATTTAGCATCTTGTAAATCATTATATTTCGAATCATGCGTTCATTTTCATCCACTAGTATTCTAGTTCATTTTCATTTAAGCATTTGGTTATGTTTGAGAATCGAATTCGTACCATTATTTGCCCATACTGACGTAGTCATTATTCGACTAAATATTCATTATTATTAATTGAACAATGAATTCACGTTTACCATATTCATCTTTTCAATTTTGATTGAAAATGACTTTTTTTTAAAGTTACAACCTTCTATGCCATTGTAGAGGTATTATTTGTTAACAAGTACTTTTATATTCACAGTATGGTGCATTCCACCAGTGGCCCATCCAATAACGCATCTCACATCTTTACCATTAACTTATGATAGCAATTGTGTAAGCTTTCATATGTTCTAGTGTACTCATTTATATGACATTCCTTCATTTATACTGTTTTACACTGCGTATCTTATTTTGGAATCAATACATTATGACATTTGTTCTAGCGTTTTAGGGTGACATCGCCTGAATTCCATCGGGATTATGGAAAGCAACTTGGTAAATGTGTTTTTTTTTTTCGAGACCTAGTCGGACATGTATCTTACATGAGATATGGTTGCCACGTTATTTGGTGTGTTTTATGATGGGTGTCTGAAGCTCAAATCAAGGTATAAGTTGATTGATGATGCATCGGTTGAGGTTGAATATGTTGGTGAAAATATGTTTGAGTTCAAGGTGAAGGACCCCAAGGGTGTTGAAATACAATATCCTCCAGCGTCTAGTTTTGAAGTTATCCAATTGTCATCTGGTTCGGACACATGATTATGAAGTCGACAGTCCAACATTAACTTCTACTGCATCATCTAAAATCAAAGACCATAGTGACTTACCTACTTGGACTGTGCACCTTAACAATTGTCAAGCTGAAAGAAAGCCTTTGGTAAGATTCACTTCATATATTAAGAACACTGTCATCCAAGTCATCAAACTGTTTTTCTGTATGTTATATAACTAGAAACACTAAGATTTTTGCATATTATTTTTTTCTCTATTTGAGTACCTACTGACTAATTATATTTCTCACCTTTGTAGAATGTAGTGTTTCTAGAACATCTAGCTTGCTATTAAAGATAAGAGTATTCGTACTGTTAGTGATAATTGTAGAGATGGTTTATCACTTGAGCAGGATGTATTCGTTCTAGTGGTCCAAAACGTCATGTGTAGGTGGTTTGTGCAGAAATACGTGATAAACTGATGTAAGATTTTCCCTGCATGGCCTAGTAAGGCCAGATATTTTTTGATGTATGCATGTACATAGTTTTGGATGCAGGTGAAAATCTGACTATAATGGATATTTCAATGTATAAAAAAGAATAGTAGATAGTTATCCTAACTACACTTGTACATATAAACTCTTATAAATGATAACCTGACAGTTATGTTTAGTGTTATCTATTATGGATAAGGGTGTCAAAATAAACCATTAATCCACCAACCATTCAACCCATCCATACTTAAATCCAATCCTATCTATCCAATTAAAATAACAAATTTAATGGATGGATTGGATTATATTAATTTTAATTAATGGATGGTTTAGTAAACTAACCACATCCATTGGATACCCAATTTTATAGTTTACTTTTATAGTTTATTTTTGTCCCACTGGATCCATTTCAACCCAGTGGGTAATATCCCTCCAAATGCTCCATTACAAAGAAAAAAAAGCATGACCCTTACTCTGGATCATGACTTTTGATGCTGCCAAGGCTAGAAAAAAGTTTTTCCCTTTCAGTTTGAAAGGCTTTTAGACATTTTGATATGATTTTATAGTTGTATTGCTCTTAAAATTCTTTTTTAGTTATTTTCTTTTAATTTATGGATTAAAAGTGGAGTTTAGTAGTGAGAAGGAATATATAGTTTATAAACTGATAGTGAAGTTTAATATATATATATATATATATATATATATATATTCATTCGAGTTTGGTATATCATTTGACTTCAGTCATAATTAAAATTAGTGTTAATTTATTTTTTAATTTTTTTAGTTGAAGAATAAAAATAAAAAAAATTTATATTTTAAATAATTACTCTACTATATAAACCATGAGTATTATTGAATCTTATTAAAAAAATGAAAAATATATAATCCACTGCAGATAACGTAATAAATATATATATATATATATATATATATATATATATGTATATATATATTTTATACACACACACACACTAAGATTATTATTGAATATCTAAAAAAAAATCCGAAAGATATATAAAACTTACTACACTATACGTAATATATATATATATATATATATATATATATATATATATATATAGAGAGAGAGAGAGAGAGAGAGAGAGAGAGAGAGAGAGAGAGAGAGAGAGAGAGAGAGAGAGAGAGAGAGAGAGAGAGAGAGAGAGAGAGAGAGAGAGAGAGAGAGAGAGAGAGAGAGAGAGAGAGAGAGAGAGAGAGAGAGAGAGAGAGAGAGAGGAAAGAGGAGAGAGAAAGAGAAATTTTTTTAAAAATAATTTTAAATGCATGAGTTAGATAATTATTTACCTAATGGGTCATGGACGGATTGAATTCTTTTAGAAAATTTTTAATGGATCTTAAATAGATTAATAGTTTACTTTTGATCCATCTATTACAATCCAATCCAAAACTCATCCAATCCATCTATTTTGCCACCTCTAATTATAGAATTTAAGTTCCAATGGTGCTTTAAATGCTTATAAGTATGCCTAAACCATAATGCATGGTTGACTAGAATTAATGCATAAAGTTTATGATTTTCCTTTGTTTTATAGTCACGCAGCCAAATAAAAAGGAATATTTATATTAATTGAAGATATCACGTAATCAATAATTTCGTATGTTAAAAATGCTTGTGTGGTGCGTGACTAAGAGTTAATTGATTATAATTATATCTGGAATTTTATTCATTTAGAAAGGATTAATTAAAGACACGTAATTAATTAATTAAATTAAAAGAGTAAATATATTCATTTATTAATTAGGACACATAATCATAATTTTTAATGATTAAATTTAATCATTTATAGAAATGAAATTTTTGAGTATTAGTTATAGTTTATTACGTGTTATTTAGTCAATCAAGTTGACCCAATTCTTATGATGTTTATGTACCCCATCATAGAAATAAAAAATATATTAATAATAAATATAATAGCAATACTGTACATATGTTCAATTAAATGGATTTCTTGCTTTTTCTTATGACTAGTATAAATTAGTATGTAACATAATACCTATACATGGTAGGGTGTTACATTTTGGTATCAGAGTAGCTTGTCCGGGTGCGTTGAGTTAGTTATGATCTTTGAGGGTTTATGTTTGCATGCATGGGTATTTAAATTATTGTGATTGTTATTATACTTGTGTCATGTCTCTATGTGGGGTTATATATCCTAAGCCACTAGATAAGTGTATTGAGACTAATTAACTCAATATGTATCTTTCTATGCATGCAAGAAAAATATAGCACCATCAAGACATAACCAAGCAGCTCCTAGAGATAGAGTTATGGATGCCCTCGGGAAAATAACTAATGCAATGAGGGAACAGACGACTGCCACTAATCGAGTGTTGCAACATTTGCAAAAAAAAATCCAAATAGAAACAATCATTAGAAGGGTGGAAATGAAGTTAGAGATGGGAACCGAAATGGAAATCGGAATGCTCCAGTTGAAAACCCACAGTTCCAAGGTCTTTCCAAGTTCAGGAATGCCAAACCCTCATCCTTTAGGGGAGAGTATGACCCTGTGATAATAGAGGGGTGGTTTATGCAGTTAGAGAAAAATTTTGAGGTGATGGGCTACACTAATGCCCAGAAGATAACTTATGCTATGTATATGTTAGAGGGGGAGGCAGAGTTCTAGTGGCGAGGTGCTAGAGGTTTGCTTAAGGCCAAGGGAACTGAAGTTATGTAGGAAGTACTCCAGAGTACTTTCTTGGGTAAATATTTTTCTGATAGTGTTAAGAATGAGAAAGAAGCAGAATTTATTCAGCTTTGACAGGGTGGCATGTCTGTGGGCCAATATGTGGCCAAGTTTGAAAAGTCAACAAAATTTTCTTCTTATCTGAGATATAATCCAAATAAAAGATGGAAGGCAACAAAGTTTGAATGAGATTTGAAACTTGAAATTAAAAAGAAAGTGGAAACTTTAGAAATTAGAGATTATGCAATGCTGGTAAATAAATACAAAATGACAGAGAAAAATCTTATGGAGCTAGTAAGAGATAAAGAAAAAAAGCATAATTTCTTTTAAGAGGAAGAGAGATGGTGGAAAACGAGGAACCAGTATCACCAAGTTCAGACCTAACCAAGAGAAAGGGAAACAGGTGCAAGCAAACAATGCATGTAAGAAATGTGGTAGATTCCATGGAAATAAACCTTGTTTGGAAGGCGAAAATGCTTGCTATTCGTGTGCTAAACCGGGTCACATGACTAAAGAGTGCCCCTAGAGGAAAGGAGTTAATCTAGTACCATCTAGATCCCAAACTAAAGGCAGAGTGTTTATTTTTAGTGGGGAAGAGGTGACTCATTCTCCTAATCTGATATAGAGTAAAAGTCTAATTCAAAATAAACTTTTAACTATATTGTTTGATTCAGGAGCTACTCATTCTTTCATATCTATTGATTGTGTGAATCACTTGAACTTGCCTAAGTCTATTTGGCCATATGAATTATTTGTTTCTACTCCCACAGGAGGGAACATATTGACCTTTCAAACCTATTTAAATTGTTATATACAGGTAGAAAATAAACTATCTACCATTGATCTTGTTTGTTTGCCTCTGTCTCAAATTGATGTTATTCTTGGAATGGATTGGATGTCTGCCAATAATGATTTTTTGAATTGTTCAGAAAAATCTATTGTATTCATGTCCAAAATAGGGCACATATAAGCATTTGATGAATCTGCATTCCTTATTACCATCCAGGTTAGGAGATACCCAGGATGTGAATAATATCCCTATAGTGAGAGAATACCCAACAGTATAGTTTGTAATCTTGTTCATGCTATTGTGAATAGATTCTATATTGTGCTTTCCCAATAAAACACAACCAATCTCCCCCAGCATATCATAAGCATGTTTCCTAGGAAACACCATTTTCACAAAGGAAACAAGAACATCTTTATCACAAAAGACCAATGTTTTCCCAATAATACATTCATATCTCAAGATATTTCAACAGTACCAAAACAATATTATAACATGGTAAAATACATCATATGTACATAGTAAAATACCATTATGTACACATAGCAAAATTTATAATATTCCCGATTGCACAAAACATGTGCAATCATAATATTACCCACTCCCACTAACTAATCTCATCAAAAGATACAAACCGCCAATATTCAAATAAGTGATTGGTTAACAATCTAACTAAGTAAAAATGTCTCCACTGTTAATCAAAACTTAACCAACACAGTATTTATTAAATATAACTTTGACTAACAATGATGTTCAAATCATATATATAGCATATAAACATTAACCAATCTTTGTAAAAGTAAATTGATTAATATTATAAATTCACATATAGGATCAATACCAAATATATATTTTTATTCTTCCTTAAGGACCATGTATAATAATGCAATAATCATATTGCCAACTATCAAAAATCCCATCAATCAAATTATAAGCAAAGTATAAAAAAATACTAGTGTTGAAGGGATGCAATAGGGGATGCTGCTTGGTTTAGAGAGTGTAGTTAGGAAGAGCAATGGGTATATGGCTCTACTTTGAGAGGGAATACAAGGGATGGCTCAAGGAAGTTAAAAGTGAGTTTGGGAATGAATTTGTGTTTGCATTTCAGGGACACAAAATAGGGGTTTGGAGGCAAGAAAATGATGGAACGGCTTGCTACTCATATATATGTTGGTGGTGATCTTTAAAGATGGCTCCTTAAGAAGATTTGAAGAAGACCTTTACTGGAAAACTCTGTGAAAAATAAGAAACTTGTGTGTAGACTTCTTCACGGTGTGCCTATACACTTTCTTCTAAGCTTAATTAGCCCCACTAGTTTTCTAGATCACTGAGTAAAATGGACCATGGTGAATTTTCTTCAATATACAATGAAGACATTTGATATATTTTGCATGCACACAATCAAGCCAATAACGCTAAAGGTATTTTGCAGAAGAATAATTCTTATTTTACTTCCTACACACAGAAGGAAACCAACATTGACTTGGATTCTGGAAATTGAATTGATTTGATTGTGAGTGGGACTAGTCTTTTATAGACTTGTAAACATCCCTTCATGAACAGGCACTATGTTTTGGAACTGGAATTTTTGAATTTGGCAAGTTAAATAGCCGTGTGATATCACACAACTGTGCAGCACAATGTGTGATCAAATTGTGAAGTGAATTGTGGGTTAGGAGTTATGGATTTTAAGGCTATGGGCCAAATGGGTAGTGGATCAAATTGGGGCCCTTAATTTTTCAAGATAAAGAAGAATTATTTATGTAGATTTAGAGACTTATTTTTCCTTCTAAATTTTCACATCTAATTTTTATTTTTCATTTTTATTTTTTTTAAAATTTTGTTGGGATTTTTAAAATTGTTTCATTAATTTTATTCTGGGTTCTTGAACAAAAACAGAATGTTCACAATCTAACATGCTTTATCAAGAATATTAGAGGCATAAGTAAAAAGTTTTATGATAACTAACTATCTCTTTCTTACCAGCACAAGTGTTCTAAGAATTCAAGTTTAACATGGAGCGTGGCAACCCGAAGTGAATGATTGTGAATCTGAAAATGACTCTACAAGGCGAGTTATTTTACTTCAACCTCCAATAAGTCTTGTAACTTTTTTTCATGTTGGTAATAAAAATGTGACCATATTTTGAATTTTTCACAATGAAAGCTCAAAGAGAGTCATTCTTTCAACTAAAGGAAAAAGGTCTAAGTGCATGTAAGAAGTGAGATTTAATCACATTATCATCCAGGTCATAAAGTTAATAAATATGAAGAAAGAAGTTATATATTAAATAAATTTATTATTGACATAGAATTTAATTACCTAGCATTACTGCCTTTGTAAATTGGATCATTTTAGCATCAACCACTTTGTTGATAAAGATAAGGACCCCCAAGATGAGAAATTCGATGCTAATGTTAAGTATGCTAACATCTCATCTCATGTGTAATACAGTGTGAAGGATCAAGACCAACAATTAAGGACTAAATTATGACAAAAAGGACCAAAGTGATGACATTGTGTAATACCTCTGTCTCGCATTGAAATTTTTGGGGTTATACGTGGTTTCTTTTGTGTTGTTTGAACTCTTATAATTGACATTGTGAGCCACTTTATTTTAGTTATGAACTTTACTAAGTTAAACTCACCTTGTTAGAAGGTCTTGTAAGCCATTTAAACGTGATTAATAATTGCCAGTCATTTCAAGTCCTAAAATTTTTCTAAGTCTGAAATAAGCACCTATATAGAGGGTTATATAAATATGCATTTTCTTGAAACTAAAATTCTTGATAATTGAATCAGATATTATAGAATTGAAAACTGATTTTTAATGAATTTTTGGGGACTTGTAACCCATTCGTTTTGGAGGCGAAAAGTTTAAAAAATTGGGATTTTTATAAAATTGAACTAGAACTTGAGTTTTTACTGTTTATTCTTAAAGATTTTAATTTTTTTTATATTTTATAATGAGAGGTATTTCCTTATTTATATTTATGTTATAAAGTTAATGGACAGTAAAAGAAGCAGTGTCTTCTTGAACAATCCTCCATAACACCCTTATAGCCTTGACTAGCCCACACCAAAACCCCCACGCCATTACCTCGTTGACAACCCTCATCTCAAAACCCCCAACCAGCATATCAGAGGTGCCAATCCACCTTTTCCCTCCGTTCTTTGCAATCTAACCTGCCATTCTTCATCGTTGACACAAGCGGCTTTTTCTCCTACGGGATTTTGGTATCAAAGTTCCATTTTTGGGTGCTGTAGTTGTAGTTTTGGAGAGACCCAAGCTACCAACTCACTCCTTTTCATTTTCTTAGCTCTTAAAGGTAATCATAACACTCACAATACGTTTTATTTCATATATTTGGTCAGATTTCACAATGGGTATTTGGATTTAATGCTATTAGTGTTAGAACTTACGATTTAGTTTGAGGCTTTCTTGAATATAAGTTATAATTAATTAATCTAAGGTTCTAACTAGTGATTCTTGGTATATAAACTTTGTTTGTGATGATAGACTCCTTGGGAGATTGTTCTGTCGCTTCTAGTGGTGTCACAACATCGTCGACTTCGACCCATTTGCCTTGAATTGTGTCATGAGTAGACAATATTCTCTATAACTTGTTTTTAAACCTTGAATATATTTTCTATGTGTCAATTGCCATTGTTATACACCTAAAAGTTTAGAAATATAAATTATCTTGTCACTATGATATTTTTAGCCAGCTATATGAGTATTTTCATAAAAACTACCTTGAAAACTCATTATGTATAGTGTTAATTATGTATGGAAAATTCTTGGGACAAGCACTTTTGAAAATCTTCTTGATAAGGAATATTTTAGAAAATGATTTGTATACATTAATTATGAAAAGTACGATTTGTTAGAAGGAATCTTTGATAGACACTATAGCTGACTATAGTAGGCATTAGTCTTGATACGCCAAGTCTTGATAACCTAGCTAGTAGGGGTGGTGCTAGCCCGGCGTATACGACCAATGCGCCTGGTCTTGTATCTCTTGCTAATGGGGGTGGCATTAGCCTGTCATGGGATTCACACGGTCAGTCTTGTTTAGGGCCTAGGTGGGTAAGAATGTATTAATTTAAATTTGAGACCTCCCCTCTTGTTGACTTGGATAAATTTTGGATATTGGTGTAATTTAGTTTGAAATGTTTGATTCTATATTCATAAATTATTGACGTATCTTGTTATAAATCTAAAATTATTTTGCTACACTTGAGAAGTTATATTAATTTCAAGTTTTGTATACAAATACCATTTATTTTTAAGCTTATGCTTGTTCCTTAGTTTGTTATAGCATGTATTATCTCTTACTGAGTTTTGTGATTCACCCTGTTGCCTTAACATTTTTCAGATAGCATTCTTGCTTCGGGGTTAGGTTCTCCAAATAATTAGGAGCCCGTAATTGGATAGTTTGACATCTCAATCATGTGAGCACATCTTTTTGTTATATATCCATTGTGTTTATTTGGTTCTCTCTTTACTATTGTATTTTTCGAAAGTCCAACTTTTAGAGAAAACTGTGACTAATTTTCGATAAAAATTGTATATTTGATTCGTTACAATATTTGGCTTCGCTAGGCTTGTTAGGTTAGATAATCCATCCTATGCACTAGTCACAGCCCCTAGTTTAGGTCATGTCACACTTGCATATTCATAAGACCAAAAACGGAATTTACTCATTTATATATTTTTTCCTATTGAAGTTCTTTCCATATTTTTTGTTGATTAATATTTTTGGCATTTCTTACCTAAGCTTATGGTTCCATTTCTTGACAAATAGAGCTTGCTGTGGTGGGTTACTACTAAGAAGCCATATGATCGCAGCTTTAATCTTAATCATGCACCATATATGAAAGCACTAAAGATTGCTCGTGCCAGTTGTTGATAATAATTGGAGTATTAGTGCTAAACCATGGAGGTCCAAAGACTCAAGAAGATGTGCATCCTTTTATGTTTAACCTCTTTGTTGACCCAGTAATACTTCAGCTTTTACACACTACGTATTTGAGCTACTTTTTTTATCACTCATTTCCTTTATGACATATATTTTAATCACAACCTTTTAAATAGGCATTACAGACTTAGAATTTCAGTTTATTAGAAATCAAACTAATTATGTTTGTGCGAGTGTTGTTTTGAGCCCAGTATATGTACCTGATGTATGAAAATTATCTCTTTCCAATTTTTGAAGTTTTAGATTTTATAAATTGAAAGAAAAGCATATGGGTTGATGACAAAAATTGTAGAGTCTTACAAGAAGTCAAAGTCTTACGTAATTTGATTTGCCAATCAATAGAAATTAGAACTATTTTTATGCAGAGACTATTGAAGTATAAACACAATTTTCTGTGGGGAATTTAAATTTACCAACTAGTAGAATTTTATGCTGTCACCTCATCCCTAACTTGATTAATCTTCTTTACAACCATTTCAATCAAACTATCAAAGTTTTTGCTAATCCGTTGACATTTTACAATTGATATCACATGTTGTCTTTCAACCTCTTGGTTCACAAAGTATTTATTTTTCAGAAAACCTTTTAGAATTCATAAAGATCACATAAAATTAGGACCTTGTGCCCTTCAGTAACATGTTATCTCAAAAATTTCAGTCCATTGATTAAACACTGATTTCTGTTGTGCGACTTGTTTCAAACCAATATTGCCTCAATTACAAACTTTGATCAGTTGTGCGTAATCACAATCCATGATATAACTTCCACAACAACAGTCCTTCATGTCAATATTAATTTGGCTCCAAGTCTATAAAGCAACAATTAATGACCCTAAAATTTTCATTCACATGGTCACAATACATTCATGAACAATATATTAAGATCTCACATTGAAACTCTTTAATTTGGTCTCCCAAATCACCAATTTAAAGAAGCAATACTTTTAGGGAATTTCATGTTTGCCGCTTTGAAGCACGAGAAGAGAAGCAGGGCGTCAATGATAAAAGTAATCATTTCTAAAGTTGTGATTAAGTAAATTGAAAATAAATGTTGTTCTCATTTTTTTTAAAAAAAAGTTTTTATCAAATAATTACTTCAAAAGGTTGTATCATTCTCCGTGAGGCTTTAAATTTAAATATTTAATTAACTTGGTATCTAGGAACAAGAATTTCCATATTCCTGCCCACTAAAACAAGAAAGAAAAGGACATAAGTGATCAAAAAGTGGAACTCTTTCTCCTTTTTGTCTTCTATTCCACTTTTCAGAGTTCTGACAACTTTGATTATCTGCCTCAGTTATGTGAGACATTACAATCCAATGCCATTGACCATATTACTAATAGCCAATCCATTCATATTTCATGCTTGGGGTTCAAAGCAGAGCTTTTTTACGACAGTAAATTGATGACCTAATGAACTAATGCTTAATGTTTGTTTCTAATAAGCTCAAATTATCATCAAAATTTTGTTGAACAATTTGTGATTTATTGTTAACTTTAACAGGTGGTTTTGTGGTTAATCAATATCAATGCAGACAAACTGGAGTCCAGTAAAATTTTAGAGACTATTAAGGCCATGCTCAATGACAAGTATGATGAATACAGAAAGAAATGGGGTGGTGGGATTATGGGTTCCAAATTCCAAGCCAAAACTAAGGCTAAGGACCACATTTGTGTTGGTCTGTTATTCCATTACTTTCTGTTTTAATCTAAGGTAGAAGAAATTGACACAAGCATAGGAGCATTTGTGTTATAGGAATCTAAGCATATAGACAGAAATTGCTTAGCAGCAAGATTTCCATTTTTATAAAAACACAAACTATACACTTCATCAATTTATTTGCCACAACTATGCTTGTTATTTACTCACAAAACTTTACAGAGAACATCTCAACATTTTAAAGAATATCATAGTAAAAATTCAGCTCCAAATAAGCTCACTTGATGGGTCAATTAAATTGAAAACAGACGCTAAAATTCTAGCATCATATATATATATAGCATAATCAAGATGCAATGTCAAAAGGAAAGAAGAGTAAAGGCAACTACTGATTCATATCTAAACTTAGGCTAAATGGATACCTAGAAGAATTGGAGATACAATGAACCAGCAAACAACCCCAACAAACTGCAAGATTCTTCAAGAGCTTGTAAACTTGGTTATAGCCTTGGTACCCTCTGATATGGCATGCTTGGCCAGCTCTCCAGGCAGCACAAGCCTCATCGCAGTTTGGATCTCCCTAGAAGTAATACTAGGCTTCTTCTTAGATGGGCCTGTGACCAAAAAGAAAGATTGAAGGGGACTACCGCAAAGCCCACACAACAAGGTAATTGGGTGACTAAAACCGAGGACATATGGAGAATCTGACTGCGACCTAGCTCAAGTGTAGTCTAGGGATCTCCATTAAAACAAAAATTATATGTGAAAAAAAAATTAAGACACTCGCATGTGAAAGGGAGTGTCAAAAATGATATGTGAAAAAAAAAATTAAGACACTCACATGTGAAAGGGAGTGTTGGATAAGCACATGTGAGTGTGTGTAGAATGGGATAAAATGAAGAGATGAAGTGGGTAAAGTCTCACATTGGATAGAAAAAAGTAAGAAGTGTAGTATATTAAACTTGGATGGGCCAAGACTTATGAGCTAACTTTTGGGTCAAAGTGGTCCCATACCTAAGATGTGTAGTCCACACTTCCAACTTCCACCCCATGCCCAAAAGTCCAACACTTATTGTTGTAGCAAGCTAGCTTTGAGGTCTCTTAAGCAAATCTTCTTGTCATTGATGGAAGCTCCATTGTGGCTGAATCTTCATAATAGCCTTAGGTGCCATTAGGAACTGAGAATTTGGGATAGGAGAAGGGCGTGTGGTTGACAGAGAACCATTTCAATGGCCAGCTCCTCCTAATATTGTTCGGGATGAAGAATTCCCACTTGGGTTCTTTTATAAGTAGAATAACTTTGTGTATAAAATTATAAATACTTAAAAAGATATTTAATTTACCAGATCAACAAGTTAAATATATTATTAAAAATTAAATTAAAAATAAACTAATAACATTCTGCCACATCATCAGGATATCAATACCCATTTTACAAAACAGGATACTGTTGGAATCTCCAAGAGTAAATTATAAAAACAATTTGTTATAAGTAAAACAGTTATGTAAATTATAAAAACAATTTGTTATAAGTTATATATTTATGTAAATTATAAAAACAGTTTGTTAAATCTCATTGACAAAAGAAGGAGAAGGTTAGAAATCCTCATATGTTAATCATTTTTAAATAAAAAAGGTTTAAGTAAATTAAATATGATTAACCTATATTTATACTACCAATTGTGTATGATGCTCCCCTCTTCTATTGTTATGTTTGAATGAAAAGTAAAAATAAAAAAAAAAGTATGTAATGCCCTTTTGTCTCTAAAGATTTTAAAGTAAAAACACTTTATTTGGTTGGTAAAACATGAGAAACTTAATTCAAACTTCAAAATTGCAAAATGTAGGAAGAGGGACAACCATTGCCACCATCGCAAAGACAAACCTAAAACCATCCTGCATGTGTTAAGGGATTGCCTGAAACCGAAAGCTTTCCTAGTCTAGAATAAAATCCTACAACCAAAGGCAAGATCAAGATTCTATGCCATAGAGACCCAAGAGTCGATCATGAATAATCTCAATCTCCAATTTCATAATCGGATGAGGGAAAATTGGAGTTCCACTTGGGCCATCATGGCCTGGCTATTGTGGAAGTGGAAGAATAGGGAAATCTTTGAGGAGGATTTCTAGAGACCTTCAGAGCCTATAAGAGCCATCCTTTGCGACTGAACTTGCTTGTGCAAGAAGGAAAGGAGCCCAAAGCAAGGAGAGATCCCAATTAAGAGGTTGTTTCTTACATAACCTAGACTTGTCCGCCAATGGAATGTGTCAAGCTCAATACAAATGGATATGATACAATGGAGAGAGAGCATGCTGGAAGTGCAGGGCTAATTTGGCACTCTTAGGGGAATGGTGAAGGGATTAACTAGATATCTATCATGAACCAACTATCCCAAAAGTTTAAACTATTAGGTGAAGACGCGAATGATTTTATATCTCTAACACACCCTTTCAAGTAAGAGTTCTTTAGGCTTGAAGTGTGGACAATGCACAGGTCCACCTTACTTTGTACTGAAATTCAACTTAATTATGAAGAATAGGGGACGGCAAGGATCAAACTCTTGATTACTGTTATAGAGGCTCTGATATAATGTTATGAATTAACTATCCCAAGGCTGCAGAGCGTGGTGGAATGTTATGACTTAATTGCAAGGTATGGGATTCTGATGTGGGGTTTATATGGCCTTGGGCTTTCCCATCTCAATAGTTAGCTTTTGGGGTGTGGTTCTCTAAAGGTTTGTATCAATTGGTATTAGAGCCTTCCACCGTATCTCTTGGTTGCAAACGAGCAGCGCAGGTGAGGACGCTGGCATTGCAGTGTTTGCTCGGGACTAGTTAAAAGGGCTAGTGCACAGCCAACCAGCATAGGAGCCGAGGCTATGGAACGTGGTGGAATGTTATGACCCGATTGCAAGGTATGTCGTGACCCGAGTTGAGGGTCCATGACCAGCGTATGACAAGGACTTACTAGGGCTCACCCAAGTCATACAAGCCTCAAACTGTAACTCCAAATAAACAATGAAGAATAGCCACACAGGGCCTCATAGATACTTTATTCTAGTATATATTCAAACTTGTAATTTTGACAAGTGAATCTCAATCACTAACAAATTATTACAAATAAAATATTAGAAAATGATTCAATCGATGACTAACACATATGATACTGACATAGATCCTACTTGTAGAAATAATAGAGCACATCTAAAAGTCAGCCCATAGGGCTTCCAAATTCAAAATCATAAACGAAATTTACCTACACAAACAATATGATGAGCTCATTAAATAACTGAGAACTCCCTCGATCAAATCAGATGAGTTAAACTAAAATTGATCTCATTATCTGTATATAAAAAATATGTAATTTGGGTGTGTTTGCAACTTAGTGAGCAGTCAATATCTACTACACTAGAAACAGGACAAGCGAAGGCACAAATTTTTCTAATAAAACAAATATTTAAAATAAACACTGAATGTATGTATAAGAAAAATTAATTAAAAATTAATAAATAACAAGATAACTGAAAAATAATATTTTATGAAATAAACAGTTCAACCTGTGATCATAATAATTTCTGTCAACATAAAATAGTAAGTCAATAGACCAACATTTTCAATATATGAAAATCTTATGTAATCAATTAAAACGTAAACGACATGGGAGAATTCACTAGGAAGAACCAGAACAAACCAAGCACACAACTTATAGGGTAAGCTAACCAAACTAACAAGGCCAAGGCATGAACTGAATAGACCAAGCACACAGCTCGCGAGTAAACTAACCAAATTGACAAGCACACAGATTGAACTAAATCTGACAAGCAAACAGCTTGAACTGTCGAGCGTCATGCTCAAAAATGATATCTAACCCACATGACCCACTGGGCTAGTATCGCCCAGCTAGCTGCGATCCAATTTGATTATACAAGATGCACTAGGCTAACATTCACTGTTGTTAGATACAGTGTCTGACAAGAATTTCTCCTAAAAAAATTATTTTCAAAAATAATTGTAATACATATAAAATAATAATAAATTTTCTTATGAATAGAAATAATATTAACATAATTCAAGAAAACGATTTCTAACATTAGAAAACTCAAGATTTATCATACTTTGAATTTTTCTTCTATTGATATAGTAGATGTCCATATCAATTTCTATCAATGGTCCAAAATCATTGTCCATATGAAGTCCATACATATAGCAAATCTAAAATGTCGATATTATCCATAAACACAAAATTTTCAATTCAATGGTTCAAAACCATTCTGATAATTAGTCTTAAACACATGACAATTCAAAAATTAATATTTTTCCTGATAGCAAAAATTTTCAATTCAATATACAGTTTATCATAATCGTATTCACAAATCAGATATGAATTTTCTAAAAGTTTGCTTGTCCCAAGAATCCCTGAACTCTACTATATTCAAAATTCAGTAATAAAAATCTATTTCAAATAGACATATAACAGATAGAAACCACTCATAGTACTAGCAATATATAATTGGGACTTCCTCCAATAATTCGCCTTCGTGAACTAGAGGTTCCCTGTATCGTTTTATAACTATAGAAATACCAAAAATCCTTATATCAATTATAGACAATTAAATTGCCTAATTTAATTCCCAAATCCTAAATCATAATTCTAAATACCAATTCCAAAATTTACTACACAAAACAGCCCATGAAATTAAAAAAAATGCTATTACAAAAAATATTCACTCACTTAACTTAAGCCAGAATAGCATGAACTCTGAATTGACGTCAGATACTACTTCTAAAATTTATTAGAATCTCTTACTCTTTTACAAAGGGCCTAGAGGGGAAAGGCAATTAAACTTGTTTACCTTAGAGTCTATATATAACCATTCCTTGGGGAAGGAATTTACTATTTTTTCCAATACTTTGTTGAAATTATATGGTTTAGGTTGGAAGAAGAAAGAAAAGAGAATGGAGATAAAATAATAGTTTTGATTGATATGAGAAATAAGTAATAGATGTTTGATATGTGTTACAAAAGATAAAGTACTAACCCCTATTTATATTATAGTACCTTAATCAAATAAGTAAATAAATAGAAACATAATGAAATTAGGATACAACTCCTAAAATTACTTCATCAATTAGAGGACTAATTGATTCCACAATATATACTAAAGATTTTGTAAAATATTCTAAAGATATTCTAAAATATATACTAAAAGATCTTCTAAAATATTCTAGAGATTTCAAAATTTATACTAAAGATCTTCTACAATATATCTTAATCCATCTCTTTCTCTTCATCTTTTTTTTTTCAGATTGTCACATTCTCCCCATGTTAAAATAAATTCTTCTTCAAATTTAAAATTTCTGCTAATCTTATTCATCGAATAGGTGTGGGTACTTCTCATGCATAGCTGCTTTAGATCCCAAGTTATTCCTTCACTTGACCGTCCATGCCAATCAACTTTAACCAAAACGAATTCCATAGAGCGTAAACGATTCACTTATTTATCTACTATGGCAATGAATTACTTTACGTAGCAGAGATGTTATTCTACTTCGAGCATTCACCTAATGATCATGATCCAATCTAACTTTTTTATTGGCTATTTTGAATTAAATCTAACCCAAAAACTTAGACCCGCCAACCTTAACTAACCAATTGATAATTGACGTTGTTTCTTTTGTAAGTCCTCAATAGGTTCTACTAAATATATTAGTAACTGTTGCTATATGTCAACTTTCATCAAAGGTAAGTGCTAGTTCTAACTTCCTCCAAGGCCTAGAATAAGAAGCAAAATATATCCTCTAACATCTGAGTAGTTCTCTTTGATTGACCACAGTCTGAGGATAATGAGTTAATATCAAATCTAAAGAATCTTTAAGGCTATCTGAAGGGATTTCTAAATTAAGTAGTTAATTGACATCCTCAATCTGATATGACAAATATTGACAGTAGGTTTTTTAACGTCTTTGGTTGATTAGCTTAGCAATATAATCTAGTCAAACATTTTTTTTTATTTATTAAAACCATCAAGATCTCTAAACATAACATTTAACGTATTAACTACAAAATACTCAAATTCACTTATAGAAATTCTATTCTTAGATCTCTGTACTGATAAAGCCATTCTAAAATCAAACAACATCAATCACTCACTTCAATCAATTAATTAGGCTATTAGGCTTTAAATGTCTAAAAACCATCCATAATTAACACCTAAGGCCTTAACCATTGTATACAAAATTTCATCATAATCATGCTTCACTTATCCACATTTTGGAAAAAGATTTCATACTAGTCCTATAAATCAAAAAAATATAGTCACTTCCTTCATCATTCTACCTGAGAGCTTTACATTTCTCCACCTTAAGAAACCTTTAATTTCAAACAATCAAACATAAGACTTAGTCAATTCTTAATTCTAAACCGTACTACACTACGGTCTTCTAACCATTATACTTTATTTATAAACAATTCATTTAACATTATATTAAATCAAGAAATTTCCTAATGTTATTCATGCATACATTAACTCCATTTGTGTGAATTTCCCGCCTTAAACTCACCCATAGAATATTCGTATTGAGCATTCTAAATAAATCATAATTGGCCAAATTGGATATCTAATCTATTTCCAAAATTTTAAAATTTCTAAAAAAATCTAGTCTCAATCCTAAGGTGTCAAATCTTATTCTTATAAAAGTATTAGGTCCTTCAACAATCATTTGATTCCTCATCGTAACTAAATCGATAGACCATATATCAACCTTTTCTAGAAAATTCTCATAATTAAGTCTAGTCATCTATCCAATCCGGTTAACCTAGTTTTACACACTTAATAACTATGAAACTCCTTAGATATGTTTACCCACATCTTCCATGCACCATATATCAACATTAAATCCAAAGGTTTGGGCCTCCAAATACTCACCAATTTAATCTATTATTAATATCATATCAAATATGCCTTAACTTGTATATGTAACATTCGTACATGACATTCAAAAATACCTTAAATTACAACATATTAAATTTATACTCTAAACATTACTATTCGATCATCAAAATGTGCATAAAACCATTTGCACATTCATATCAATTTATAGTCTTATATTCAAATAAATCTAATAGACTTTCTATAATACCAAACCAGTAATTGGTCATAGCCTTAAGCTCAAAAATAGAATTATTATTACTAAACCTCATTATAACTATCCATTCAAGACTAAATTGGAATCCATACAAACAAGCATTTTAAGGTATTATCAAGACATTCACTTGAAATTCTAGTACTAATATTCCTCACAACAAGATAAATCTATCCCAAGGTAAACCTTCTCCACCCTTAGGTCAATTTACAATCAAACCATGAATCATAAGGATTTGCTATTCATTATCAATAACAATATTATCTAGCCAATAAACTGAAAATTTTGATAGATCAATTCTTTAATTTTTCTCACCAATAATTCATATATTTCCAATAAAAGCCTAATGAAAGCTAATAGAATCATCCCGAAATTATAATGATTTTCAAATATTTTTAAAATAAATATAACTTGTTCAGTTGATCCTTATGTTTTTCCACACATGGTCAAGCAAGACTATATATCTAAAAACCTTTAACAATCCTTGAGTTTTTGCATTCAAAGTGAGCAACACCTTTTCATTTTATGTCACTTCCGCAACTTCTCGATACCAAGAAAAAAAAATATACCTTCTCATAACATTTAACTTCCTAAGAATTATAAACATGGAGTCTCCTTCATATACATCATTTTTTTTATATAAGTATATTTTCAGTAAATTTTATCTGAGCATAGCTTTAACATCATCTGTATGTCAAATTAATATCACTTAATCAACTACTCTTGTACCAAAAGAGATATTTCAAATCGGTAAATTCGTAGTTTTCAACTTTATCTATCCCAACATGGCTCAGAACCAAAATTACATTGTGATATTCTAATACTACAAGCCAATTACCTTATATATGAACTTCTTACTCCATATAATATATCAATTAAAATTCCTAAATCTTAACTAAAATATTTATCACTCCTTAGCCAATAGATAATTTCATAACTAAGTCTCCAAATAGTAGCATTCCTATAAGAAAGTTTCACCAATTGTTGTCATTTTCATATTAAAACCATAAATAACATTAACTAATTACTCAAGTTGTCCAAAGCAGTAGTACTGATTCGACTCATCAACTAAACCTTCAAAATTAATTTTGATAAGCATCACTAAAATTAGTACAATTTCTATATCTAATCCTGATATACTAAATAATACCTCAACTAACATTTAGATCCTTATATAATTATCTAACACTTAAACTAAAACAAACACTTGTAGTATGTTTTAGAATATCTCAAATCACCAAAATTTGAGTCAACAAATCCTTCAAACTATTGCATAATTTTACTCATGTTTTCCATAAACATTGTATCAAATCTATTACGTTGGCACCTACAATGGCCTTCCAATAAAGATATGCTCAATATATTTCAAATTTTGTCCCAAACAAAGAATAGACTATGGGTTGACTTATTTAACCAAGTTAGATACCAACTCTTAATTTGAAAGTTTACAGAAATTGCTATATCTTGGCAGGGTATAGTATCCTAAATTATCAATCTTAAATAAACCTCTTTGATGGTTCCAATCAATCACCAACAATAGATTAACACTTTAACTCATATGTAACCATAAGTATACATTCACCCCATCATTCCTGTCACATTTTTTTCTTCTAAGTCAATATCATATTCACAATAAGTCTATCTCACAAATTAGATCAATAAGAAAATGTTTCTATCCCTTAAGTACTTTCAACCAGTATCCATATATTCTTTTCAAATTTATCTTGTAAAATAAGTGGACACCCAGTCCATTATCAAATTTATATATATTAAGTATATCGTGAAATCTTAAACTACTAAATTTAATTAGCCTTTCTTACTTTTAGACTTTACTAGCCTGCATTTTGTTTCACTGCAAGCATATCCTATATGATTAGTAATCATGTTCATCTCTAACCATTGCTTTACAGAATATAAAGCAATCAAACAAAATGACCCAAACTAGCCACAGATTATCATACTTAAATGATAAGGAATCCATAGTAGGTTTTCATGTTTGCACACTTGCAATCATATCAAACTTTGACTTCTCCTATAACATAGACAAGGAAGGAAGCATACTAATTCAGAATTTCTAGAAGAAATTATAAACACCCTAATAGGTCCCTAATAGTATCTTAATTATGAGTATACCCACGTTCATATTATAATTTTGACACTATTAAAGAACACTTGCTCCATTATCTACAAGGACAACCTAAAGTTCTGATACCAACTTTGTCATGACCCGAACTGGAGGTCCATGACCAGCATATGACAAGGACTTACCATAGGCTCACTCAAGCTATATAAGTCTGTAACTCTAAATAGATAATGAAGAATATCCACCACAGGGCCTCATAGATACTTTATTCCATTATATATTCAAAGTTGTAATATTTAACTTGATAATCTCAATCACCAACAATTTATTACAAATAAAATACTGTAAAATGATTCAATTGGTAACTAACACAAATGATACAAACATGGATTCTACTTGTAGAAATAATGGAGCACATTTAAAAGTCAGCCCATGAGGCTTCCAAATTCAAAATCATACATGAAATTACCTTTATTTCTATATAAAAATAATTCTCATACTTTTGTTTCACACTTTCACTCTCTTTTCAAAAAATTTCATAATCAAAGGTAGATCACTTTCCTTTCAGAACACACAAATTGCTGAAAATTTTAATCTAATACATTTGATTTGTGAAATATTTTTTTTATTTTTAAGAATCTTTACTTGAAATTATTCAATTTTCCTGTTTAGTATAGACTTTTAAAAAATATTACCATGTAAAAATAATTCCAAGCAATGATTTTTGTTAAACACTTTTTTCACACTTTTATTTCTATATAAAAATAATTCTCAAAAAATATATACACACACACACAACAAACGCCCCATATTCCATGTAATGGACCTCCATTGGCGTTGTTAGCATACATGATTGACTCCACTTTTTCACTGACGAAAGGCAACGTCGTAAGACACACCAGGCAGAAACTATTTTCCCACTGACGGACTCAAAATGAAGGAATCTATCTTTACAATAAAATGAAGGAATCTTTAAAATGACGGCTTTGATACAAAGGAAATTTTGCCGTGATTTCACTCAAGGATATGCCCTGATGATTTGAAGATCACCATGGAGAAGAGCCAAAGCCTGAACAACTTGATACACTATCCGTTTCTTGCTTTCATCTGAATGCTTATTCAACACAGAAACGCTTAAATAAGCTGTCTAAGAACCAAGAAAAAGAAGCCAATCCATCTTTGTCTGCTGAAGACAAACGAAAATCAATTTGATGCACATTTCTGGTCACCCGATACGCCACGGTAGTCTTCTTTCGACAGATTCACCATAAGCATATGGTAATGGCATTGCTCTCAAAAATTGTGGGGTTTGGCCTTTGAGTATAAACATGAAAGGGCAAGACATGGATGAAAGATCAACGTCCGTTGTTCTCTTTCTCCAGTGTTCGTTTCGGTCGAACCGGACTTCTAGCATCAACAACTTCAGGCTCCCTCTTATTGACAGATTCATCTGGCTTGCTAGCATTCCTGTCCCACAATGGAACGCCACCATTCGATGATACTTGCTTTCTCAAAGCCCGTGGTAATTTCAAAGGTATATCTGTCCCTATGAAATTATTCTCTGCCTTGGGGGCAACGGCAGCACTTTCAGGTCTAGACGAGGGCATTTTATGTGGTAAGTTCACGGAGATATTTTCTTCACTAATGCCATTATTTTCTTTCTTGGGGACGTCAGAATTCTCTGGCTGCAAGGTAGGTGGCGGATCTGAAACAATAAGTATTGTGGATTTAAAGAGTAGATCATATCATTATTTAAGACTTTTATATATTTATATGAAAGATTTGCTTCTTATTATATTTGTTCCACTATATGAATCAAAAAAAAAGATGAGAACATTCAAGTAATTTAAACTAATTTTTTCCCCCGGCAATAATTTTGAGGGAAGTGTTCAACAAGATTTTCCAAAATGATTTTTTTGGTTTTTGGTCAGCCAGGGCAATTATCAATGACAAGTTGCTAATGGGTGGGTTTTTATGGCAACTTTCTAGATTAGAGCTTTGCTCACACTTCCATTTTAAATTATTCTTTTTCAATTTCAAGGAGGACTAAAATGGCCAAGGAGAATCACCAGTTTAAAGGAAGAAGCAGAAGATTGATTGAGGCAAGAATAATAGACAAGGTCCCTTGCAGTTTAACCTATTTCATTTCAATAAGTTGTATCTTGGGCCAAATCTGTGGTTGACAAGCCTGTTTGATTTGGTTGCTAATGTAGTGATTGCTCGATATCAATGTCTCTGGTGCAAGAATCAAGGATATTGCCCTTGAAACATGCTTGCTGCTACTTCTGCAACTTCGTGTCTATGGCATCTCAAGATTGTCAGAGGCAGAAGAGCGGGGAACGGGTTTTCAGTGGGCAAGGGACGTTGGAACCAAGTCCGATCCGTTGCTGATGCCAAGAATTTGAATGAATTATTTTGGTTCAATATTGCATCTTCCTCCAGGTAGTAGCCTATCTGCAAGTCATTTTTGTCCATGATTAAGCCAGATGCCTTGCGAAGTTGTTTAAAGATTAAGAGTATTCCACAAAAAGGAATATCTGCTAAATCGCTAGGAATATCCTGTTTACCAGAAATCGCTTTCGTGATAAACATTTTCTCTGCTCTGTTTATCTCAGGTGTTTTTGCGGGATAAAGAAGTTACGTGCAGAGAGAAGGAAGAAGTAAGAGATCTAAAGAAAAAGTAGTAGGCTAAGCTGTTCACTTCGACAGTTTGGAAATGCAGAAAGCTGAAACTTATTCAATCAAGTTGAAGTTGCAGGTTCAGTATGTTAGCTTGTCCTGAGTGGATGCCAACCCCTTTTTCCCCTTTTTCAGGTGCACATTCTCCAGATTAAGCTTTTAGTAATAACCTTTGAACTTTATGACAGAGTGCACAGAAACTCAGAAATCTTTTGGTGATTCAGGATATTCTAAACATAAACATTGGAGGACATAACTATGAATTGGCGCAAGCCGGTAGGTCTCACATAATCACTAGCTCTCCCACCTGCAACGCCTGCAAAGGATTCTTCCTCATTCTATCTCATCTTAAAATTACATTTTTGGGTATTTTACAAATAATAATCGAATTGGTTATCTTTAATCGGGCCTGCAACTCTTACTTCAGGAACCGGCGATCCACCACCATTTACAGGAGGAACATGGGTTTATATCGATATCAGAATTCCAGAAAGATTATGATGTGGAAGCAACTGATGACGATGGGTAGAAGTCAGGGAAATTGCGGGGTAGGAAAATGAAAATCGAAAAGCGGCGTTTCAAGCCTGGAAAATATCCAGCAAAGTCATTTTCAGAAGATGTCAAAGACAATTCAAGAGAAAGGATTGGAGAGCATCTGGGAAACGCATCGATGTTTGCTGCTGCTTGTAGTAGCCTCATGTGCAAGACAACAAAATGCAAGTGCAGAGCTCTGGGCACAGTTGTGGGAGTTCTGGTGGGTGCCTACAACGAAAAGTGGTGCCAACAGAGCAGCATCAGTCTTCTAAGGATGTCAACAGGAGCCAACACAATCGGGATTGGGTTGAAGGGAACAGAATGACTCTAGTTATTGAGGAAACAGACCAAAGATCGCCTTCTTGCTACTCCAAAGGGTGCAGTGGTTACTTCAGGTGCACTGGTGAGAGGCCCGCTGAGACAAACAGTGATAATGGCCCAGAAAGGCTTCTCTGCATTGGAATACACTGGTGCGTGTCCAGTCATCTTTAAAAGTCAAGTCTCTCTCTGCATTGGGAAAATTCATTTTAATTTAATCATCTAAATTTTCTTCATGTCATTTATTGCAATTAGAAACTGAAAGTACTTCAAATTGCTTCAGATTGCCATGTAATTTCACGATAGATTTTTTTTGGGGTTGGCTCTATTTTAATATGCCAAGTGGTTCTTTAAATTTCTTCTGAATTCTTGGTGTGGGTCCTAAAACAAATCTGGTAGACCCGTTAACAATAGTCCCTAATCGTCTCTTTTTGGTTTGTGCAGGCCAAATCAAATGCCCAGAAAGGGTAATCCCGAGGAAAGAATGGAGAAAAT